>CM053787.1:773864715-774464715 GCA_028749045.1 Cupressus sempervirens | reverse complement strand
CAAAATGGTTAGAAAATTCAATATGTGTCCTACAACAAGTTATGCATGTGTGATTTATCTTCACATAAAAAGGTTTATCCATCTCAAAAAACATTTGACTTATTGAAATTTGAGGATACATACCAATAAATTTTGCAAAAAAATGTGTCTAAGTTGAGTCCAAAAAATGTTTTGCATGTGGATTGCAATTTTGGCAACTAATCCTCCTTCTTACAACATCTCTTTGACTAGGGTAAAAATGTGCATTATTTGTCCAACAATATTCAATCAATGATTTCAAAGATTCACTAATTTCTTTATCCTTTTGTAGTAGTCTATTTCTAAATGTACATAACTCATTTTTTGTTGGATCTTCTAATCTCTCATGCCTTACCATGGCTCTCGTTAGAGTACCTCTACCAATTTTCAATATTTTTCTTGGCTTTCTCATGAGTCACTCTTTCTGCACTTGGGTACTTACTATTGTCGATGTAAGTATGAATCTTGTGATATTACTATCTTTGGTGCATGATTTAGAACCCACTTTGTCATATGCACTCATTAGATTCTTTACAATGACTTTTTAATTTGAATCATCCATCATTCTTAGCCCAAGAATCTTAATGATGGGCCTAAATTTCAAATTCTTCATCATTTCAACAATTAATTGCCATTGACCTATAATATTTATTTTTCAAAGAATAATCTCCACATAAGATTAAATTTTCTTTGACAAGTACACTTGCTAATCTTGTTAGGCATTGATTTAAAAATGTTAGTACCAATATCAATCAAATATTTTGGTCTTCTAAAATGAATTCTAGAAGATGTTATAATCTCTTCCTTTTCTTCAACATTTTGACCGTCAAGATAAGATTGAGTGTTTTGGGTACCTTAAAGCGAAGATAATATGTGTTGGCAATAAGATGCAAAAGATGGAATATCTCCTATTTGATATGTTGATGTTGTACCTTCAACATGACATGATGGAGTGTGTACATTGTCGAACATAGAAATTAGCATCTCTTCAACATGAGATGATGATATAACTCCAACATTGGAAGATGGTGTAGGTTCACAATTCAATGGCCTTCTTGAGCAGAGTCTCATTCATTCTCTTTGTCTTTCCAATTGTTCCTCTTTTAAAGACAATTCTTCATTATTGCATTGCAATTTTTTTTGTTCACATAGTAGTTTCATTTTATCTCTTTTAATTGCCAAATCTCCCTCCCTCTCTTCTATTGTTTGAGTTTTTGGTTTCTTCCTTGGCATGATGATGATTTATATATGTAAAATTATTCAAACATTTTAATTACTTAATATTTGTAAATTAAAAATCATTCCAACACATATACAAATTAAAATTATTGAAATGAATGCACAATATATATTAAATAGCTTGTCAAATTTCTAAGCATTTCCAAATAACAATTCATTCAAACATACAAATTTTAATGAATTCACTATATATTAAACAACTTGTCTAATTATAATGAAATTTGTCTCTATAGTAACCAAGAATATGTAAAAAGGACTGCACTAAACTTTTCTATAGAAAGAATGTTCAAAAAGCCTTCAATAGTGTATCCAATGATTGAATTTGATGTTTTCTGGCTTCCAATAGCATGAAAGAATGTTAAAATGGCCTTTGAATAGTGTACCCAATGATTGAATTTGGTGTTTTCTAACTTCCAATAGCATGAAACTTGTGTTTTCTATAAGAACAGTAGAACAGACAATAGAGAAAAAAATAGAATATGGCATAGTAGGGACCCAAACCTTTGTTATAACCATTTTTTATTGTTTTCATATAGTGTGTACACAACATAACACATATGCACTATGAAGTGATCATGCACTATAGTTCATACACACTATGTGAAAAATCTACCTCTCCCATCTCTCTCTCTCTCTCTCTCTCTCTCTCTCTCTCTCTCTCTCTCTCTCTCACTCACTCACTCACTCTCACTCAGTCTCTCTCCCATCCTCTAATCTCTCTCTCCCTTTCTTCCATCCTCTACTCTCTCTCTCACTTTCTCACTCACTCTTTCTCTCTCCCATCCCTTACTCTCTCTCTCTCTCACACACACACACACACATACCCCCTATTCTCTCTCTCTCTCTCTCACTCTTTATCTCTCCCATCCCCTACTATCTCTCTCAAACACACACTCCTATCCCTCTCTCTCTCTTCCTCTCTCCCTACTCTATCTCTCTCTTCTCTCCCATCCCCTCTCTCTCTCTCTCCCCCTACTATGTGAAAAATCTATCTCTCCCAATCCCACCCTCTCCCATCCCCTCCTCTCTCTCTCTCTCTCTCTCTCTCTCACACACACACACACACACACACACACACACACACACATCACCTACTCTCTCTCTCTCTCTCTCTCTCTCCCTCTCTCCCATCACCTAGTCTCATCTCCTCGGGTGAAAGCATAGATTTGTGTCACCATTTGTGATACAAAAACCTATTTTGGTCAAATCTCATTTCTCTATCAAAACTCAATTTTTAGAAAAAATTAAAAATATCCTTTTATAGATTTCAGATTCAATATCATCATTATATAAATTTTTGAGTGTTTTGATTAGTTATAATATATTATAATCTAAAAATATTATAAGTCGATATTTCAACATTTCAGAAGATGCTCTCTCAAAAAATGAAAAAAAATAGTAAATCATATCAAAAAAATAAAAAATATATATTTATTACTAGAGGAGAGAATCCTCTTCATGAATATGTAATTTTTTTTCAAGAAGGTATAGATTTGATAGGGAAGTTTTGACGGAAGGAAAAAATTGTTGGATTCTGACAAGGTCGAACTTGAGTACTTATAACAAAGAAAAATATACATCAAAAATAATTATTTCTTTTTTTGTGCACTAGCTATACATGTCATCTATAAAATATTTTCAAATCATAACAAAAAAAAATGATTTTCACACACTTGTTTGATGGGAACTACATCCTATATTTTTTACAGTTAAAAAAGGGACTTCAAAATAAAATAAAATGAATAAATTCTTAGTCAAAAAAATAATAAAAATAATAGGCATAATATTCATACAATTCTACACATTTCATCAGTTTACATCATCTTCATATTTTAAATGCAAATACCATTTTTTTTGTCATTAATGTTGAACTGTCACATTTTGATATCACTTTTCTTTATAAAAGGTGACACAGGTTTGTGCTTTTACCCCCTACTCTCTTTCTCCCCCCTACTATGTGAAAAATCTATCTCTCCCTATCTCACCCTCTCCCATCCTCTACTCTCTCTCCCATCCCCTAGTATTTCTCTCCCTCCCTCCCCTATCCAACCCTATGCCATCAACTACTCTCTCTCTCTCTCTCTCTCTCTCTCTCTCTCTCCCTCTCCCCCATCCCTTCTCCCACTCTCCCATCCGCCACTCTCTCATCCTCTAATCTCTCTCCCTCCCCCTTACTATGTGATAAATCTATCTCTTCCTATCCCACCCTCTCTCATCCCCTACTCTCTGTCCCCCCCCAATCTCTATCTCTCTCTCCCCCCCCCCCTCCCTCCCTCCCTCCCCTCTCCCTTCTCCTCCCTCTTTGTCTCTCTCTGTCTCTATCTCTCTCCCCCCAAACCATCTAATCCCATCCCCTTCTCTCTCTCTCTCTCTCTCTCTCTCTCTCTCTCTCCCCCTCCCCCCCCTACTATGTGGAAAGTATAGCTTTCCCTATCCCATCCCCTTCTCTCTCTCTCTCCAACCTTCTACTCTCTCTCTCTCACTCACACACACTCTCTCATGCACACTCCCCTCCCCTACTCTCTCTCGCCCTCTCTCTCTTTCCCATCCCTTCTCCCTCTCTCCCTCTCCCTCTCTCTCTCACACACACACTCTCCCTCCCTCCCTCCCTCTTGCTCCCTCCCTTGTTCCATCCCTTTATCTCTCTCTCTCTTTCTCACATCCCCTACTCTCTCCCTCTCCCTCTCTCCCATCACCTACTCTCTCATCCCGTACTCTCTCTCTCCCCCATACTATGTGAAAAAACTATCTCTCCCTATCTCACCCTCTTGCATCCCCTACTCTCTCTCCCATCCAATAGTATCTCTCTCTCTCTCTCTCTCCCTCCCCTATTCAACCCTCTCCCATCCACTACTCTCTCTCTTCCTCCCCCTACTATGTGAAAATTCTCTCTCCCTATCCCACCCTATCACATCCCCTACTCTCTCTCTCTCTCTCTCTCTCTCTCCCTCCCTCCCTCCCTCCCTCCCTCCCCCCCTCTCTCTCTATCTCCCATCCCCTAATCTCTCTCTCTTTATCCCACCCTTACACTCTCTCTCATTCCCTACTCTCTCTCTCTCTCTCTCTCTCACACACACACACACACACTCCCATCCCCTACTCTCTCTCTCTCTCCCTCCCCCACCCTCCCATTACCCTCTCCAATCCCATCCATCCTCCCTCTCTCTCTCCCTTTCCTTCTCCTTCCTCTCTCCCCCTTAGTCTCTTAGTCTCTCTTTCTCTCCCTTGCCCCTCTCTCTCTCTCTCTCTCTCTCTCTCTCTCTCTCTCTCTCTCTCTCTCCTCCCATCACCTACTCTCTCATCCCCTAATCTCTCTCCCCCTACTATGTGAAAAATCTATCTCTCACTATCCCACCCTCTCCCATCCCCTACTCTCTCTCTCTCTCTCTCTCTCTCTCTCTCTCTCTCTCTCTCTCTCTCTATCTCTTTGGTGTAACGGTACCCATGAAATATTTAATTCTGATCATTATTTATCTACTGTTATGCAAAAATCTAAGCATGCAATTCAAAATGGGTAAATGTCATAAGTTTTGGAAATATCATGCCAATCTTGTGTTCTTAAAGAACCACCAAATAATCATAAATGTAACCAATAGTTGGATAATTAATAAGTATGTAACCAAAAGGGAAAATGTATAGTTTTGTAACTGTTACAATTGTCTTTATATAGACAAGATTATTCAATCAGAGGGGTGCCTAATAGTTGGAAGGGATAAGCTTAAATAATAGGGGCTCTCTAGTGGCAGCTAGAGAGCCATGCAAAATGTAATTGCTATGTTAATATAAAATTTTCTTTTAGCTTGTGTTTTAGTTTCCCATCATGTCATCCTCTTTGTAGCTTCCATGGTTGGATGTCTTGTAGTTTGTTATTGCTGAGTTATGATATAGCATTGACTGACAGTTGTTTTTGTTACATGTTTTTGGGGAGGAATTATTTGTGTTGAATCAGGTTTTAGATAAGGTAAAATGAAGTGGATTGACTGAGGTGATGGAATTTAACAATGCAAAGAATTGGTTTTAATCTCTGTTATAAAGAACATAACTGTGGGAGTTGTTTCTTTTATGTTGAATATGAGCCTTTATTTTGTTGTTTAAAGAAATAAATTATGGAAGAGATATAGATTTGAAGTTTTTTTTGATGTCTCTACGTTTCTCTCTCTCTCTCTCTCTCTCTCTCTCTCTCTCTCTCTCTCTCTCTCTCTCTCTCTCTCTCTCTCTCTCTCTCTCTCTCTCTCGCCTAACTAGTGTAGAGCACCTAACTCTCATTCATTTAAATGGTGTAATAAGGTCTAGGGATAGATCTAATGATCTCCCTATGACCTATACATCTTGTAAAGGACACAAGACCCCTTCGTATGACTATAAACCTTGGGCATGATTTGGTCCTAATGGGTGATTTTTCCCTCATTTTATATTTTTTAGGGTGTGTCTAGAGGTTTGGGAACCTAATAAGGTTCTAAGAGTGAATAAAATCCAATTGCAACACTTTCTTGCAAGTTTTGCAATATTTCTTGCTATAGCGCAAAATTTGCAAAATGTTGTCATGAAACTTTTGCAATTTTGCTAAGCAATCTTTTGTTTAAGAAGCCCAACAGTCCAAACTATTTGGTGTTTGGGTAAAGGGGTCAGAAATGGCCTATATAGGCTTAAGGAATTTGAAGATGGATCAGTGAAGGAGATCCAATTGTAATCTTGCTCTAAAACCAATAAAAGACTACTCTTTCAGTGCAATTTTTTGATTTTTGCAAGTACAGTATAGAATCCAAGGACTGAAGGATGAAATTTGTGTGTTGAAAAGTTGATGTTATTTTTTTAAGGATTTTTGGCAGTGTTTTGAGGTCCCCATTCTTTTTCTTTCAAAAAAATTAGTTTTTCTAAACCTCCTGGTCTGAGAAACCCTCAATTCTAGGGTTTGGGCATTCAAATGGCCCTAACTTGTTAATCCATCAATGTAATTTCTTCTCCACTAGCACAGAGAAAGTTAGGGCTGTATATTGTAAGATTTTAGATTATTTTGGATAGTATTTCAAAGTACAAAATTTTGGAAGCAAGCCCTAGGTCAAATATTTATATGTATTTGACCCAGTTTTTAAGAAATTAGACAAATTAGGAAGATGGAGTAACTTTGGAGAGTTGGTGATCAAAAAAAGTTCCATTATTTGAACTAGTAGAACATCTTGAAAGTGGAGTACATATCTTATGCACCCATTCTTAACCATTTACTTTGAAACCCAAGCCTAACCTAGCTAATTGGGCCTCTGGACTTGGTTATGGTTATGATATGCTGGAGTGGAGTTAGTCTCTACAACTTTGTAGTTTGAAAGAACCTGGAAAAGGGTAGTTGAAACTATAATTTTTTCATCAAGTCATTTGGAAGATTTTGAAGTTATTGGTAGAAATTAGAGTTTGGAGTCCTAATAGGATTCTAGGTCTATTCTTGTGAATTGTGTTGTGGGTTGTTAGAAGTGTAATGAGTGCTAGATTTGGTGTAGTTTAGTGAAGACTAAGTGGTTTCTAGCCCTAGTTGAGAGTTGTAAGGCCTAGAACCATAAAATTCATATTTTAACCAATTCAAGGAAATTTTCCCTTAAAGTTTGTTTTGGAGTCAAGTTGCTTGTGTTTTACTTGTGTCTAGCAAGCCTTGAAACCCTTCATTATGGTTCATAGGAGGGGAAAATACTTGTAGAAGAAGAAAAAGCCATAAGTTCAAACCTTGAAACATTTTGAAGTGCTGATTGGGAATTGGCAATGTATTGTGCTTCCATTGTTGTGCACTCTACATCAAGTGGTATTAAAGCCACTTTGATCTTGCAGTGACATCAAGAGACATCATGGCTGATGGAGGAGAAGAAATTGAAAGGGAGATCCCATTGAGGATCACTAATGTGTAACTAGCTGAGCTAGTCAAAGAGCAAATTGCTGAAAGTAGAATAGTCCAAGAAGAATATAGGAGTATGAAGAGGGAGTTAGATAAACTCAAGAATAAAATGAGAAAATGAAGTGATAAGGAGTCTGAACTAGAGGAGATAGGGGGGAAATGAGGAGCCAAAAAATATACTTACTTATTAGAGGCCCTTCCTTGTAGCATTAGAGAGGGTTGGAAAGAAGGGAGGAGACTTACCTATCTTCCATGGTAAGTTGGACCTTAATGAGTGTGTGGACTAGATAGAGGCATTGGATAGCCACTTTGAATGTGATGTAACCCATATGAATCAAAGGGTTAGAATTTCCAATGCCAAACTCAAAGGACCTGCCTTGAGTTGGTGGAATTTCTTGCAAAATGAGAGGTTGGATAAGAACAAGGAACAAATTGCCACTTGGAAGAAGATGAAGGCTGAGATCAGGAAGCAGTTTATACCTGATGATTATGAGATGTTGGTGCACAAAATGTTACAGAACCATAAACAAAGGGACTTGGATGTGAGTACTTACACACAAGAATATCACAATCTGACCCTTAGAGCCAAGGTATATTAGATTGAGAAACAAAAGCTAGAAAGGTATGTAAATGGATTAAAGTATAGTATTGAAGATGAATTAACTTTGATTACTCTTGGTTTAGTTCATCAATGTTTTAACATGGCTCTAAAAATAGAAGAAAAACATAAAAGGATAGGGGATACAAACAATAGGGGTAGAGAAAATAACAATAGAGGCATATGAAGGTTCCAAGGAAGGGGATCCTTCAGTAGAAATCAAGAGGAGTCTAGCCATTCACATAATGAAAATGAACCTGCTAATAGAGGGGCATTTAGAGGAAGGAGGTTTAATGGTCGAGGAAGGTCATGTGGAAGAGGGCCTAGTGTATTTACTAGAAAATGTTTAAATTGTAACCAAGTAGGACATTAGTCCTTTAGGTGTCCTAAAAAGAATAAAGGAGGGGATATGAGAATCCAATTAGCTCAAAAGGAAGACAACCAAAGTATTACATCATATTAGTCTACCACCTCTAGACCTACACATCCTAAGCATGGTGAATCATTAATGATGCAAAGAACAATATTGAAATCCCCTACAATAGTAGAACCACCACAAAGAAAGCCACTGTTCAAGACTTATTGCAAGGTAAACAACAAGATCTGTAGAGTTATAGTAGACACTAGTTCACCTAATAATGGTTCTTCTAGGGAGGTGGTTGATAAGTTGAAATTGATTACAAGGCCTCACTCTTATCCATATAAGGTATCTTGGTTGACAAAAGACAAAGAAACACCTATAAATGAACAAGTGTGGGTGGAGTTCAAGATTGGGGAGTACAATGATAAAAAAATCTGTGATGTGAAAAAAATGGATGCATGCCATTTGCTTCTTGGGAGGCCATGTCAATATGATGTATGTGCTAAGCATGATGGAAAAACAAATGTTTAAACCATAACCAAGGATGGGGTTGAGTATAACATGTCACTTTTTCCAGATGATGGGAAATCTTCTACCAATGGGGTGATGTTGTTAAGTGAAAAGGAGTTTATCAAGACCACAAAAACATCCCACTAAACAATCACAAAGTCCATCGAAGATTATCAATGCAGGACCCAAGGAGGTAAGAGACTTTTTAGAGAAGTATGAGGGAATAGTTGCAGACAACAAGCTAGAAACATTACCACCTAGAAGAGAGATCATTCAATGCATATATTTCATTCCAAGAGCCACCCTTCCACACAAAGTAGCATACAAGATGAGCCCTGAACAAAATGAGGAGATAGAAAAAAAATTGAAGGGTTTTTGGCTAAGGAATTAATTAGGAAAAGTATAAGCCCTTGTGCAGTCCCTATAGTCTTAGCAGATAAGAAGGATGAAACTTGGAGATTATGTATAGGTTCTAGGGAAATCAATAGGATAACCATTGGATATAGATTTCTTATGCCAATGATAGAAGACCTCATGGACTATTTGGGGAAGGCAAGTATTTACTTTAAGGTGGATCTCAAAAGTGGATACCATCAAATTAGGATTAGAGGTGGGGATGAGTGGAAAAAAACATTTAAGACTTTAGAAGGCCTTTATGAGTGGTTTGTGATGCCCTTTGGCTTGTCCAATCCACCTAGCACCTTTATGAGACTAATGAATGAAGTCTTAAAACCTTTTTCAATAAATTTGTTGTTGTATATTGGGATGATATACTAATATTCAGTAAGGATAGGGATGAACACTTGAGGCACTTAGATTTGGTTTTGCACAAACTTCATGAGGATAAACTAATGATAAATTTGGAAAAATGTTCCTTCTTGTAGATAGAGTTGGTCTTCCTAGGATTTGTGATATTAGGAAATGAGTTAAAAATGGATCCACTAGCTACCTCCCACCACACAATTAGAGGCATAATTTTTTCATCACATGTGCAGTTTTTATAGGAATTTTAGTATAAATTTTAGTGGTGTGAGTGCTCCTATGATCAATACTATAAAAGGAGGGAGAAACTATGTGTTTTCTTGGACTAAGGAGGCTAATAATTCATTTGAGTGTTTAAAGAAGAAGATTGTAGATCAACCTATCTGAGTGTTACCTAATTTTTACAAGCTTTTTATAGTTGAATGTGATGCTAGTAATAAGGTT
Organism: Cupressus sempervirens; assembly: GCA_028749045.1. Lineage (NCBI taxonomy): Eukaryota > Viridiplantae > Streptophyta > Pinopsida > Cupressales > Cupressaceae > Cupressus > Cupressus sempervirens. The sequence goes on along the minus strand of CM053787.1, from coordinate 774,454,905 downwards.
GTTGGAGGTGTTTTGTGCTAAGGGGGTAGGCCTGTGGTAGTCTTTAGTGAAAAGCTCAATGAAGCCAAACAAAAATATTCAACATACAACCTTGAACTCTATGCTATGGTGTAGTCTCTTAGAAAATGGGGATATTATTTATTACCTAAGGAATTTGTTGTATATAATGATAATCATGCCTTAGTTTTTTTAAATAGATAAGAAAAACTAAACCATAGGCATATGAAGTGGATAGAATTTTTGTAAGCTTACACCTTCATTATTAAGAATAAGAAGGGAGAAATCAACAAGGTTTTTGATGCACTTAGCAGGAGGAATTTGACAATCCAAGAAGTTCAGTTAGAAATCATTTGCATCCTTGCAATGAAGGATATAAATGAACAAGATGGATACTTAAAGGAGACATACCAAGTCTGCAAATCCATAGGGGAGAGGTACCACAGTGATTTCAGTGAATATATTTTTCAAGAGGCAATTTTGTTCAAAGGTGGACAACTTTGTATTCCCAAGGGGTCTATTAGAGAAAAAATTATAAAGAAGAAGCATTGTGGAAGTTTGGCAAACCATTTTGGAGTTGATAAGACCCTAGAGCAAGTTAGGAGGTTCTATTTTTTGCCTAGCATGTAGATAGATATCAGAAAGTTTGTTGAGGGATGTTTAATTTGTCAATAAGAAAAAGGGAATACATCAAATGCAGGTATTTACACACCTCTTCCAATACCTCACAAACCTTGGGATTTAGTAAGTATGTATTTTGTGGTAGGACTTGCAAGAACCAAATCAGGCCATGATAGTGTTTTTGTATTTGTTGATAGGCTTTCTAAAATGGCTCAGTTCATAGCATTTAAAACCACTCATGATGCCTCCCACATAGCAGGTTTGTTATTTAAGGAGGTTGTTAGAATTCATGGTTTTCCTTTATCCATTATATCTGATAGGGTTCCAAATTTTTTGGGGCATTTATGGAGAACTTTGTGGAGAAAGTTAGGGACTAATTTGTGTTTTTCATCTACTTACCATCGTCAGTCTAATGGTCAGATAAAGACAATCAATAGGTCCTTGGGAAACATCTTAAGGTGTCTTTAAAAACAACATGAAATTTCATGGGATTGTGTCTTACCTCAAGAAAAAATTTCCTTTAATGATTAATTTAATAGGAGCATAGGCCTCACACCTTTTCAAATTTTATATGGTACTCATCCTAGGGGTACTTTGGAACTTAGAGATATCAAAGAGATGGAGAAGAAAAGTTCTCAAACTAAAGATTTTGTAGAGGTCATGAAAGAAATTTAGCAACAAGTGCAAGATAGATTAAAGGATTCTTCAATGAAGTATAACGAGTAGGAAGATAAGAAAAGGAGGGAAGTACAGTTCAAAGTAGGGGACATTGTGATGGTAAACTTGAACAAAGAAAGGCTTCCAAAATAGATGCATACCAAGCTTAAAATGAGGAAAATTGGCCCATTTAAGATAGTTAAAAAATGTGGCAACAATGCTTATCAAATTGATTTACCCTCTAACATTAATTTGTCTCCTATTCTCAATGTTTCTAACCTTTATTTTTCAAATGTGCTATGTCAACTGATGTGGATGCAGGTACACTTGAGGATCCTAAAGAAGTGTTGAAGAAAACCATGCCATCTATGAAAAAACTAGTATGACACTATTTTGGATAGGAGGGCCAGCAAACAAACAAGGAGGCATCCATATTATGAGTACCTAGTTCATTGGAAGGAGCAAATAGTAGCAGATGCTACTTGGTTGATTGAGAAGGCTCTTAAAGAATATAGTGTTGATCCTTCCCATTTCACTACTCTAGAGACTGGAGTTGCTTTCATGTAGGGGAGTATGGTGTAGAGCACCTAACTCTCATTCATTTATATGTTGTAATAAGGTCTACGAATATATCTAATGATCTCCCTATGATCCATCCATCTTGTAAAGGACACAAGACCCCTTGGTATGACTATAATCCTTGGGTATCATTTGGTGCTAATGGGTGATTTTTAAATCATTTTATGTTTTTTAAGGGTGTTTATAGAGGTTTGGGAACCTAATAAGGTTCTAGGAGTCAATAAATTCCAATTGCAACACTTTCTTGCAAGTTTTGCAATATTTCTTGCTATAGCGCAAAATTTGCAAAAAGTTGTCAAGCAACTTTTGCAATTTTTCTAAGAAATTTTCTGTTTAAGAACCCCAATGGTCCAAACTATCTAGTGGTTGGATAAATTAGTTGGAAATGGCCTATATAGGCTTAATAAAAGATTATTGTTTCAGTGTAATTTTTTATTTTTTACAAGTCCAGTATGGAATCAAAGGACTGAAGGATGAACTTTGTGTGTTAAAAAGTTGATGCTATTTCTTTAAAGAGTTTTGGTAGTGGTTTGAGGTCCCCATCCTTTTTCTTTCAAAAGATATCAATTTTTTTAACTTGTTGGTCTGAGAAACCCTCAATTCTAGGTTTTGGGCATTCAAATGGCCCTAACTTGTTAATCCACCAGTGGAATTTCTTCTCCACTAGCATGGAGCAAGTTAGGGATACATATTGTAAGATTTTAGAAGTTTTGGGATAGGAGTTGAAAGTAAAAAATTTTGGGAGAAAGCCCTAGGTGAAATATTTATATGTATTGGACCTAGTTTTGAAGAAATCAGACAAATCAAGAAGATGGAGAAACTTTGGAGACTTGGTGATAAAAAACAGTTCCATTATTTGAACTAGTAGAACATCCTAGAAGTGGAGTACATATCCTATGCACCTATTCTTAACCATTTACTTTGAAACCCAAGCCTAACCTAACTAATTAGGCCTATGGACTTGGTTATGGTTAAGACATGCTAGAGTGGGGTAAGTCTCTGCAACTTTGGAGTTTTAAAGAACTTGGAAAAGGGTAGTTGAAACTATAATTTTTCGAAGAAGTCCTTTGGAAGATTTTAAAGTTATTTGCAAAAATTAGAGTTTGGAGGTCTAATAGGATTCTAGGTCTATTCTTATGAATTGTGCCGTGGGTTGTTAGAAGTGTAACCAATGTTGGATTTGGTGTATTTTGGTGAATACTAAGTGGTTTCTAGCCTTGGTTGAAAGTTGTAAGGCCTAGAACCATAAAATCCATATTTTAACCAATTTAAGGAAATTTGCCCTTAAAGCGTGTTTTGGAGTTAAGTTTCTTGTGTCTTGTGTTTAGCAAGCCTTGAAACCCTTTATTATGGTTCATAGGAGGGGTAGATACTGGTAGAAGAAGAACAAGCCATAAGTTTAAACCTTGAAACATTTTGAAGTGCTGATTGGGAATTGGCCCTGTATTGTGCTTCCCTTGTTGTGCACTCTACATCACTAACCCACTCGCTCCCATCCCCTACTCTCTCTCTCCCTCTCCCATCCCCTGTCTCTCTCCCTCTCTCCCTCTCTCCCATCTCTTACTCTCTCATCCCCTACTATGTGAAAAATATAGCTTTCCATATCCCACCCTCTCCCATCGCCCCCTCTCTCTCTCCCCTACCCCCTACCCTCTCTCTCACTCACACACTCTCTCTCCCATCCCATACTCTCTCTGTCACACACACTCTCATCCCCTACTCTCTCTCTCTCTCTCTCTCTCTCTCTCTCTCTCTCTCTCTCTCCGTCTCCCATGCCCTATTCTCTTTATCTTTATCTCTCCCTCTCTCCCTCTTTCTGTCTATCTCTCTCTATATATTTTCATGTATCTATCTTGATCTTCATCTTTGTATTTCTCTAGCTAAATTTCTCTCCCATTCCTCTCTCTCTCTCTCTCTCTCTCTCTCCCCAACCCCTTCTTTCCCTCTCTCTCTTTCTCACTCTATCCCTCTCCTAGTCTCTACTCTCCCTCTCCCATCCCCTACTCTCTCTCTCTCTCTCTCTCTCTCTCTCTCTCTCTCTCTCTCTCTCTCTCTCTCTCTCTCTCTCTCTCTCTCTGTGTGTGTGCATTTATCTATCCCTCTCTCCATATGCCACCTTCTCCCATGCCCTAATCTCTCTCTATTTATCTCTCCTTCTCTTCCTATCCCACTCTCTCCCATCTCCTAGTCTCTCCCCATCCTCTACTCTCTCTCATTATTTACCCTCTCTCCCTTAATCTTCCTCTCTCTCCTTCCTGCTCTATTGAAATTCATGCTTACAGAGTGTGTGCGCACTATAGTGCTTATGCACTATTTAAGCCTAAATTTTAAAATTCTTTAAATATTGTTTGTGCTATAGCATACACATGCTATGGCATGCATGCGCTATTTAAATATTTGGATTCTATAAAGCCTAAGGCTTGGTTTTTCCTTGGGGACCCAACCCAAAGGTTTGGAGTCTCTAAACTAGTTTGAGATGTGTTTTGTAGAAAAAATACAAAAAATGGTTGATTTTTATTGTGTGCTCTCCTTAAAGTTTCCTTGTGGTTGTGCATTGATAAAACCAGGTTACATGACATTGTAGATCTAAATGTTAGCTATATAACCAAATAATTTATTTTGAATTTGAACTATTTCAAGCCTTTCAACTATAATTTATTTTGAATGTATGTCCATTTTCTATCAAACGCCAATGTGTACTAATTAGTGTGTAGATTTTAGCTCGTTCATCAAATTTTGTAACAACTTAATATTTTGGAAACTAGACTCCATTCTACATAATTTGAGAAAAATAAGTTTTGATTTTAGATTAGTTTTCAATCATTTCTAGGGGGAGCACATAGATATTTCACATTTTTGGGATGCATCCAATCAAAAAATTCATTAAAAAAATGCACTTCATAAAATTACCCGAAAAATTTGGGATAAACTACATAGTGTTAGGTAAGTTTGACTAGAGTGATTAAATAATTTTAAAGAGAAAGTTAAAATTTTAGGGGAGCACACTTTTCACTGTGTTATGTTTTTTTTTGAAAAAATAGTACCACTTTCTATGGAACCCTTTTTTGAGCAGCTAAAACTAAACCATTTTGAAAAGTAATTAGTAGTTTGGAAACTAGATTCAGAGGACTACTACTTTTTTTTTGTCATATCTTCAAATTCTTGTCAAAGTTCAAAAATTGTTTATTTCAGAAAAAAAAATTGGCCACTTATACCCCCCTTTCAGTACCATAACTTGGTGCACTTACCCTGAGGTGATTTAAAACTCATATCTATTATCACCTTTTAATAGTTCTCTACACATTGAAAAATACAAATTAATGCTTTGTAGAAGCATGTGACATGATATTACAGAACTCAATTACTCTTGTCTATTGCACATATTTCTCTAAATTTATAACATGACCTTATAAAAAAAATGCTCGTGTTTATGTTTTCAGTTAGAGAGGGAGAGGGAAAGCCATGTTTTCTACTTGTTACTTACGGAAAAACTTTTTTAAACTACAAGGTTAATATATAGATTACTTTGTATGCCTTGATTAGAAGGTTAATATTTTTTACTAAATGACACATTGTTGATTGGTTGAACTCATAGAATTTTGCACTAGCATTGTTTGTCTTTTTGATGTATTAATACATATTAATCAAGTCCATTAAGCTACAATATTCTTGCATTATTTCAAAAGTGATGAAATTTTGGCACCCTTTTGGATTTTCTTATTTTCTTCAGGAAGAATTTGGTAAAACCCTTCTAGTGACCAAAGTTTCTTTCTCCCTCCTCATGACTACAATTGTGTGATCAGTATAAATTTTAGTGCCTTGACATCCAAATAGTCACAAATTGATTGGAGGCTCATGTAAAAACAACAATCATGTGTATTTTTGGGTTTTCTTTCTTGTAGACCATGAAGACATAATTTTTAAAGAGATAACCATAAAGATTTAATGAAAAAAATTGGCTTTTTATATTAATGGAAATTGTAATTCTTGAAAGGCATTATTCAATCTCATGTTTAAATTCTTTTTACGAGATATGTAACTCTATAGTGATTACTAATGGACTATTGGTTGTAACCTCAAGCCCTTGATATGCACATGATTATTTTGGGATCATCACTCATTATATTCATTGCAACCTAATTTCTTCTCTCCCTCTTGTTGCTTTCTCACATCTAGGAGCTCTACCCATCTGCATTCATTTATTCCCCCTAATTATTATCTCTCTCTACCTCTTAGTTCTCACCCTCTCTTCCTTCTCTCATGCTCTCTCTCATATATCTCTCCCACTTCAATAACCTCTTTTGGTAAAAGCACAAATTTGTGTCACCTTTCATAAAGAAATGGGATATCAAAATGCACCAGTTCAACATTAATAAAAAAAAATGGTATTTGTGTTTAGAATTTGAAGATGATGTAAGCTGATGAAATGTGTAGAATTGGATGAACTTTATGCATATAATTTTCATAATATTTTTGAATAAGAACTTATTCATTTTATTTTATTTTGAAGTCCCTTTTTTAAACAAAAAAATATAGGGTGTATAGTAAACAAAAAAAGAAATAATTATTTTTGATGTATATTTTCTTTGTTATAAGTACTCAAGCTCAACCTTATTAGAATCCAATAGTTGTTTCCTCCTATGAAAACTTCACTATCAAATCTACACCTTCTTGAAAAAAAATTACATATTCCTGAAGAGGACTTTCTCCTCTAGAGATAAATATAATTTTAATTTTTTTTGATAGGATTTATTTTTTTTTTTCCTTTTTCTTGGGAGCATCTTCTAAAATTTTGAAATGTAAACTTATAATATTTTCAAATTATAACATATTATAACTAATCAAAACACTCAAAAATTTATATAATGATGATATTGAATCTAAGATCTATAAAAGGGTATTTTTAGTTTTTGGAAAAAAATGAGTTTTGATAGAGAAATGAGATTTTACCAAAATAGGTTTTGGTATCCTAAAAGGTGACATAGATATGTGCTTTTACCCTGTTCCCTCTCTCCCATCCCTCTTTTTACCATATCATCCCCTAATTAACTTCTATCTCTACCTCATGTCTATCACCCCTTCTCCCTTTTCACACTCTTACTCTCTCATATGTGTTCATTTAAATATTCTCTTTCACTCTCTCTCATTCATCTTTACACCACATTATCCCCTAATTTAACCTTTATCTAGATGATTCCTTGATTATATGCTCATAGTGTTCTAGGTATAACAGATTTTCTATATACTAAAATCAATACATGCATCATTTTGCACCATTGGTTATTATCTTCAAACCATAAATGAAACTAGTTTAAGGAAACTTCCTTAAAAATAGAAATTAGACATCTTCATTAAGTTTTGAAATATATGTATAGTAGCTTATATCCATTTATACATGAAACCACAATTTAAATTTAACAACCATGTTTCTCATACGAACCAACCAAACTAACTATCCAACATAAATCATAAGTTCTTAAACCATCAATATTAATTAGCATTAACACTAGATAATGAACCAAATCAATTCTCATTGATCTAAAGCAGATACAAAACTAATTTGGAGCATTCATAAAATATGTACTCAATCTCTTAACTCTTTTTATTGATTGAATAGTGTCGATACTTGTATGTATCCTCCTAATGCCAACATTTTACATTAGATTGATATGCGAGCAATAATAACCAATTCTATACATCAAGTGCCTTGTGCCACTACCTTGTACAATTTGAGGATCTATTATAGACCTTCTTTATACTACCTAACACAATCATACTGAATTTCCCAATCAACATGTCTTTGACCATCTATACCACATGTAGTAGGAACACTTTACTTCAAATAATTTTTAATAATTACTATTATCTTCATTTTTCCTTATACTGAAAGCCCTCAAATGCATCCTTAATTGATGACTAACTTACTACATTTTAGTCGACTCTTATTTTCCTCTACTCATTTAACAAAAGAAATAACTATGAAGTGTATAAAACTACTCATTTATGATCATGAAAACTTATGTTTTCTTATCAACCAAAAGGTGAAACTATAATATCTTTTCTATATCAAATAATTACTTTACATCAATGCTCAATAAGAGAAAACCAAAGTGGACTAAACAATAGATATTATAATACTAAGCTAGAACATACACCACAAAATCATTTACATGTATATCATCTATTCATACTAGAAACAATTATTTAAGCCAATCAATTTACCCATTCTTTGAATGAATTCCTCATTTAAGGAAATGGTCCTCAAGTTCCCTATGGGTCCTCCAACTTCAAATTTTGAGCTTTGAATTTATATTGAAAGAGTTGTGGACTATAAAACAAGTTGTTCATATCTTAAGAGTATTATTAATATTGAATATCCAATAGCATAAGAAATAAAATAATTTATACAAAGAAATTTGAACAAAAGTAGAGAATTGATTTCAAATAAAACTTCACTAAAACTACATTAAAATCATCTTATATTTTTCTTGTCCTCATATTTTTAGTGATAATGGTTTAAAGTGTTAAAAAAAAAAGATTTCTTAAACCATATACACAATCAAGGCCCTAAACATTAAAAACTATTAATATGGATTTTTAAAAATCTACTCACTTTCATTATGCCTTCACAAATTTGTAACATAGTTATGATAACATTAAATATAATTATTTCTTCTATTGACATAATCTAGAAGTTAACAAGATTTAGTACACTAACTAGTGGTAAATTAAGAAAACATTCAACAATTATTAGTGTGAAGCAAAATCTATTGCATTCATGTTGAGCAGGGGAGTTGCAACTATGATATCTAACATCATTCTTCTCATCTCTATGCATCAATGAATACTTATGTCATTTTCCAAAGATCCCATTTTGGGATAGGCATGGGGATGACAGTATAGATTACATAATGCTTCCTTATGCCTTACAATTCCATTTTCTTGATTGGTCTTAAAGACTTTCAACAAATCCATTTTTTATATATCTTGCAATCATTGCATTCCATGAGATGAAATATCTTAAGGCATTCTTTCAAACTGTTCATATGCTTCTCATGCCTCCACATTTTTTTTACATGCCTACCAAAGAAGTTGCAACATTTGACAAAAAAATTGTATTCGATGGATGTCACCCTCCTTCAAGATCTCCCATTTCAGCATAGACAATGAGGATGTTGATAAAGGGTGTGGAGTTTTCCTTTACACCTACTAACTAAATTTTCTTGAATGTTTCTAAATCATTTTCATCAATTCCATTTTGTATATATCTTCCAATAATTTCAGTCCATGATTGGAAACTTCTTTCAAGCATTGTGATAAACAAGTCATGGACATGAAGTGAAATTTGAAACCATGGAAATAAACTAAAATAAAATAGACATATTTTCAAAATGAATTAAAATGGAGAAAAATTGAAACTGTGGTGAGTCACCTACCTCAACCTCACACTACTATTCCATTATAACTATCCACGGTTGCAACATTTACACTTGGTCCCACCTCAACAAGCCTCCACACAACTTTGCACACATGTGTTGCATCTTTCATAACTTGGACCACATTTTATAGTCCAGCCTCCTCAATGACATTATTAAAAATTTGTTTAGCGTTCCCCTCAGGATTTGTAACAAGGTGTCATGCACAAAATTTAGTGCAAAACATGCACCCGTTTTTTTTGAATGCAACTATAATATGAAGTAGACCTACATGGGAATCGATATTAAATGAGGTGGATAGGGGGTGGGGCCCACATGGGGCACATCCCCATCCCCTCCATTTGGTATTATTATTATGGGTTTAATTTGAAGGGGCATTTTTTTAAAGTGTTATATTTTATGATTATGTTGTTTTGCTAAATTAATATACCTTTTTATAATTTGAATGGGAATCTTTTAGGATGATATTCCCTATTGTAAAATTTTTGAGGATAAATTAATATTTTCTCCATACATTTTTTGGAGAAAATTTCCTCTCCCATATGAGCATATCACTTATGCATGAGTTCTTCCTTGTGACTGTTATTTCTCCTTTTGTTTAATGTTCTAAGGGGTTTATTGATTGATAGGATTTGTGTGATAATATACTATTTAAATATTAGTTTTTTTTACACATGCTTTCTAATGAATCACCTTTACTCTAGTTGATAAATCTATTTAGCCAATTGTGTCTAATAGAATTTAAACCTGGAAATGAACTTAATAATTAGCCCATATTGTTCCTCCAATTTCATGAGCGCAAATGAATTCTATAATCTAATCTAATTAAGAATGGACATGGGTAATTTTACTTAAATAAAAAATGAAATATCCTCATACTTGATAGAATAGTCTAATCATTAGTGATCTTTCTCTACATCAAATTGATCACAAGATACAATAAAAATTTTTCTCTTAATGCTTCTATTTTACAACTTTAGCAAATGCATCCTTGTTCACTTCATGCACTATAAAGGCACAATAGAATGGAATTATAAACTTCATTACATTTTAATTGAACCTAGTTAATGAAATCGTTTAACTTTTCTTTCATTTCTAACACAACACAACGGATAAATATATAATAGTTTGTTGGATATATAAAGATAAGAAAGTGACTGCGAAAGGCGAGGGCGGGGGGGGGTGCGTGGTGGTGAATTAGAAACCAATTAAACTTTTCAACTTAGATTACTTCTTCTTTACTTCTTTAGATTATCTAATCTACTTTCATTCATGAACATAAAACAATAATGAAATCAATGTCATTAACACTTTGGCACAAGATCTGGTAACCTAGAAACCATCCAAGGAGAGGGTAAAACTAGGGTGGGGATAACACCATAGTGCTTCACTACTCCACTAGTAAAGTTGGCCTATTAAGGATTCCAATTGATCACTTCTGGTTATCTACTATAAGGCCTCACCCCAATCCATCATACCACATTTGATACATTTCATTTTGACAAATTATGACTCGATATGTTGAGGCAATATTTGATGGATTAGATATTATCTATATTATTTATGTCATGTGATATTTTATTTTAAAAGTGATTAATCATGTTATTTGATGTTTAATGTGTAGGCATGCATCATGATGGTGTATTTCAGTAAATGATTCAGAATTATGAATATGTTAAATTATGCAATTAGTGATGATTAAATATGTGTGCAGAAATGAGAAAGATTATTTAAATTAAATTTTTACTATTTTGATCAATGTGATTATGCAAATTTGGTTTAAATATATGTGTGTGAATTGTTAGAATAAAGTAAAAACAAGTTTTGAAGGGACCTGGAACCCTTTAACAAAAGAAAAAGATCAGCATTAAGCACCACTAGGTTTTACAAGGACTTGAAATCTAAAGTTTAACAAAAGAAAAAAAAACTAGGCCTTACATGGACTAAAACTGTAAGTTTAAACCAAACACACCATAGATTTGGAAGAACTTGGAACCTAAAATAATAATAAAAAGCTGGAAAAAATAAAAATAAAAACCAAAAAAATGACACAGACCAACAACTAGCACACCAACTACTATGACCAACACCTACATCATCTTTTTAATGATCTTTACCACATCTTGCTTGCTTATGTAGTACTCTAGATAATATCAATCATGGTAGAACATGGAACTTATGGTACTTTACTAATACTTTTCCTCATAATCTACCTCATACTCTTACTTGGCCCTCTTGGACTCCTCACCCCAACTATATTTGGAGACATAATCCTCTCATTTCTTTTCTTGACCAGACTAGCTGCTGCAACATAAGTTGGAGGTAACCTACTCCATTCTTTTCCCACTATCCTTTATTAATTTATGGAGCTCCACTTCATACTCCTTAAGTTTGTCAAGAATGTTTCCAACTTGTCTTTCTAGATGGGGCCTCACATCATGTTCATGGTCTAGTTCTCTATGAATAACCCCAATTTTTTTTCTTGAGCACCATGATCTCATTGTAGAGCCACGAGTCACCTTGAAGGGATGCCTCCACTTTAATCTTGGAAGTATGAAGGAAAGATAACTTTTCTTGACCAGAATCATCTCTACAGCCTTCATCAACCCCATTTGTTATGTTAATAGTAGTATCCTTATTTTCTATATTGATCTAGATCTTAGTGTTTGTGTCCTGCTTCTCATTGAGCTCTTCTTTATTCTCCTTACTCAGGCTATGCTCTTTCATGACAAGGACTTTACCCTAATTATTATTTTTAGTGTTCATGTCCATTTTATCCTTTCTAGAATTCCTTTTAGAAGGAGAAAGGTGAACACTTTGTTTCCCCTCTTCATCCCCTAAAGCTTCAAACCTTGCGTTAGACGCAGTTTCCTATCTTTACTACCCTCCACACGATCTTTTCCAATTGGCATTCCTTTGCTCCTAGAATAACCTTCCAAGTTCAAGCTAAGGTCTACCATTTCCATTTTATTATCATCCTTGAAAAATTCTCAAAATCTATAACCTCCTCTACATTTTTCTTTTTAATCTCTCATTTGTTACCCTTTTTGGTACTCTTACTGTCACTAGTGCCTTCCTCACTTTTAACCTTAATTTTCTTTGAGTGAGGTTCATTACCATTTACTTTCTACTTCTTCTCTATGGTTAGAGATGGTTTAACAACCTTTCTTTTATAGTAATTTTCAATAAGTAAGATTAAACCATCATGGAGCATAGTATGTGACTCTTTCTTCCTATGGGCTTAGAGGCTTTAAATCAAAGAGTATTTCAAATAAAATGGGAAAGATATACTATCTTTATACCTAAAATTATTTAGCAACATAAAATGAAACTTTTTGACTCTCTTAGCTCTACCATCAATGATAAAATACTCACGAATGCATGATAAAACATCCTCCAGATAACCTTAATCTGGCTCAAGTCATAGAAATCACCATACTTCTCCAACTATTTCTCCTCTTCATGAGTTTTATGGAATTTCTTGAAGGTCACATTCAAAATACTAGCCTCATTTTTGAATTTAAGACCCTCCACTAGAAGACCCAAAATCTCAGCGATAAATTCCTCTGACAGCTTCATAGTGACCCCATGCAATGTAACCCTATCTTCAATCCAATTTTTGAAGAAATACTCTATAATGTGGGGCTTATACCCATGAATTTTCTTGATATATACCACAACTTTCACTTTTTTAAGGTTATCCCATACATCCAAATTTTCCTTCCATTCTTTACAATTATTTGACTCTTGCTTTCTTGGTTCCCCTCCCATCTCTTATTTAGCTCTACACCTGTAACTAGTCTGATAAATGGTAACCAAAAAGAAAATTAAAGTGTAATTCTTTTCCAACAAACCTTTAACCTCACATGCATGCCAAGCATGATCCATAATTATACAAAGGCACCACCTTGGGATACTCAAAAAATCCACCACAAACCTATCACTTCCCTTAATAAGTTCATCAATCTTGTGTGACCTTTCCTTCATTGGAATGTATCATATTCAATAATTAACAATTGCTTTCAGCTTCACTTCCTTGTTTAGGTCATCTTGCCAACTCAACTTTTTTTCCATATAGATATCTTGATTTGTAGTCTAGTCAGCAATTTTGCTACCCTCCCCAAAAATATGAGAAATAAAAATATTATCAAATTTATTTGTAAGTTGTTTTATTTCTAATATACTTCGCTCAATACTCAAGGTTATCAAACTATTATTATTCAACATGTTAATAATATTAAGGGAGTCTCCTTCTAACCATAGATTTTGAAAACTAGATTCCACAGCCATCCTTGTAGTGAACAGAGCAATTGTTGCCTCAACTTTATAACTAGTAGACTTTCCTATAGGTATAACAATAGCATTCACAACCCTATTGTAATGTATATCAAAACACCTCCACATCTAACTTTTCTCGAACTCCCTTTAGCTAAACCATCAAAATTACCTTTGATCCATCCCATTGATGGAGATATCCAATTTACATTCTATTTATGATCCTCCAGTTTTATTTTAATATCTTGTGCATTCATAGGATTACTTATTTGAGTCTCATCAAACATTTTTCTCTGAAATTTGAAGTTCTTGTTGATAGCTCTGATAATATTTTGACCCAAAACCCTATTAGGAGTCTCCTTATTTTTAAAAATTCTATTGTTCCTCTCCTTCTAGATACCCCACCAGAGATGAGGGAGAGAAACCTCCTAAAAAAACCCAATATCATCATCTTTAGTTGGATATGTCTAGCTCTAAAAATATTGATCAATGTTATTACATTGAATGCAAATTAAATTCTAGTAGATAAGGAGATGACTCCATACATTTTGGCTAAAATTATAGTTTAAAAAAAGGTGATTCCTATCTTCAAAGTCCATCTTACAAAGACATCATCTATTGACCAAGTAAACCCCTCTCCTTTGCAAATTATCTAGAGTATTTTTTTTTTTGAAGCATAGTTCAAAAAAAGATATTGATTTTAGGAATAAGCCGTTTCATCCATGGTTTAACCTACATAGGAGTATTTTCATTGTCCTTCAATCTAAAAATAGAAGAGAGCTTGAAACATCCTCTTGGTTCAATCCCCCAAACCAAAATATCCTCTTTTTGAGGATAAAGGCTAACAACATTCAAGGCCAAATAGATGTTGGAAAAATCATGATTAATCTCAACAATATTAACCCATTTACTATAAATCTAGTATTTCTCTACAAAATCACCATAAACCTATTTACATCTATCAAAAAAAGTCCCTTCCTCAAAATCCTCTATTAAAGGGTGATCCAAAAGCCATTCATCATCCCAAAACTAGATCTTGATCCCATTACCTACTTTCCATTTACAACCTTTATTTAAAATGTGCTTAGCTCCCTAGACCACATTCCAAATAATAGAAGAAGGAACAATAGGGTATGAAAGAAAATTAAAAAGAGAAGGATCCCCAGAAAGGTCCTTATGTTTCTTGATAGAACTCCATTCCTTGTTATCATGATAGACCCTCCATCCTTGTTTAGCTAGTAATGTTGTATTCATACTTCTAATAGATCTTATACCAAAACTACCTTCTAGCTTAGGTTTACAGATCTTTTCCCAAGCAATTAAAGCCATCCTGTTCTTTTCCTCTATTCCAGACCAAAGGAAATTTCTTTGAATTTTATCAAATGCATCAGAAAATTTAGTTGGCATCCTAAAGATGCTCAAAGCATAAGTAGGAATAATTTGAAGATAGGCTTTGAGTAGAGTAACTTTACCAGCTTGACTTAACATATTACTTTTCCAGCCCGCTAGTTTCTCACTTAATTTTTTAACAAGATCCTCCCAAAATTTTTTTGAAGGACTCAGGCCCAATAGTAAACAAAGATAATTATACAAAAATATCATATAAAGAAAACAAGAATATTAGAAATCTTTCCTCGTCTAAAGACTGAGTCTTGATAAAAAATAAAGAGCTCTTGTTCCAATTAATCAGCTGACTATTAGTAGAGGAATAAAGATTAAGAGCCTTTTAAGATTTCTCACCTCCCTGACATCAGCTTTTCCAAGGAATATAGTATCATCTACAAATTGTTCATGAGAACATAGAAGAGGATGAGATGAAGTTTTCAACACTTTAATTTCCCCTTTTGAAATCAACTTCCCAATATATCTACCCAAACAATCAGCCATAATAGTAAAGAAAATCAAAGATAAGGGATCACCTTGCCTCAGCCCTATAGAGGGTTTTAAAAAATTAGTAGATTTTCTATTGAGAAACACAATGACCAAAGTAGTCGAAACCATTTACATAATAAGCTTAATCAAAATGATACTAAAGCCAAAAGACATTAGGATCTTGTGGAGAAAAGACCATTTAGCTTTGTCATAGGCTTTGGCTATATCAACTTTCATAATAAAACCCTGATTGTTAGAAAGATATAAGGAATGCATATTTTCATGGACATAAATTATAGAGGTAAGGATTTATCTACTAGGAATAAAACCATTCTGTTGTTCCAAAATAAAGTTAGGAAGAATGTTCAACAATCTCAAAGTAAGAACTTTTGAGATGATTTTATAAATTGAGTTGTAGAGACTAATATGTTTGAACTAGTCCAGAGAATACTTTGGAATCAAAAAAAGGAAGGAAGAATTAATTTCCTTCAATATTATTTTTGCCCCAAATAATTCTTTGACAACATCACATACATCTTTACCAACCAGTTTTCACTCTTTCTAAAAGAAAAGGATAGGGAATCCATTTGGCTCTAGGGATTTATCTCCTTCAATCGAGCAGACAACTTTATAGATTTCCTCTCCCTTAGGAATAACAAACAAAATTTTACACTGCTCCTTAGTGACCAAAAAAGGGAATAGCATCTAACAACTCAACCTACTTTGTTTGATCAATATCAAGGTTTGAAGACAACAAGGATGGAAAAAAGGAAACCATTTCAAAAGAGATTTCCTTTTCATTAGTGATTTAATGTCTTCCTTAGTGAGACTAGAAATATGATTTTTGGCTCTATGTTTTAGAGTTTAAAAATAGAAAAAATTCATATTCCTATATCCTTCTTCAAGCCAAATGGATCCAGACCTCTATCTCTAATAGATCTCTTCTTTAGAAATTATGCCATGGTACTCCAACAATTTCTCATTTTCTCCCTTCACCAAATCCATCGAGTATCCCTCCTACTAGATTCTATATTGGATAACTTTTAGATCATTTTTGATAATTGATTTACTTTCAAAGATATTCCCAAAGTATCTTTTATTCCATTGTCTAACTTTCTTTTTAACATTTTAGAGTTTAGAAACTACACAGAATAAACTCATTACTTTAATGTCAATATTCCAACATTTCACAAGCTAATCCTCAAACTATGGATGCCGCATCCACATTTTCTCAAATCTAAATGTTATTCTTCCTACCTTGAATAGAATCCACAACAAGTAATAGAGGAAAATGGTCAAAAGCAATCTTTTGGATAGCCTTAAGCTTACAAAAACAATATTTAGTCTAGTTCAGAGATATTAGTACTCTATCTAAATGAGTTTGGATGCATTCATTTCCCACTCTTTTATTGCTCCATGTGAACTCGACTCCTTGAAGATGTAAGTCTATTAATCCCTCCTTGTTTATAAAGTTTATTAAATCCATTCTTCCTTCCAATTTACTATCATTTCCACCTCTCCTTTTTTTCATGGTCATAAAGAGGAACATCAAAATCCCCCAAAAATAACCATCTGCCATAATAATCAACACTCTTTATCTTAGATAAAGAGTGTCAAAACTTTTTCCTAGCTTTCCTTTTATTTGGCACATACATGGTAATTATATACCAGTAGTTATTATGGGCATAACTCTTTAACTTGACAACAATTAAATGTTTATTAGAATCTAAGAAAGTACCAAAGAATAAATATTGTTTCCACAAAATCATCATTCCTCTAGAAGCACCTTCATAACTACTTGTCATGATACAATAATTATTAAAAGATTTAAGCTTTTCAATTTTTTCTTTTTCCATTTTAGTTTCCTGGAGCACTAAAATATCAGGTTTGTGCTCTCTAGCAAAATTTTGAACAGTATCAAGTTTATAGATACTGTTCATCCCTCTAATATTCTAGGTGATCACTTTCATTATAATTTTCTAGGAGTAAAATCTAGAATAGTTCCCTATTTCCCATCAGCAATATTCTGTAAGATTTAACTTTCTCTTATCCTCCTAATAGTTTTCTACTAGGTTTCTCTGGAGTTCTAACATTCTGCTTCAATTTGAGAGAACCAATTTCCATCTAACTTCTCTGAGTTTCAACACTTATAGATATAAGGACAGGGTTAGAATTTTACTATATTTTCTTCCTTTGACCCTATTTTTGTTTAGATTCTTTCTCATTAGTGGTTAGATACATTAAATTTTCCTCTAGAACATTTTCAAGAATCAAAAACTCTTGACATAAGGGTCTTAAGAGGGTCTAAAAATCTTCATTGGTTGACTCTTCTAAAATTTCAAACTCATCAAGTTGACCACTTCTTTCCTCAAAGATTTCTCCTTCCTTAGCCTACTCTATATCTTCAATACCTTCCAATTCAAGATCTTTATTTTGATAGATTACTATCTAGTTCATAGGATTCTGAAACTCCTCTTTATCCTTGAGCCTAGAGTCTTCATTTTTCCAAGATTTCTCCTCTTCTTTCAACAACATCTCCTTATTTTTATTATCTTGCACTATTTTAATTTCAACCACCTTTTTAGGATAGCTTTAGGTTTCCACACCCCTTTTTGCCTGTGTTCCACCTTTTTTTTCCACACTCACCATCTTTGGTTTATTTTTTATTTTTTTAGACAATTTTTAGCCCAATTGTCCTATTTTTTACAAACAAAACATGCATTATGAAGGCCTTTGAAGACTATCTCTTGCATCCATTTTCCAAGTTTTAAATTTAATTCCACCTTTTGGGGAAGGTTCTTCAAATGAGCAACTTTCACATAGATCCAAGAACAATGAAGTTTAGACCTTATAGCTATCCGCTTATCAATGGATATACGTTCACCAAATGAGATAGCTATCCCCTTAAATATGTCTTCATGCAAAAACTCATACGAGAGTCCTACTAACTTGACCCATAGCAGAGTAGTAAGAAAAAAGGCATCAAACAGGACCATATTGGGTTCCCACTTTTTCATCATTAGAGTACTATTACCAAATAGCCAAGGACCACCACATAGAACCATATTTAAATCTTCCTTACAAGTAAATAAAAATGAAAAAATACCTACTCATCATTAGAGAAATATCCACTTGACCACATAGAGCCCATTTTTGTTTAACCATGTTTCTAAGAGAATCAATTTTTGGGCATGCCCTCAAAATTTTTTTCAACTAGGGTAAACTCCATAATTGAAATAGAATAATCAAAAATTGAATCCGAGATAAAAATTTGAAACAAACCTTTTTCCTAGAAAGATTTTGAAGTAATAGGTGGAAAAGAAGACTTTCCTCCTGGCTTTCTTCCAAAAAGACTAGACCACTTGCATTGACCCATTTCTAAATCATCCATCTTTTACTCCTCCACGTGTGAGCCCTCTACATCCTTATCCATATCCACCAAAATTTCCCTTCCTATAGTGGGTCCCTAATCTAGACAAGACTCTCAATCAAAGGATCAGTATGAATATTATCAATGTCCCTACATCTTCTAGAACATAAACCAAACAAAACTTTGTCATCTTCCTACACTAGACTATTAAAACCTATCCCTAGTTTCCCAAAAATCCCTATCAAGTTCCCCACTTTTAGATTCCCTACATCACCAAAATTAGTTCCTATCACTAAATTCCCACCTACTAGATTCTTGCCTACTAGAGCTCTCACCATCTAGTTAGTTGTCTTGAAGAAATATAGACATTGAAGTTGCTTATGGCTAAGTTGTTTCCACACACTTTTAGGGATAGAGCCTAGTAATATATGAGTGAGATGTTATCAAACTACTGATATTCAAATTGAGTGTGTAGGATAATTAACCATGAAATATATTAGAGAATCTATAATTGACCCTATGTAACCTATTAATCTAAGACTAATTAGTTAGTAACCTAGATTAATCTTCTTAATTAGGGTTTAGTGGAAAGTTTGCATCCTTAGAGTTTTTAAAGATCAAATATTTCAATCCACTTGTATTGGTCCTAAAATCATCCTAGAGGCAAAATTTAATGTAATTCAAGTGTCCAAGTGGTATGTGAAAATGGACAATCTCCATGAGGTTACCCAAGTTTCCACTCCTCGAAAAAGTTATATTTATGATAGGGGCAAGTGGAAAGACCCTAGGAGGCTGTGAGTTAAGATTGGAGTTATTTCTATTTTGGGTGGGTGAGTTTAGAGGCTATTTAGGATCCCTTTGAAGTGTTGAAGGTTTTTCACCCATTCTCTAAATTTAGAGAAGTCAAGTTTGGAGTTTCAAGAAGGAGATGATTTAGCTCATCTCAAATTTCATTTCCATAACCTTTGTGAATGTAGGTTCTCCATTTCCATATTTATGTTCCTTGTTTTATTTCCATGGTGAAGGTAGGTTCTCCATTGACATGGTGAAGGTAGGTTCTCAAATGGGAGGAACACTTGCATCTTGTCAAGTTTTCCTATAAGAAGAAGAACCATTTCTCTATAGGTATGCCACCTTATTAGGCCTCGTATAGAAGACCTTACATAGCACCTTTGAGTTGGGAGATGATCAATAATTGAGTATTTATTATCCCTCAAATAGTCAAAGAGATGTAGTGACAAGTGGCTTTGATTCAATACCGCCTTAAAGAGGCACATGATAGGCATAAGAAGTATGCTAATGCTAAGAGGATTTATCAAGAGTATAGAGCTGGAGATAGAGTCTTCCTGAGAGTGTGACCACACAAGAGTTTGATTTGATTTAGAAAGGGCTCTAAGTTTCCACCTTAGTTCATTGGAATTTATGAGATCTTAGAGAGAATAGGACCAGTTGTTTACCATCTAGTCTTACCACCTATCATGTCATTCATCAATGATGTGTTCCATGTTTCTATACTTAGAGGATATATATATTATGAGTCTTGCATTATAGAATGGGATGCCTTGTAGGTGGAGTCAGATGAATAGTTAACATTGGAGCCTATCTATATTATTTCCAAATGGACCATAGCTCTTTGAGGCTGAGAACTAGACCATGTTAGGGTATAGTTGGATTGTTATGATGAGGTCATGGGGTAAAAGTATAAATCTATTTCACCTTTTAGGTTGACTTATCAAAATGACTAAATTTGAGTATTTCTATCTAAAACTCAATTTTGTTCAAACAAATGATCTTGATAAATTTAATCTAGCTAAGTTATATATGGTCTCACACTTTTCGAATCAAAAATGTCTATTAAATGCATTTTTATACTAGTTAATATCCAATTACTAAAGAAATACAATTATCTTAGAAAACTGATGTTTCAATAACTCTTACTATTTTTAATGATATTTTTGTAATAACTTATAAACACCATTTTATAGAGCTCAAAGTCAAGAATATTAACATATAGAGTTCATAGTATTTTAATTAGGTATAGTATTTTGTAATTAAAAATTTCTACAAGTACACATTTTAACACTCGAGAAGATGTCAATTTTGAGAAAGAAAAAAATATTAAATCAAATCAATAAAATTTAAAAACTATATGACATTCTAGAGGAGAGAGTCCTCTTTTAGAATCTATAAGTTTTCTTTTGGATAGAATAGAATTATTTTGAAAAATGTGGTGGGAGATGAAAACTATCGATTTGAATAAGTTGAAGTTTAAATCATTATAAAAGAGAAAATATAGGTCTAAAGGATTTTTTTAATTTTTTATTATTCTAGCTACATATTTTATCTATAACATAATATGAGATAAAAGGGAAATAAGTTTATTTCCATGTAATTTTTGTTAAGAATAAGGTATCTCAACCTTGTATAATTCCTATTCTTATTATTTGTTTTGTAAAATGTATTTCCTGGAAATAATGTTGATGTGTCGACATCTTGAATTGTGTGTAAGGAGATCATGGCTAAAATGGTTATGACGGATTCCTATGACATGTAAGAGCTATGTTAGGAAGATTCAATGATAGGTGAAGACATGTGGCAACTAAGATATTTGAGTACTGTACACTCTACCCCAATAGTGGTTCCTATTTCACGGAGAATGGTAAAACCCTAATACAATTTACCTTTGGGAGAAGCCCTAAAGTGAAGCACATGTTATAAGCATTTTTAGGTTTGCAAAGAGAGATGATGTGAAAAGGTGTATTGTTGGTACTGCGAGTTGCTACTGGAGTCTTTTTTTGTCAATGTTGAACTTGCGTTGCAAGTGTATTGTAACCTTGTGTTGAAGACAATACATTATGCAGGTTCTGAAGGGGTGGGGTTGTTTTATCGAAAGGTTTTTCCCCACTGGAAAATCTTTGTGTTATGTGTTTCTTTCTCTGTCTATTTTCTATATGCATGGTTGGCTGTAATATTGTTGTTTACATGATATTGAATCTATAAGTGTAAAAGATTTTAATAGGATTTGCATCATAATTTCCTTATGAGATTAGTGTAGGAAGCTATTTTTGCACCTGAGTTTCCTTACAAGTGGTATCAGAGCTTCATCAAATTTTGATCCTAGTTGTTCGGTAGGGTTTTTTGAGCTAATCTCAAGTCGAGTGGGAGTCCTGTGCAGAGCATTGTGAATCTTATTTGCAGATTGAGATGGTGAGTTCATCATATGGAATAATGGAGGTGGAGAAACTTATTGGCACTAATTTCAAGTTGTGGAAACTCAAGATGAAAGACATTTTGGAAGATCGTGACCTATGGGAAGCAACTACAAGTGCTACAAGACCAGCAACTGTAGCTCAAGTAGATTGGGATATCAAAGACTGTAAAGCTAAGGGTCTCATAAGACTATGTTTAACTGAGCAATTCTTTTGAATGTTTCAGATGAGAAAACTGCATATAGTTTATGGGAGAGACTTGGGGCTGTGTATTAGGCCAAACCTTTGGTGACCAAGTTGTTCTTAAGGAAGAAGTTGTATTCTCTACGAATGGAGGAAGGTGGATCCTTAACAGATCATTTAAATGTATTTAATCTGCTGGCTGCACAGTTGACATCAGCTGGTGTCAAGTTAGAGGAGGATGATTGTTTCTACACACTTTTGTGTTCTTTACTAGATTCATGGGACCATCTTGTGATGGCTCTCAAAAGCACATTAGTCACCTTCAAAATGGATGATGTGGTGTCTTCATTTCTATTAGAAGAGATGTGGAGAAAGGCTTCTATTTTGAAAAAAGAAGCCCTTGCTGTTCATGGGAGATCCATGGAAAGAGGAAAGAAAAATGACAATAAGTTTGACAATAAGTGTAGATCCAAATCCCATGGGAAGTCAAAGACTTCCAATAAGTCCAAGGAAAAATGTTGGAACTATTATAAGACTAGGCACTTTCGTAAAGACTGTAAAGAGCCTAAGAAGAAGAAGAAAGCCTCAGATTCTGGTTCTGAAAAATCTCAAGAAGATGGCGATGCATTCATTGTAGGTTTGGCAGCCCATAAATTTGATGATGTGTGGTTGGTTGACTTGGGTGCATCTTTTCACATGACCTCTCATCGAAACTATTTCTCAAGATATGAAAAGTTCGATGGTGGAAAGGTGTACTTGGGTGATGATTCTCACCTAAAGATTGTTGGACGCGGAAGGGTCACTATCAAATTTCCTAATGGACAAGTAAAGGGAATCAATGGAGTTATGCACATCCCAGGTTTGGCACGAAACCTATTATCTCTAAGTATGCTAAACAATGTAGGTGTGCAAGTTGTTTTTTCAAAAGAAGGATGCAAGATGATGAGAGGATCGATAGTGTGTGCAAGGGGTACTAGGAGAGGTACCTTATTTAAGCTAGATTCATGTATTCCTCTATGTAATAGTTCTTCATCCTCACCATTTGAAAGAGCAGTGAAGAATATTGTGGTTATTGGTTCTGATGGCAATGCAAACACTTTGGAAGGTAAGCTTCTTGTAGAAAAGACAATGTTATGGCATTTGAAATTTGGTCACATTGGTGAAAAGGGTCTTAGAACCTTGAAAAATAAAAATCTTGTTGAGGGGTTAAATGATTGCAATCTCGAGTTTGACTTTTGTGAACACTGTGTCTACGGTAAACAAAATCATGCTCAGTTTTACTCTAGTTCTCACAAATCTTCTGATGTTTTGGATCTTATTCATTCTGATGTATTTGGTCCTGTAAAAGTTCCTTCAATCTCCACTTCTATATTTTTTGTATATTTCATAGATGATTACAGTAGAAGGACATGGATTTATTTCCTTAAAAGTAAGACACAAGTCTTTAGTCGATTAAAGGAATTTAAAGCCCTTGTAGAGAATCAGACCAGTAAGAAGATTAAGTGTGTGAGAACTAACAATGGTGGTGAGTTTTGCTCAATAGAGTTTGAAAAATTCTATAAAGAACAAGGTATCGAGAGGCATAAGACAACTCCTTATACTCTAGAGCAAAATGGAGTTGCAAAGAGAATGAACAGGACATTGATGGAGAAGGCTAGGAGTATGCTCAGTGGAGCTAGTTTAGAAAAAAGGTTCTACGCTGAAGCTATGGCCACTACTTGCTATTTGGTTAATAGATCTCCTACATCAGCCCTTGTTCGTAAGACACCCATGGAGGTGTGGTCTGGTAAGAAGCCTTCAATTAGAAATCTTCATGTTTTTGGTTGTGATGCTTATGCACATGTTCCAAAGGAGAAAAGATCTAAGTTGGAAAACAAAGCTGTTAAATGTATTTTCATTGGATACAGTACTAGTGTGAAAGGATACAAGCTTTGGGATCCTGTGACTAGTAAGGTGTTGTATAGCAGAAATGTTATTTTTAGAGAGCTAACATCTTCTCCTATTGTGCTACAACCAGATGAAAAAGAAAAGGAAAAAGATGTTGTTCAGTTGCCTCCTACCCCTGAGAAGACTGAACAGAGAGACCATGTTAGGTCTAATGATGAGGAGAGCTCTAGCAGCTTTGACAGTTCAAAAGAAGAGGAAGAACAACCTCAACCTCAGCCCTTGAGGAGATCCACGAGAGAAAGAAAAAAACTAGAAAAGTTTGGTTATTCTATGTTAGATTCCAGTTGTGATTTTTCTTTGATTACTAACACTGATGAGCCTAGATTTGTGAAAGAGGCTTTGGGAATGAAAGATGTAGGTTCTTGGATTGAAGCTATGGATGATGAGATGGCTTCTTTAAAGAAAAAAAAAACTTGGGACCTTGTACCTTTTCCTAAAGGGAGAAAATCTATTGGCTGTAAATGGGTGTTTAAGAAGACATTTTGTGCAAATGGTAGTGTTGAAAGATAGAAAGCTAGATTGGTTGCAAAGGGGTATTCATAGGTAGAGGGAATAGATTATGGTGAAATATTCTCTCCTATTGCAAAGTTGACATCCATTAGATTTATGTTATCTCTTGCTGCATCATATGATTTAGAGATAGAATAGATGGATGTGAAGACGACTTTCCTTCATGGTGATTTGGAGGAAGAGATTTATATGTCACAGCCTGAGCACTACATTGTTAAAGGTAAAGAATCCTTAGTTTGTAGATTAAAGAAATCTCTATATGGTTTGAAGCAATCTCCTAGGATGTGGTACCTTAAGTTTGATGCCTTTGTGTTGTCAATTGGATTTGTAAGATCAAAATAAGATCATTGTGCTTATTTTAGAGTTGAAAATGATCGCCTTCTTATTGTTGCATTATATGTTGATGATATGTTGCTATTTGGGAAGGGTAAGGGTATGATTTTTGATTTTAAATCTCAGTTGTCAGCACAGTTTGAGATGAAAGATCTTGGGGCAGCTAGGCACATCTTGGGTATGGAAATTAGTAGAGACAGGTCTAACAAAAAACTTTGGTTGAGTCAGAGTAAGTATGTGAAGTCTGTGTTGGACAGGTTCAACATAGTAGATTGTAGACCACTACATGTTCCTATTCCTGTGGGAACAAAGTTATCTATAGATGATTGCCCAAAATATCCTAGTGAGGTGGAGGACATGAGTAGAGTACCTTATGCTAGTGCAGTTGGCAGTCTTATGTATGCTATGGTCTGTCCTAGACTAGACATTGCCCAAGCAGTGGGAGTCTTGAGTCAGTTTATGGATAACCCTGGACAGGTACATTGGGATGTAGTTAAGCGAGTATTCAGATATTTGAGGAGTACATCAGATTACTCCATATGTTATCATGGTAACTCTTCTAGATTTCCACATTCAGTTTGTATTCATGGGTTTGTGGATTCAGATTGGGTTGGTGATATTGACCACAGGAGATCCACCAGTGGTTATGTGTTCACTATGTTTGGTGATGCCATCAGTTGGATGAGGAAGTGACAAGTTGTGGTTGCTTTGTCTACTACAGAAGCTGAGTACATGGCTGCTACTCATGCTTG
Source organism: Cupressus sempervirens (assembly GCA_028749045.1). Taxonomy (NCBI): domain Eukaryota; kingdom Viridiplantae; phylum Streptophyta; class Pinopsida; order Cupressales; family Cupressaceae; genus Cupressus; species Cupressus sempervirens. The sequence goes on along the minus strand of CM053787.1, from coordinate 774,429,164 downwards.
TAAGGAAGCCATTTGGCTTAAGAGATTGTGTTTAGATGTTGGTGTTGATGCAGAACATATTACTATTTGGTGTGACAGTCAGAGCTCTATTTGCCTTGTGAGGAATCCAACTTTCCATGTCAAAATGAAGCACATTGATGTGCAATTTCACTTTGTGAGAGATATGGTGGAAGATGGAAAGGTAAATTTGGAAAAGGTAGATACTATGAAGAATTTTGCAGATGCATTAATGAAACCAGTGGGAACTGAAAAGTTTAGATGGTGTTCGGAGTCTATGGGCCTTTCAGCATATAGTGGTTAGTTCCTGTTATGTTCCTGTTGCTCTTACAAGGTGTTCGACAAGTGGGAGAATGTTAGGAATAAGGTGTCTCAACCTTGTATAATTCCTATTCTTATTATTTGTTTTGTAAAATGTATTTCTTGCAAATAATGTTGATGTGTCAACATCTTGAATTGTGTGTAAGGAGATCATAGCTAAAACGGTAATGACAGATTCCTATGACATGTAAGAGCTATGCTAGGAAGATTCAATGACAGGTGAAGACATGAGGCAACTAAGATATTTGAGTACTATACACTCTACCCCAATAATGGTTCCTATTTTCTTGGAGAATGGTAAAACCCTAATACAGTTTACCTTTGGGAGTAGCCCTAAAGTGAAGCACATGTTATAAGAATTTTTAGGGTTGCGAAGAGAGATGATACGAAAAGGTGTATTATTGGTACTGTGAGTTGCTAATGGAGTCTTCTATTGTCGATGTTGAACTTACATTGCAAGTGTATTGTAACCTTGTGTTGAAGATAATACATTGTGTAGGTTCTGAAGGGGTGGGGTTGTTTTACCAAAAGGTTTTTTGCCATCGGCAAATCTTTGTGTTATGTGTTTCTTTCTCTATCTATTTTCTATATGCATGGTTGGCTGCAATATTGTTGTTTACATGATATTGAATCTATAAGTGTAGAAGATTTTAATAGGATTTGCATCATACTTTCCAAAACTCCATTCATTTCTACACATTTCATTAGTTTACTTTATTTTCAAATTTTAAATAATTATACCAATTTTATGTCATTGAAGGTGAACAATTATACTTTTGTTAGCCTTTTCTTTTGTAAAAAGGTGACATAGGTTTGTGCTTTTACCCCATGAATTCATAGGAGAATGCAACACAAATGAGATCTCAGAACCCATACCTTATTTATGAGCTCTAGGAGGATGTTAATGCCTAGTGTGGGAGGATGTGAGGCCTCACTCTAATCCATCAAACCACAACTAATACATTTTATTTTAACACATTATGACTCAATATTTTGAGGCTTTACTTGATGGACTGTACATAATCTATATTATTTATGTCATGTTATATTTTATTTTAAAAATGCTTGATCATGTTATTGTTTAATGTGTAGGCATGCATCATGATGGTGTATTTTAATAAATGATTTAGAATTATGAATTTGTTAAATTATGCAATTAGTGATGATTAAATATGTGTGTAGAAATGAGAAATGCTATTTAAATGAAAGTTTTAATATTTTGATCAATGTGATTATGTAAATTTGGTTTAAATATATGAGTGTGATGTTATCGAACTACTGATATTCAAATTGAGTGTGTAGGATAATTAATCATGAAATTTATCATAGAATTGGTAATTGACCCTATGTGCAAACTATAAGACTAAGGTTGAATCCAATAAAGTGATTTGAACCTCATTGCCAAGTGTTTAATTTGTATCATAATTTGAATGTGTGTGTATCATTCTTTATTTTGTGACATGTTGAATGTTATGTAAAAGTAAATCTTATGATGTCACTTGATAATTATTATATGCATATGTGTGCCAGCATGTCAATGTAGGATTAGTAGAGTAACCTATTAATCCAAGACTAATTAGTTAGTAACCTAGATTAATCTCCTTAATTAGGGTTTAGTGGAAATGTTACATCCTTAGAGTTTTTAAAGATAAAATATTTTAAGCCACTTGTATAGGTTCTAAAATAATTCTAGAGGCCAAATCTAATGTAATTCAAGTGCCCAAGTGGTATGTTTATGGGGTAGAAATATTTTCCACCCTTCTAGAACTTCCTAGCAACATTTAATACTCCCAAAATATCTCATTTTACCTTTTGTGTGAAAATGGATCATCTCCATGAGGTTACCCAAGTTTCTACTCCTCTAAAAGGTTGCCTTTAATATAAGAGAAAGTGGGAAGTCCCTAGGAGGGTTAGGTTCAACATTGGAGTTATTTCTATTTTGGGTGGGTGAGTTTAGAGGATATTTAGAATCACTTACAAGAGTTTAAGGTTTTTCAACCATTCTCTACATTTAGAGAAGTCAAGTTTGGAGTTGCAAGAAAGAAAGGATTTATGTCATCTCAAATTTCATTTCCATAACCATTGTGAAGATACGTTCTCCATTTTCATGGTTATGTTCCTTGTTTCATTGCTTGTATGTGTTAAATTCTTGCCTATTGTAGTATGTGTGTGTTTGTATTATGTGAGGGATGAGTATTATAGATTTTATTTTCTTCATTTTCATGTTTCTTTTCCTTATTTTTTTGGGGAAACTATGAAGGGAGTGTTGGTATTACTCACCCATAGATAGGGTAGAAGTGTCCATGTATAGGAGAAGGGCTTGAGTTGGACTCCAGGTCAGTGCAAAGTCTCTTCTTATGGTTAGAATAGGGAGAAAGTAAGGTATTATGGGCTTTTTATTGTCAATAAATTTTTTTTCTTTTTGGGGGGAATAAGGAGAGAAAGAAATGGAAGTTTATGTGATTTGGTAGCCTTGGAAGAGGCATATGATTTATGTTCATGATTGACATCTCCTACATAGAGAAGTCCACCTCCTCCCTAGTCATAGGTTCATTATGAAACCTATTGTGCATACCTTGGATGGGAATTATATGTTGATTTGCATCATTGCAATTATTTTTTGAATGTTAACTAGTTTATTACTAGTTCTCCTAGCTTGGGGTGTGGCCTCACATTGAGGCCTTGGTTTGGAGGTGAGCTCTCCATGGTTGTTCTTTGTGTTTTGAGGATTGTTTGGAAAGGGTCTCATAATGGAGAAATCTAGGTTTTTGTTGGGGCACTAATGGTGTTCTTGATGTCATGTTATTGGAGGTTTCTCCATTGTTATACCACTTGTTGAATTGTATCTCCATGCGAAGAATGATAATGAGAGAGATGGTCTAAATGGGTAATTTCAATATTGATAAACTAAAAATTTAGTTATTTTATGAAATAAGAAAAGTTATGTGTGTTGACACTCCAATCATGTTTGTTATTAGTGACATACACTTATTCAGATTATAAGTTTATACTGAGTATATTGTATAGTTAACATTGTTAACCAAGCATTTTAGTTGTCATTGAGCTCTATAATTGATACTGAATCCTTTGGACAGATTCTAGTTTGCACCTAGTAGTTTCTATACAGTTGAAGATCAATAGTGTAAACCAAGCACCTTAGTGTATGCTAAGTTTACCAATGCAAATGAAGTTATGCAGTGGTCACCAAGTTCACAGTTAATGTGAAATGAGTCTAATGTTAACCAAGATACTTAGTGTTAACCAAGTGACTCAGTTTATACTGAGCACATGGAGGATCCAGTATTGACCAAGCTATGCAGTAAGAATCAAGTAATTAAGTTTATATGTTGAGTTTCATAGTATTCACTAAGCCACTAGTGCAAACTGAGTTCAAGACTACTTAGAAGTGATTAGTATGGACCAAGATTCTACTTCTACCAATTGCATGATGATGCTAAGCACTAATAGTGGATGACATGTATCACAACCTCATCGAGTCAGTATTTAGAGCCTGTGTTTCTACACTTTGGCCGACTTTGTAATATTTGTGTAAACTTGTATTGTGGCAAACTTTGTAATTGTGTAATTGGTTTGATATATGTAATTTATTATGTCACATCCAAATCATCATGGAGAAGTAATGTAATAATCAAAGAAGAGAAAAAGAATGAAGTACAAAGGCTACAACAATATAAGGAGCAGAAAAGATTCATCAATCATAGAAGGTGATTTGTACACTTAGAGGAATCTCATTTAGCAAACCTAGTTGCAGATCAAAGATCAACTACTACTTCATCCTAATAGGTGGATTAGTCAAATCTTTTAACAAGGTAGACCTAATAGTATGATATAAATCTCTTTACCAAGTGCATACTTCATTGTATATTTGTAAATCCTTTTGCAAGGTGGACCTACCATTCCTTGTTGATCCTAATAGAGTAGATCATTAGAAGTGATCAATGTAGGCATTAATGGGCCAACTTTATATTATAGTACTAAAGCTTGTGGGTACCATCCCCACCCCAATTTTACTTTCTATTTGGAAGGACTCTAGGTCACCAAATCTTGTGTTAAAGTGTTGTGTATGCTTTCATGTTTTCAGTTTCTCATGCATGCAGTTAAAACATAATTGATATAAAGGATTAAATGATAATTAAGATTAAAGTTTTATAAGTTACTGATTCACCCCTCCCCTCTCAGTAACTTAGCTTGCTATAATATTTCCAACACTTTGATCAAGTGTTACTAAATTGCAAATCAATCTTACTTTCAATTATATTGCTTTGCAAAAAATCAAGTTGAAACACTCTGACTTTCTCTATGAAATCTTCATTTTGATTCATTGTATTCGAAACATCTTATTGTAGGATATGGATAAATGAGTTATTTAATTGATAGATGCAATAGTTCATATTTAAAATCATATGAAAAAAATGAGCGTTCGAGTTGGATACATTTATCTTACTGGCATTTTGAAACCTCGGTTTATATAATTCTTGTTAATTCAATGATTGTTACCTTATAATGCATTGTTATTAAACTACCTAAAATTACTCCTAATTTCAATACAAAATCTAACATCAATTTATACCTACAATCCACTCCATAAATTAACAAAACATTATTGCACTATGCTACCATTAGAATTTGTATGGGAAACCTAGCACCTGGATAGAAAAGAGGAATTATAAATTTCACCTATTTAAGAGAGCCAAAATACTCTTAGGAATTTTTATGGGGGAATTTTTTCCCAATATTATCATAGAGAATATTCTCTAGTAGATACTTTCTAAGTAATTTACATAACTTAATTTATAATAATAAAAATATTATAATTTAAGAAAAAAATACAAAGTCTTCATTTCTAATTACCCCTCCCTACAAACCCACCTATAAACCTTTTAAACATAATTATTGCTCCCAACCCATGTGTTGGGGAAAACACTACACCAATCCCCTTTCTCTCCTAAGTTTCCCCACATGAGTCTTGGACACAAGGTAGAGAATGTTGACTGGTTATCTTTTCAAAATAATGTCACATAAATTAAATGAAACTTCCACCTTTCCCTCCCTTTTCATGCATTGGGAAGCCAATTCATGGCCCTGTACTTTATGCCCCATATGTCTTCCATTCCTTCAAACCCACGTACTATGTGCTGGTAGACATGATGACATCACCTACCTGTCTTCCCCATACATACTACAGGCCTAGTTGCTTGGCATTAACTTGGTCATAGATGGAAGTTTAATTCAAATGGTTAACCCCTACACCTTTTTCCCTCTTTACACCACTTGCACTTTTATTCTTATGTGTATCAAATGGGGAAGGCTTCTCAGTCCTTGGATAGCATGCTAACTACATGGGACAACATGTCCTTCACTTAGGAAACACACTTTTAGGCTTGGGAGAAGTGGTGGCAAGTGGGCCATTTGGGTGATGTGTCAAGAAGGTTAGTTAGGATGTTAGGGTAAGTTAGTTGTAATTAGTTTAAGTTTATAGTTTTTTTTAATAAGTTTTTTTTTAATGAGATTGTGTTAGAAATAGGTGTTAATGAAAATGATTGTTTTCATTTTAAATATTTAATTATGTTAAAATGAAAGTGGTTGGTGTTAGTAGGTTAGTTAGGGTTATGTTAGGAAATGAATTTGGGTTAGTAAAGTGTAGATTAGTTAGTAATATGCAATTAGTAACTATTTTATAGTTGGTTAGTTTTAAATATTGGTTAGATTTAACTAATTAGTAACTTGGGCTTAGTTCTTGCAAATAAGGATTAGTATAAATGTGACTTTTGGAATTGGGTCTTAAAAAATTTAAGTTGCATTTTATAAGTGGTAGTAGTCTAGGTTTTTATTGTAAGGTAATTGGACGTTGAAATCAAAAGGTAATTGGATGTCTAAATAAATTTAATAAAAAATATTTAAATGTAATGATTTAATTATACATAGTTAGTTATAAATTAGGACAAAGTGTTAAGGTATCACTAGGACAACCTATAAATGCACTTCAATACACCTATAGCTTTAACTTGTAAAATGAATATATAAAATCATGTCAAAACCTAATGTGTCTTAGGTAATTAGTCAAACATATCAATTTAACTACAAGCCAAGGACTTTGGAACCCTAATGGTTTTCTTGAATATATTATGTCTCACTTTAATTAAGATGTTGATTCTACATCATTTTGAATCACAACTTAAACTCACTTCTATCCCATTTAAACTCTTTATAAGTTATTCAAATAAGTATGTGTTAAAAATGGTGTTATTTAACTTTTAAAAAAATGTTTGTGTATTTTTGCCCTGATATTTTAGGCATAACATTTACTCTATTAGGAGTATGAAGAACTATTAAGTCCACCTTGTAAAAGGATTTTTACAATACAATGAAGTATGTACTCTATTAAGAGATTCAACAAAGGACTATTAAGTGCACTTGGTTAGAAAATTTGATTGACGCACCTATTAGGATGAATTAGAAAGATGATCGCTTCTTTGCAAATAGATTTTCTAAAATGAATCCCTTGAATAATATGATCACTTGACTGTGATAGTTGAGTCTTTGCTCTACCCTTTATACTGCTTTATAGCCTTCTTACTTAATCTGCTCCATATTTGTTCATTGTCTTCAAATATATCTCATATTATGTAACCTATATATTTCACACAATTAGAGAAATGAATTTATCTTCCTTATATATATATATATATATCCTTCAATCAATAAATTCATACCAAGTCAGCTCATAGAAGATTTATCTTCATAATAATCAAATTATATCCATAGGTCAGCCCAAATACTAATGCTAATGCAATACTATACACTTGATGTTCTACTAATGCTTGGGTAATACAGTGATCTTGGGTGACACTAAATAGCACTGTGACACTTGGGTGATATAGGAGAAATATGGCTTCAACTAGTTGATGGGCCTCTAAAAGGCCATTGTTTTAAGAACATTTTGTCCTATTTTTAAGTAGTTATCTTGGAAAAATAATCATGACTTTATGGTTTTAAGAAAATGAACTTATGTTTTCATGTATATACTTCATATGTGATGAAACATTAAGTAGAAGTACAAATAGTTCAAATATACTATAATTTATTGAATATATGGAAAAAAATAGTATAATGAAGTGATGTTGCATGCTGATAAATGTTTCCTCATTTATGTTATGTCTTGGCTAGTTTAACTCCTATAGCCATAGGATCTCCAAGAGTGGTAATTTGAATTTGCACCTTTTCTGATATTGATGATATTATATATATATATATATATATATATATATATATATATATATACATATATGTATGTATGTATATATGTATGTATGTATATACATACATACATATATGTATTTATGTATATACATACATACATATATGTATGTATGTATATACATACATACATATATTTATGTATGTATATATATATATATATATATATATATATATATATATATATATATATATATATATATATATATATATATATATATATATATATATATGGAAGTGGTGTACACATTGAATTCTTTTCAAGTACTTATCATGGATATTCAAGAGTCAACACCGTAGCACTAAAGTCAGAGCCAACTAGATTGTTGAGTCATTGTAAGTGGAGCAAGTCATTATATGCTTTCTGTTAGAACAATGCATGAATTTAGCTTCTACAACTTGCTATATTCCTAGAGGATTTATCCATGGTTAATGGTGATTCTATTTCAAACTTTATGAGTCTATAATTGGTCCTCATTAATGAAGTGATCATAGAGTTAGGGAGTAGTTGTAGTTTCCTTTAAATTAGGACTATTATAGCTTTGAGGGAAATTTTTGAAAAGGAAGAAGATAGGTTGATTTTCATAGAAGTCAGGTGTGATTTAGTTTTTAGTCAAGTGTAATTCCTTCACCATGAATGAATATAATGAGTAGTTCAAGTTCATTTCTCTTATCTTGATTTTCTTTGCTGTTCACTCATCCAAGGGGACCCACCTGGTGAGTGAACTATTTTGTTAGAATAGATTTCATTTCCTTGTTTGTTTCCTTGCAAGATAGCATTGTGTTGCTCCTACAACCATTGATAAAAGAATCAAGGAATTGTTCCTGAAATATAGGTGAATAGATAGGTTTACTAGTGCAACATTACTTTCAATCTTTAAGTTAAGTTGTTGTTTCAATTGCTAGCATAGAATTCATTTAGTATTTCCTTCACATTAGTTGTAATGACTTGGAGAATTAGAGCATAGAATTTACAATCATCCTCTTAAGTTTATGCTATCAAGTTAACAAATTAAATGAAGTTAGTGTACTATTTTAAGTAAACACATGATGCTTTCTAACCATTAGATCACTATGAAAGGATGTCCAATCCTTTCCAATTAAAGTAATAAGCTAACTAAACATTTTTTCCATCATTGTTGGGTAGGTTTCAATCTAGTTCAACCCTGAATTCATTATGGGTATGTGTAGGATCATGGTGTGCCAAAAAATGGCGAACTAAACAATCTATAGTTTTGAAATATCTCAAACCATTTCAAAATCTATTCCAAATTTTTTCCCATCCACCTTGATACTAAATGAAAACAATTAATATCTTTATAAGGTCTACTATATTTTTTGATACCAAACCTATATTCTCAACTTTAAAAACATCCTAAAATGTGCTTTTGGCCTATTTTTATGTGATTTTTACTTCAAACATGTAGCCAATGACTTCTTTTCACCAAAATTTTATGAAATGAAAAGGCTTTCTTAAGAATATTCTTATCTTTACATAAATGTAACATTTGTCAAATTATGAGTTTAGTAAGTAATTAATACTTATTTTCTAATGGAGTCATGTCTAAAGTGCTAACTGACACACTACTTGAAAAACAAATATAACTTTCAAATAGTACAACATTTTTTAAATCCAAAAGATGTATCACATTATATGTTTCTTCTATTATAAGGGAAAAAAATGAAAAATTGAAATTTGCATAGTTTTGAATTAGTTAAGGTGGTCAGACACGAGAGTTTTTTTTATTGCAAAAATGCTAAAGTCAAAAATTAATTATTAATTATTTATTTAGAATAAAAATACCCAAAAATACATGTCACATCCAGACATGAGTCTAGTACTTATTTCTTGAATATTATTAAAAAATATTATGATTTGATTTTGAATAAGGTGGTCAGACATATGTTTACTTATTTTTGTTCTAAATTTTTTGTAATATTGCATTAAAATTCAAAATTTTGACCAATCAATTTTTATTTTTTTGAGAAAAGTCCTTGTAGTTTAGAAACTAGATTCAATTCTTTAGAGATTCTTTTGTCTCAATTTTTTGATATAAAGTTAATAACAAGTAGAAAATTGCATGTCAAGTTGATATAACCGTGATTTTCTAATTTTTTATTGCCACTTAAGAGCATAGTTTGGTTGACCATGATCCTGCACATCGCCTTATGTTAGTTTAAATTCTACATTATTTTTCATACATAGAAGAAGAGGGCTCCTTGGGAGATTTCTTCCTCGTAATATTTAGGAAGACATATTTAATCCTGAGCGTGAAGAACCTCATAGTGAGAACAAAGAAGAAGAACCTTTTGAAAATCCATTTATTGATGCTCAAGAATGAATACCCGCATCTTTTGATGAATCCTTGCATTTGAATGACCTCTTTGTTGAACCTAAATACCAAGAAAATCCACTTGCACCTATTATCTATCAACCACCACAATAAGGTCCTCCTCCCAAAATGGATCATCCTCAACCTACATTTCCCTTTCCTATCCCTCATCAATAAGGTAATCAAAACTTGAAGAACATACCTTCTGTAGCATTTCTAAAGTTATTTATGCATTGAATAAATTTGGAAACTACATTACTGGATATGAAATACGTGTTCATACTGATCACTTTGCTATAAATTATCAGATGAATAAGCCTAAAATATTAGGAATATTAGCTCGCTGGTTGTCACTTATGTAAGAATTTGATATCACCATAATAGATAAACCTGACAAGACCAATGTATTAGAAAAATTTCTCTCTCAGTTACATGCCCTTGATCATCTTCCAACCATTGATGACAATTTTCTAGATGAACACCTTTTCCTATTATCAACACAAAATCCATGGTATACAGATATTGCAAATCACCCCTCCATAGGAAAGATTCCAGCTCACTTCTTTAAAAAATAAAGAAAGTAACTCTTTGAAAAGAGTTTTAATTATTCTTGGATTTCAAGATTTACATTTTATACTAACCCTAATCAAGTAATGCATTGGTGCATCAGAGAAGATAAAACATATGATATCTTGAGAGCATGCCATGATGAACCCTATGGAGGCTATTTTGCAACCAAAAGGACAACCTTTAAAATATTGACAACTGGGTACTATTGGCCAAGTTTACACAAGGATGCCAGTAGATACACCAAGAAATGTGATAAGTGTCAATGAATGGGAAGACCCATTCAATCTGATGAAATGCCCCTATAGCCTCAAGTAGTTGTTGCACCCTTTGATAAATGGGGGATTTACTTTGTAGGCCCTATTGAGCCTTCTTCACAAGGTAAATGTTATATCTTATTTTGCACTAATTATGTAACTAAGTTGGTAGAGGCAAAACCCATGAAACAACCAAGGATAAAAATGTTGCCAAGTTCTTGTATGAATCCATGGTTACATGATTTGGAGTCCCCAAGGAGTTGACATCTGACCAAGGAGCTTAGCTTACATGTAATCTAATAGCTACTCTCATGGAATAATATACTATTCAACATGGAAAATCATCACCTTGCCACCCACAAGCTAATGTCCAAGTTGCAGTTACCGAGAGAGATATGGAAACCATTCTCACCAAAACAATATCACTTCATAGGAAGGATTGGCCCACATGCCTTCTTGAAGCTCTTTGGGCTTATAGAACCACCTGGAAATCTACCATACGTTTTACTCCTTTTGATCTCGTCTATGGTAGGTCAGCTATAATGGTTGTATGATTTAAATCTAAAACATTGTAGACCACTTTGGAACTTGGTATGGAACTCACTATTGCACAGCAAGACCAAATCTTGAGTTTAAATGGTTTTGATGAATGACGCAAATCTGCATTAAACAACACTGAACTCATCCAACATCAACAAAAATAATGGCATTATAAGTTTATCAAATGTTTTCTATAGGATATTGGGAACTTCTTTATGATTCCAAGTATCAACACAATCCAAGAAAGTTTCAGACTGGCTAGTTAGGACCGTATGAAATTGTTGTTGTGATTCCAAATGGAGTAGTTTAGTTGTCAACTACTGATCCTATTTGATTCAAGTTAGTTATCAATGGGAACTACCTCAAGCTCTAAAAAAAACTACTAAGTCATGAGGAGTTCCAATAATAGTTTCAGCATACCAAAGATATCCTTATTCCTGTAGCCAAATAGCTCGGGTCTTCTACCCCAACTGTTGTCAAATCTTGAATTATTTCAAGCTTTTCATAATAAAAAATTTCTTCTTGAAATTAATTCCTCCATCTTTCATCTCATATCACCTTATCTCTTTTCCATCCTTCCACACCATTCCACCACTCCATCATTTTTGATGATCTTTTTCAAAACTCTTTCCTGTAGTGCCTACTAGGTACGTGCCACATACTCTTGCATATATTTTATTTTACTCACTCTTTATTTAGAAATTCATGTTGTTTAACTTTATTTCTCTTAAATTTCCTACCTTGGTGGGACCTATTCCTAAACTTAGTTTTTTTTTTTTGGGGGGGGGGGGGGGGGGGACATGGGGTGGCGCGAGGAGATATTCATTTAAAAAAAAAATTAGTTGCATGTAAACTTTAGAAGCTATTGTCTTATGTAATGTTTGTCATCATACTGGTGAAGGAGCACATAGGGGTAAGGTCAAACCCTAATGGAATTTTGGTTTTTACATGATGTAACCAACCATGTAAGTAATAAGTACTACTTTTAGAGTCCCAAGGTGACCGTAGGGGAGTTAGTTTGGTTGATTTGAATCTAGGAGTTAAAAGTTGTCAAGTAGGTCCTAGGAAGCAAAAACTTGCTCAAAGTGCTTAAGCTAGAAAAATAAGGTAAAAAGACTCAATGAGTGGTTAAGCCTAGGTGAAAAATGGTCATTTGATGATATAAATCCACATGGAGTGGTTTGGGACTAAACAGGTCAAGGTTGGAGACTTGGTTTGCAATAATTGTAAAAGTTGTCAAAATGTTGCTTATTGACAACTTTTCAATTGTGCAAAGTTGCTTAGAAACTTTTTAGAAATTTTTTGGAAATGAGATACTTGAAGTAGTTATGGCTTGGTTCAATGCCCATGAAGGAAGGGGAAGACTATTTAAACATCCCTCAATCCAATTCCATGGGTTAGATACTTGGATGTATGGACATCACCTATTAGTGCAACATTGTATGAGCATTTGGAACAATTTTTGTGAACTAATGAATTAGAGGAGTTGATTAGGTTACCATTTTCTTTGATTTGGATTATTTGGATCATGTTTTGAAACTGTACATAGTTTTTTGGATTCAAGAGTTTCATTTCTTTAGGTTTAGAAAATCATTTCTTGTATGTGATGATATTGTCCAGTTTTGAGTTGTTAGCATAGAGATGGTTATGGCTTGAACTTCCATGGTCATACTCTAATGGATTTTGGAAATTAGGCAATATCCTTTTTACACTTTGTAAATATGGAATTTTGATTTTATGCAATGCAATTGGCCATGATTACAAGTGATCCCTAAGCAAGGTAGCAGAGCTTGGCAAGGCACAATGTATACTTGTATGAATAGGGGATTGTTAAGAGTCAATCTCCATCAGGTATGATAAGAGTAGGGTGATAAGAGTTTTGGATTCAGAGGAGGAGATAGGAAGTGAAAAGAAACAACTTAGAAGTAGAGAAACATTTCTTTTACCTTAAAAACACTCAAAATAGGGATTTAAAAAAAAAAGTATTATATGGATAGTACTATGACCAAAGACCACCAAAGTCCTTTAGTCTAGGTCCATACAATATCAATTCCTTTAGACACCAATAGGCCTTATTAATTTTTTTTAGGAGGAAATGTTAAACCCTTATTTTGAGGAGGGCTAATAAGGGCTATTAGTGCTTCAAGGCCAATTTATACAATTTGGGGTTATGGGTGTGATTGACCTAAAACAATGATGTAGAATGGTGGGGAATGGAACAAGAAACTCATTAGGAGAACCTAAACTTGGAAGGAACCTACAACTGAAAATATGATGGAATTTTCACTTAGAGGCTTAGATGTGCCTAGTGGAAAGAGTGGGAAGGAGAGAAGATAAACATGAATTATTGGGGGAGTTTTCTTGAAGGAACGGGGATCTAGAGAGTGATTCCATAATGTAGGGTTGAATAAGGAACACTAAGAGGCCAAAGAAAGCCTCAGTGGAGCTAGTGAGCTCTTGTGGAAGGAAGCTCCTCATCAAAGTAGTATTAGATCAAAAAATGATTTGTGAGTTGTGGTAAATGTTCCAGGCTACCAAATCAAGTGGGTCAGTGTAGATGGTGACCAATGCAGAGCTGGCTAATGAGGTGGATGTGTAGAAGAAGCTCTTAGAAGAAAAGACTAGGGTTCTAAATGAAGCCCTATAGGATGTCATTGAAAGAGATAGAGGATGCAACCCAAGCTAAGGAAGATGGAGACTGCAGTAAAGATAAAGAGAAAGTAAGTTTGGAAGATGAAGTTCATGAGCTAGACCTTCCACTTGGTGAGAAGGAGCCCTTACTTAAATCCCTCAAAGCATTTGGTGGGAAAATTCTAGAGACTGTGTCTCTATTCCATGACAAGATGGATGCAAAAGTAGTCTTGGAGTGGTTGGAATGTGTTGAGAGCTACTTTGAGTGTGAAAGGACAATAAAGGCCCAAAAGGTGAGGTTTGGAAAATCTAAGTTGAAAGGTCAAGCCTTGACATGGTGGAAATTTGTGTAAGAAGAAAGAGAAAGTGAGAGAAAGAAGCCTATAGCCAATTGGAAGGAAATGGTGGAAAATATCAAAGAGACCTACCTACCAGAGGATTATAAGATTAAATCCATAAGCATAAGCAAAATCTTAGACATAAAGAACTTGATGTGGCTACCTACACTGAAGAGTCTTAGAAGTTGGCATTAAGGTCAAGGGTACAAGAATTAGTATCAAGGTGGAAAGGTACTTAAATGGCCTTAATTGGTCCATTTAGGATTAAATGAGTTTGTTTAGCCTCACCACACTACATATATATTTCCAAATGGCTAGGAAGGTGGAGGAAAAACTAAGGGGACTCTAGTTCTAAGAATAGGGGCAAAGGTAAGGACTTCAGAGGTGGTTCAAGGGGGGGCACTAGTGGTAGGAGTACTAAGAAAAGAAGTTATGGACACTCTAAGTGGAGTTGAAAATCTAGTGAGACTAGTACGAGAAGAGGATCTAACAAAATGGTGGTAGGGGTAGATTTGTTAACAATAGAGGATCTAATTTTAGAAACATGAAATGTTATAATTGCAACAAGGTAGGAAAAAATCAAGAGGATAAAATAAAAAAAAGTGAAGTGGATCTTGACTTGGAAAAGGGTGAAAACCACATGCTAAGAAGGGTTTTTGGTGAAGGAGCCAATAAAGGAAGAGCACAATTAGAGGAGGGCATTATTTAGAACTACTTTCAAGATAATGGGTAAGTTGTATAAGGTAATCCTAGAATTAGGGTCTACTAACAATGTTATGTCAGAGGAGGCAGTGAAAAATCTTGGATTGACCAAAATACAACATATGTGTCCATATAGGGTGACTTGGTTGAACAAAGGACATAACATCCTAGTTAATGAACAAGTTTGGGTAGACATAACAATTAAGAAATACCATGACATAGTCGTATGTGATGTGCTCCCTATGGATGCTTGCTACTTGCTATAGAACAAGATCTTAGTGTGCAAAGAACATTAACAATAAGAGAAACATTCAAAAACTAAAACTAAGTTCACATATATGTTTAGACAAAGAAAAGAAAAAAAGAAGTGCAAACCTCAAAAGAGAAAACACTCCATGCTTTCTTGATTTTGTAGATGTGTCCTTCGATGTGGATGTATGCTCAATTGCTTGCCCAATTGCTTCAATGGTGGAGATGGGTAATGGAAAATTGGTAGCTTTGTGAGCTCTCAATTTGGCATTATAAGGCTATGAGTATGGATTTTGGCTCTCAAAATGACATAATAACTTTAGTTCAAGGATTGTTGTTTTTGAAATGGCTTGGGAGGGGATTCAATTTATAAGCTAAGGGCTTGAGGGATGGAGGGCTAAGATGCAAGGAGAGATGAAGGCTTAAGGAGGGCTAGGATGCACTCAAAGGAGAGCACATGGATTGTGCTTGTTTAGCACCAATGGGAAGGTGACACTTGTCACAAGGAGGATGAGTGTGAGAGGGTAGGGTAAAGGGTTAGTTAAAGGCATGATGAGTAGGGTTGAGTATGTAAGAGAGATGTAAGAGGAATGCATGTGGAAGAGGGAAGAGTGTGGAAGATGGATGTAAGAGTCATGAGTGGGCTTGTAAGAGTCTTTTATGGTTTGTAAGAGCACTCATGACTTGGTGGTTGGGATTTTTGAGGGGAGACTTTGGTTTGGTTTAGGAAAGTCTTAAACTTGTTTAAAGAATGTGACAACATTAGGGAGTGGATTAGGCTTGGGTTTAAGATTAGATTAAGGATGTTAGAGATGTGCAAGTGGATGACATTAATGAGGGTGGGTGAGTTAGTGGCTAAGCTTGGTTAGTATGGGTGGATGGGGTGAATTAGGCTAAATGGAGGATTAGGGATAAGTTAGGGGTTTTTAGATTTGAGAATTTTATTTATCAAATAGATTTATTTAATAAATGGGGATTTTTGGAATTAGATAGAAGAATAGGATTTAATTGATAAATAATAGGTTATTTGATTTATCAATTAGGACTATAGATGATTAATTAAATTAATCAAATAGGGATGGAAAAGGATTAATTAAATAAAAATTTAATTAATGATGCCTTTAGAGATGGCTAAATTAGATTACCAAAGTGGTGTAATCAAATTTAGGTGTCTACAGTTGCTACTAGGGAGACCTTGGCAATTTGACAGAGAAGCAGTACATCATGGGAAAGAAAATAAAAATCCTTTTAAGAAAGATGGGGTCACCTATAGGATCCAGTCCATAGTAGAGGAAGAAAAAGTGAAGAAGGCTTTTGCTAAGAGCTTGGTAATGAGTGCCAATGATTTTCTCAAAGACTTGAAGGATAATGAAGGAGTAGGTTATGCCATCATGGTGAAACCCAATGAAGAAGAGACATCTTCATCAACACCTATCCCTGCTAAGGTACATGATTTGTTGGATTAGTCTAAGAACATAATTTATGATGGGGAACCTCCTACTCTACCACATAAGAGGGCAATAAGTAATCGAATTGGCTTCATACTAGTGCCATCATTTCCTAATAAAGCTTCTTACAAGATAACACTAGAGTAGAATAAGGAGATAGAAAGACAAGTACAAGAATTTCTTGATTAGGGACTTATCAGAAAGAGCATCGAGACTTGTGTCATACTAGTATTCCTAGCACACAAAAAGAGTGGTAAGTGGACAATGTGCACTGATTCTAGAGCAATCAATAGAATCACAATTAGATATAGGTTCCATGTTCCTAGAATAGTGGACCTGATGGATTGTTTGGGTAGGGCTAGGTACTTTTCTAAAATTGATCTCAAAAGTGGCTATTATCAAATTAGGAAAGAGGGGGATGAGTGGAAGTCTACATTTAAGACTATTGAACATCTCTATGAGTGGTTGGTTATGCCATTTGGCCTTACCATTGTAGTTAGTACCTTCATGAGAGTCATGAATGAGGTATTGAAGGACTACATTGGAGGTTTTTTGTAGTGTACCTAGATGACATCCTCATTTTAGAAAAATAAAGGAGTAGCATATGAGGTACCTTCAATTAGTGTTGAAGAAATTTTAGGAAGAGAAGTTGGCAGTCAACTTGGAGAAGAGTGAATTTAAGAAGGAGGAGCTTGTATTCTTGGGGTTTGTAGTGTCCTTAGGAAACCTAAAGATGGACAAAAGAAAGGTGGAGGCAATCTTGAGTTGGCCTACACCTAGATTTTCTATTGAAGTTAGGATTTTTCATGGCCTGACTCAATTTTATAAGAAGTTTGTAAAAAGGTTCGGTGAGATATGTGCACCAACGAATAACACTATCAAAGGAGGCATTACAACCAAGTTCACATGGACTAAAGAAATAAATGAAAGCTTTGAGAAGTTGAAAAAGGAAGTGGAAAAACAACCTATATTGATTTTTCCTAGTTTTGACAAACCTTTTGTGGTGGAGTGTGATGCTAGTAACATAGTAGTAGGGGTAGTCTTGAGTCAAGAGGGTAGACTAGTGGCATTTTTCAATGAAAGGCTTAATGAAGCCAATGTAAGGTATTCTTCATATGGTCTAGAACTTTATGAACTTTTCTAAGCCTTTAAAAAGTAGAGACACTACCTATTTCCAAAGGAGTTTGTGGTCTTCATAGATAACCAAGCACTAAGTTTTATTAACTCACAAGAAAAGCCAAGTATGAGGCACACAAAGTGGATTGAGTTCCTACAATATTATACATTCATAATTAAACATAAGAAGGGAAAAAACAACAAGGTAGCTAATGACTTGAGCAATATATTATTAATAGTCCAAGGTATTAAGTTGTAGAGCATAGGTTTGGAGGTATTCAAGGACCTATATGAGGAGGACACTAATTTCTTAGAAGCCTACAAGGTATGTAAAGAGTTTTCTATCCATTTTCATAGTACATTCTTTGAATATACATTGCAGATTGGTTTACTATTTAAGGGGCCACAATTGTGCATCCCAAGGGGATCTATGAGGGAGAATCTCATACAAAAAAGCATAATGGAAGCATGACTGGACATTTTGGTTTAAATAAAACCTTGGAACTTGTGGAGAGGTTCTATTACTAGGCCAAAATTCGTAGAGACATAAGGAGATATGTGGAGCAATGTAACATATGTCAAAAAGCCAAGGGGGCTTCATGAAATGTAGGACTCTACCAACCCATACCCATTCCCAATAGGCCTTTGGAGTGTATTAGTATGAATTTTATAGTAGTATTACAAAAGACCAAGATAGGACTAGATAGTGTGTTTGTGGTGGTGGATAGATTAAGAAAGATGCATCCTTTCATCCCATGCAAAACAACACACGGTGCAACTAATATTTGCTAATCTATTTATCAAGGAGGTGGCAAGAATCCATGGCTTGCCAAGAAGCATAATGACATACATGGATGTTAAGTTTATGGGGCAATTCTAGAAGAGACTTGGGAAAAACCTAGCACATAACTTTTCCTACCATTCCCAAACAGATGGCCAAATGGAGGTTATAATTAGGGTCGTAGGAAACCTTTTGAGATGCCTAACTAAAGAGTATGGGAAAATTTGGGAGCATATGATACCTCAAGTAGAATTTTATTACAATGATAGCAAAAAGAAAACTATAGGGTTAATCCCTTTCCAAGTTTTGTATGGAACACACCCTAGGGGTAACATGGAGTTGAGGGACTTACCTTCACATGACAACATTAGTGGACATGCTGAAGATTTTGTCCAATATATATTGAAAGAGGTACATGATTAGGTCAAACAAACCTTGATGGAAGCAAATATGAAGTTGAAAGAAAATAAAGATGAAGGGAGAAGGGAGTTACAATTTCAAGTGGGAGACCTGGTAATGGTTTACTTGGACAAGGCTAGGCTACCCAAGGGAGTGCCAAGCAAGTTGTAGATGAGAAGGATTGGGCCATGCAAGATAATTGAGAAGTATGGACCCAATGCCTATAAGATAGACCTATCAAAGGACATGGCTATCTCTCCCATCTTCAATGTGAAACACCTTATACCATACAAGGGGCCTAAGGTTGATGAAGGATGGAATTAGGAGGAACTAGATAAGGATGTTATAGACTTCTAGGTACCAAAAAGGGAGCCACCATAGGTGGAAAAGATCTTTGACACCATAGTGAAGAGTAGAAGAAACAAGGTGTACAAGGAGAACCTAGTAAAATGGAAGGGTAAAACAAAAGCTAAAGCTACTTGGGTTGTAAAGAGTTATTTCAAGAAGTAGGATATTAGAAAGAAGCTCATCAATCCAAAGGTACCTTGAACTCTTCTTGACAAGGGGAGAATGGTGTAGGAGCACCTAGGGGTAAGGTGAAACCCTAAAGAAATTTTTGTTTGTACAGGGTCTAACCAACCATGGAAGAAATAAGGACTAATTTTAGAGTCCCAAGGAGAGAGTTGGTACCCAATATGGACAAGGTTTTAAAAATTCAAGTACAAAGTTTTGAACTAGTTCGAACTAAGGTTTGAAGTAATTCAAAGTGTTTCAAAATAGTTCAATGTGCTCATGCAAGTTTAATGATCTATTCTGAGAGGTTCACATGTATGATTCAGTGACTTAGTTTCAATGATTCAAAGGTTTGGTGGTTCAAAAAGGAAACTTGCAAATTTACAATCAAGGCTCAGGCTCAAATAGTCAAGTTCAATGATTCAAAGCAGAGATATAGGGATCATTTAATTCAAGGTTTCAGCAGTCAATTTCAAACACTCCAAATCCATGAAAAAAGCCTTGAAGTTTAGGTTTGGACTCAAAAACACATTCTTTATCTTGAAGGTATAGGTTCAACATGGAAATCCAACAATTTGAAGATCAATGGTTCCAAGTTTAATTCCTGTGTGGCAGATTGAAAATGTCAGTTTTCAGACTGAGATCCAAATTCCTGAAATACAAATTTGAATGCCCATGTTGCATCCATAAGCATGAAGTTTGAAGTTCAAAGGGGTCAATGGTTTACTCCAAGAAGTTTAGAGATTCAGAACCAAGTTGATTCGTAGTCCAAGTACAAAGACCAAATGCTTTGAACATGAATGTAATAATTACAGCTCATAATAGACATAATACACATAATGTATTCGATGGGATGCAGAGAAAATATTTGGAGATGTTTTCAAGTTAAAAGTCATGGGACCCATGAAGTGCATTTACCAATTAGCACACATTGATGTAGGAAAGATTCATATGAATTGTTTGTCTATGGTTCCCCCATGGGCTTAGAAACAAAATGTTACATAAAACGTGCCTTCCAGCAGATATGAGCCATAGTCATAAATGGAATGAAGGAAAACCAAAGGTTAATACAGATCAAATCTTGAATCATATATCTCCACTCGGCGTGAATTATTGAAGTCTTCATGAGATTTATATTCCAAATAAAGGTGCCAAGTCATATGACAGTAATGGAGGCTCACAGTAAGGAAAGTGTGAATAGAAGGTTCAGAAGCTCCTTTGGAGAGGGATACATTCCACATGAGACACTTGTCTAAATTGCAGAGAAAAGTAATGGCAACAGAAGCATAAACCCATGGGAAATATCCATCACCTGTCATGCATTAACCCGAGAGGAGACTTAAAAACTATAGCTTGTCCCATCACACTATGTCACAGAAGGAATGAGTAGCATCCTGAATGTTCCTCATACATCTCAATTGTTCATACTTTAAATAGGTGCCACCCTGAGTGCAATGCATTCTTATTATCATAAGAAAGGTGACAATGATGATGATTGAAAGAATGTACAAGCAAGCATATTTCCATCAAGTGAAGCTTGCTAAAGCTAAAAAAAGCAGAGAGAACTCACGGGACCATGAAATTCATCTATTGACTATTGCATATTAGCTTCATGTGGACTGGTTATTAAAAAGCCTAAGTTTTCCTATAGCTTGGGATCATAGTCATGTGTCACCAATAGAAAGCTGTGGCACTCAAAGTAAAAGGTCAGACCCATGCACTTGATGACACTGAAAAATTGACTCCTCTTCATGGAAATTCATGACTACAAACAACATTGCAATTGGAAGATACGACATCCAAATTGAAGAAAAATTCCTGTCATCACCACAGTTATAGAGAAAGTGCAGATGGAATATGGGTTGGAAAAATATAAGGAACCAAGCATAATGACATTTTAGTTCAAGGACCACACCAATTCAACAATATATAAGTGGACCAGCACTTGGGGGGTAAGTTTGCTACTCGAGTAGTTATTAAATGGTATCATGACAAGCTTGAATTCCTTGTTAGCAATCAATCTCTTAATTCAAATTTTAGAGCTCGAGAAATTATACTCGATGAAATCCAATTTGATACCTATCTCTAGAGATTAAGATGGAGGAAGTAAAAATATGCATAGGTTGGCATTTAGGGAACTAAAGAATGATTAGTACATTGTGACATAGCTGATCAACTTTGTTGAAGTCAATGTATAAAACATGCATGATGCATGCAAATCGTTTGACAAAGGACCCTGATAGTAGAAGACATTTCACCCCATAGTCCTGTTTTGATGGTCGTGGCATTCAAACTGAGGCAAAGGACGGGCATCATGTAAGGAAGAAAGGCGAGATCTATATAATCAGCTAAAGAAAAAATAAGCCGTGCAAATGTTTACAAAGACATATATTGGGTTTGCAGAGAGAAATGGTAGCAAGTCAGAGGTGGTGTGCATACGAGAAGAGCCCACGGTCACATTTAGCAATAGGGAAAGAATCACAGTTTGAGATCATTATGAGAGACTGGTGGAATGAAGTGTTAACACATATGCTGAACATCAAGGGAAGTTTTTTCATGTAAATAATGTTGGAAATTAAACTTCAACGATTGTAGGTTGTCCTCAAGCCCCATGCCCATCTACCCTGTTAGGTCACCACAGGCATCCATGAACGACAGGCATTCATTTTTGGTAGGTGAGAGTTTGAAATTTGAACGTTGAGAGGGAAAGGAAGAATATGACAAACATAATGTTTCTACATTCATTCATTCATCAAGAGATCAAGCAGATCAGAGAGAAGTTGCAGAGCTAGGCAGAGAAGGAAGAAGGAAAGAAGTTTGTGCCTACAGTTGCACGTGGTTCATTGTTCACTCTATAAGTTTGTTGTTTGGATTTGTTCTGCTAAAGCAGTGATTGCTCCAGGCAGCATTGTATGCAGCCATTAGAGTTGTAGGTTTAGAAGTTTATTGAAGTTTGAAGCATTATTAGTTTAGGGTTATTTTAATTTTTTTTCTGGTTGAAGCTGAATGCTCCTAGATTTTGTAATAGTTTAAATCTTAGTTGAATAGAAAGCAAGTAGAATACTTAATCTATTGTTCTTCATCTTCTATTCATTGCATTTGAGAAATTTTTTTGAAAGCTTAAAGCTTTGGCTCTCTAGTTTTAATGGTGAAAGCATTCACGTTGAAATCTCTTATGTTATAATTTCTTTGTTGGAGCCGAGCTCACTCGGCATCTATTGTTGCCTAGCATACTCGGCATTTTCTGTCGAGCTCCTCTTTGTGCCAAGTTCACTCGGCACCAATTGCCTGTCACTTGACACCTTCAAGTGCTGAGCAACTTGCTACTTGGTACCATCAAGTGTCGAGTAAAATTGGCACTCGACACCTTCATGTGCCGAGAAACTTTTAAGTGCTGAGAAAAGTTTTAAGGGTTAGGGTTGTGAGATAAAGTTAAATTTAATTTGTATTTCTCACATGGTATTAGAGCTTTGAGGCCCCACATCCAAAGTGAGTTAGGGCATTTGTTTTCTTGGGATATTTGACATGGCAAGAGATGGAGGAAAGATATGGCAGCAACCACCATCATCTAATGGACAAAATTATGATACATTTGCAAAGAAGATGAAGACCATTATGGTTGGAAATGATTTGTGGGAGTTTGTGGTCAATGGATTCAATGATGTGACTGATCCAACTCAGTATACTACTCTCACAAATGCACAAAAGACTCATTTGAAGGAGTCAAAGAGGAAGGATGCTAAGGCATTAAGTCTTATTGAAGCAGCAATGATAGAGACTATATTCCCTAAGATTGCAGCAGAAAATTATGCAAAGGAAGCATGGGATATCTTTGAGAAAAACTTCAAGGGGACTGATAAAGTTCATACTGTAAAGCTACAGAACATAAGGAGGGAGTTTGAGAACCTTCAGATGAAGGAAAATGAATCAGTTGTAGACTTCAGTTCAAGGACCTCCAATGTGATTAAACAATTGAAGTCAAATTGAGAAGACTATCAAGAGCAAAGGATAGTGAAAAATATATTGAGGAGTTTACCTCATAAATATGACCATTTGGTCATGACAATAGAAGAGGCAAAAGACCTCACTATTTTGACAATGGATGAGTTGATGGGTTCTCTTCAAACCCATGAGTATAGGATCAATAGATCCACATCTTCTACTTCCCAAGAGAAAGCATTCAAGGTTCAGTCAAATCCAAGAGGAAGGGGGAGAGGAAGAAATGGCTCAAGCAGGAACTCTAGAGGTAGAGGCTGAGGAAATGGAGGACAAAGAAATGCTACAACAAAAAGCTCAAGAAGAGCAGATGGAGCAAGTAGCTCACAAAATACTTCAAGAGGAGGTAAGAAAAACTACAACTCAAATAAGAGTAATGTAGAATGCTACTACTATCATAAATATGAGCATTATACAAATAAATGCTGGAAGAAGCAGAATGATCAGTTAGGACAAGCAAATGTGGCTGATGTGAACATGGGAAGTGGACCCAATGCTACTATCTTCATCATGTGTAATGTTGGTGAAGAAGGAAGCCCTGAGGTTTGGTACCTCGACAATGGATGTAGCAACCACATGAGTGGTAATGAAACCTTGTTTTAATTTATTGACAAGAGTTTCAAATCAAAAATTAAGATGGGTAACAATGGAACCCTACCAGTTGTGGAAAAAGGATCTATTATGGTTTGCACCAAGAAAGGTGAGAAAAGGGAAATACAAAATGTGTATTTTACCCCTGGTATGAAGCACAATTTGATGAGCATTGGTTAGCTCATTCAAAATGGATACAAAGTGCTGATGGAGAATGACATGTGTGTCATTCATGAAAAAGATGGGAGAAAGAACTTACTTGCAGCAGTTCAAATGACAAAGAACAAATTGTTTCCCTTGAGGATAGAGACATGTTTCTCATCTCAAGTTTGTGCTGCACCTCCCACACAATCAGCTCT
The DNA here is from genome assembly GCA_028749045.1 of Cupressus sempervirens. Taxonomy (NCBI): domain Eukaryota; kingdom Viridiplantae; phylum Streptophyta; class Pinopsida; order Cupressales; family Cupressaceae; genus Cupressus; species Cupressus sempervirens. Next base: position 774,404,748 of record CM053787.1, on the reverse strand, counting down.
AAGGAGTGTGATTGAAGGCCCCTCACAGCTATGACACCTTAGGTATGGTCATCTTGGCTATGCTGGTTTAAATTTACTGTCAAATAAAAGAATGGTAGAAGGTTTGCCATCTATAGGAAATTCATGTGACAAGTGTAAGGCTTGTATTTTGGGTAAGCAACATAGGCTTCCCTTTCATTCTGGAAATTCTAAGAGGGCTAGATATCCATTAGATTTAGTGCATACCAACGTAGTCACATACAAGTTACTTCCATTGGGGGAGTACTTATTTCATGACATTCATTGATGATTTCAATCGTAGGACATGGGTGTATTTCTTAAAGAATAAATCTGAAGCATTTAATAAATTTGTAGAATTTAAAGCCTAGGCTGAAAGAGAATGTGGAAACTATATCAAGGTCTTAAGATCAGATAAAGGAGGGGAGTATACCTCCAATTCTTTTGTAAACTTTTGCAGGAAATATGGCATTAAGAAAGAGCTCATAGCCAGCTATACACAATAGAAGAATGGAGTGGCTAGAAGAAAGAACAAGACCATTGTTGAAATGGCAAGGAGCATGATGAAAGAGAAAGGTCTCCCAACTAAATTTTGGGGAGAGGTTGTGGCAACAACAGTTTGCCTAATTAATAGGTGTCCTACAAAGGCAATCTGTGACAGAATTCCAATGGAAGCATGGTCATGAATAAGATGGACAGTTGAACACTTAAGGGTGTTTGGATGTGTAGCATATGCACATGTGCCTAAAGAGCAAAGGTAGAAATTTGATGACAACGGTGTGAAATGCATTTTGATAAGGTACAACCAAAAATCAAAGGCATACAGATTGTATGACCCATTGAACAACAAGATGATGCTTTCAAGAGATGTGGAATTTCATGAAAATCAGTCTTGGTATGGTTCAATTAATGAGTCACCAAGCACTTCTAGTAAAGTGCTAATTATTAGTGAAGAGGATGCTGATGAACAGCAAGAAGAAGGATCAAATAGAAGAAAAGGCAAGTAGATTCAGACATTACCGAGCTCCTCTAGGCATGACCGAGTGTCAGTGTCGAGTACCAATGAAGATCGAGCTAGTCGGCAAAGCAGCAGTAGTGAAGATTCTAATCCCACACTCTCCTCCCTGTTACCAAGAAAGACCAAGAGTCTTAGGGAGATATACCAAGATGAAAGGTATGAAGATTATGATGAGAGTGTTAATTTTGCATTATTTTCTCATACTGCTCCAATATATTTTGAGGAAGCTATTAAGGAGAAGAAATGGTTTAATGCTATGGATGAGGAAATAGATGCCATAGAAAGGAATGAGACATGGGAGCTAACTGAATTACCTCCCAAGAAGCAAGTGATTGGAGTTAAATGGGTCTACAAGACCAAATGCAATGCTGAAGGCAAGATTGATAGGCATAAGGCAAGGCTGATAGTCAAGGGCTACAAATAGCAGTATGGAAGAATCTATGATTAGACCTATGCCCCAGTTGCAAGAATAGAAATTGTGCATGTTGTCATAGCAATTGCAGCTCAGCACAAGTGGAAGGTATTTCAAATGGATGTGAAGTCTGCCTTCCTAAATGGTGTATTGAAAGAAGAAGTGTATGTGGAGCAGCCACCTAGTTATGAAGTTGCAGGTGAAGAGAACAAAGTATATAGATTGAAGAGAGCTCTTTATGGGCTCAAGCAAGCTCCACGGGCATGGTACATTAGGATTGACTCATATTTGATGAGCAATGGATTTAGCAAAAGCAATGGTGAGCTCACTCTTTACATCAAGGCAACAGATGGTAATCTATTGATTGGTCTCTTGTATGTAGATGAATTTATTTTTACTAGTAATGATAAGGCTCTAATTGGTGAGTTTAAAGAGGCCATGAAAAGTGAATCTGAAATGACAGACCTAGGTCTCTTGAAATACTTTCTAAGCATAGAAGTAAAACAAATGCATGATGGCATCTTCATCTCTCAAAAAAAGTATGCAGGGCAGATCTTGGAGAGATTTAAAATGTAGAACAGTAAGGTAGCCCCCACACCAATAGCAGTAGGTTTGAAGTTGAGCAAGGAAGACTCTAGCAAGAGAGTGGATCCAACATTATACAAGAGTATGGTTGGAAGTCTAATGTATTTGACTGCAACTCGGCTAGACCTAATGCATGCAGTAAGTTTGATTTCCAGATTTATGGAAACACCAAAGGATTCCCATTAGCAAGTGGGAAAGAGGATCCTAAGGTATGTGAAAGGTACCAAGGGATTTTGGATTTTGTATACTGCAAATGATAATTTCAAGTTGGTTGGTTATACTGATAGTGATTGGCCTGGAAGTTTAGATGATAGGAAGAGCACTTTCGGATACATGTTTCATATGGGATCAGGTGCAATTTCATGGGCATCCAAGAAGCAACCTATTGTTGCTCAATCTACAGTAGAGGCTGAATACATTGCAGCAAATGTAGTAGCATGTCAAGCAATTTGGCTAAGGAGGATCTTGATAGATTTGAATGAAAGGCAAGAGGATGGAACCACAATTTATTGTGACAACATCTCATCAATTGCATTGTTCAAGAATCCAGTCTTTCATAGGAGAAGCAAGCATATTAAGATCAAATATCACTTCATCAGAGAGTTGGTGGAGAATGGGGATATCAAAATGAATTTTTGCAAGTCTGAGCAGCAGCTAGCAGACATTTTCACAAAGCCATTAGGCGTTGGATCTTTTGTACACCTAAGAGAGTGTCTTGGTGTAGTTGATTTGGATCAATTTTGATCCTTATTTATTTGGCTCGGGACAAAGGGGGAGTGTTGGAAATTAAATGTCAATGCCTGTGGGTTGTCCTTGAGCCCCACGCCCATCTACCTTATCAGGTCACCACAGGCATCCATGAATGGTAGGCATTCATTTTTGGTGGGAGAGAGTTTGAAATTTGAATGTTGAGAGGGAAAGGAAGAATATGACAAAAAGAATGTTTCTACATTCATTCATTCATCAAGAGATCAAGAAGATCAGAGAGAAGTTGCAGAGCTAAGCAGAGAAGGAAGAATGAAAGAAGTTTGTGCCTGCAATTGCATGTGGTTCCTTGTTCACTCTATAAGTTTTTTGTTTGGATTTTTTTTATTGAAGTAGTGATTGCTCCAGGCACCATTGTATGTAGCCATTAGAGTTGCAGGTTTAGAAGCTTATTGAAGTTTGAAGCATTATCAGTTTAGGTTTATTTTAGGTTTTTTCTAATTGAAGCCGAATGCTCCCAGATTTTGTATTAGTTTAAATCTCGATTGAATAAAAAGCAAGAAGCATACTTAATCTATTGTTCTTCGTCTTCTATTCATTGCATTTGAGAAATTTGTTTGAAAGCTTAAAGCTCTGGCTCTCTATTTTTAATGGTGAAAGCATTCACATTGAAATCTCTTATGTTATAATTTCTTTGTTGGAGCCGAGCTCACTCGGCATCTATTGTTGCTGAGCATTTGTTTTTTGAGCTGAGCATACTCCGCATTTTCTATCGAGCTACTCTTTGTGTCGAGTTCACTTGGCACCTGTTGCCTATCACTTAGCACCTTCAACTGTCGAGTTATTTCTGGCACTCTACACCTTCCTATGCCGAGCATTTTTCTTCAAGTGCCGAGCAACCTGCCACTTGGCACCATCAAGTGCCGAGTAAAACTAGCACTCGGCACCTTCATGTGCCGAGAAACTTTTAAGTGCTAAGAAAAGTTTTTAGGGTTAGGGTTGTGAGATAAAGTTAAATTTAATTTGTATTTCTCACAAATAATACAAGTTATATAATGTCTCGACAAGTTTAATTTTCTTTAGAAAGGATTAATCTCGCCACTACGGCCCACTATTGAATAATGACACTTTTTTTCTATGATAAAATTGTATTTATAATGTGAAAAACATTTTAAATATCAATCTCGAAATAAGGACAATAGTCCAAGAAAAGAGAAAGTTATAAGGACACAAGAATAAATAGATTTGAAAGAAGGCGAGTCAAAAAATCTTTCAAGATTCAGTTAGGAAAACTGAAAAGCCATGGGAAGTGAAAGGATAAATAAGCCAACATCAATAATTCAAGGGTTCCATCTTTTCTCTCTCTCGGAGTGCAGACTGTGGGCTACAACAAAGAGAGAATTTTTCAGAATTATCCCATTTTCTTGTGAAGGTTATAGGAAGCAAAGAAAGGTGTCTTTTATCTTTTTCTGAACTGTGTGTTAGAAAATAGGAGAGTTGTGGTTTGTTTATGTAATATAGAGGAGGAGCTTCAGCTTTCTTTAATGGTGATTGTAATTGCAAATGTGTAATAAAGTCTTTGTATCTTTTATGCTTTAGGGAAGGGAGACTTGGAAGTTGATTGTTTATCAAAACTTAGAGATTGAGCGATCCCCTTTCCTCTAATTGTGATCTATGTGTCACTTTAGTTTTCTATAAAATATTCTTTTACTGTAGTTGTTCCTTGTATACATTCTGATTGCAAGACATCTTCATAGCTTTGTTTCTGCACTTTCTCAAGAAGACGAAAAATGTGTTTCTTGATTTCATCCTTTGTAAGATGTCAGGGTGAATGGACTTTGTGTCATTTGTCATTTATTTTCTTGCAGTTGTTAGTTTTTCCTCGTCTACTTTTTGTTTACAGGTAGATGTTTGAAAACCTTTTGTGCTTTCTGGTTAAAGCATCCATAATTAATTCATTGTATATCTTACATGGGGAGCTGTACCTGATAAAATTTAGAGGAAGGTTATCAATCCAATGATAACTTGTGCAACTATTGGTGCCGATTAGTACTCTCAGTTGGGTATTCAGGGTTATATTTGCATGCATTTTCTTGGAGGATAATCTATTCACTAACAAATTTTTGGTGACTCTACTGGGGAATTGAAGTGAATATTTAAGTGCCTAACATTTGCTTCCTCAGTTTTATGATTATCTCTATGTGTAGGAGATTGGTGACTCTATACAAAGACCAATGCGGATATAAAAGTCATGAGAAAATCAAGGCCAAACCCTTCTCTCTTGGAACTTTGTCAAATTGACAATAAAGTATTATGTGACTTTGTGGACAGATTTAGAGAAAGTATTTTCCAAGGGTATCTAGATAAATATAAGATTTGAAGATGATGCAAGATCTTGGCTGCTTTGGAAAGGCCTCAATGGAATATTTTACATGTTGAAGGACTTGCAAGAACTTGAAGAGAAGGTGGTCTGATTGAAGAAGCATTTGGAGGTAGATGATGACGAACCTCTCGTTATCTCAATCTCACCCATGTATCTCAATCTCCTTGTAACGAATGACCAAGAAGTATAGCCAGAGTTACTCCAACCTCATGTTGATCCAATTTCAATGGATGAGAATATACGTGCCAACAATGGAGAAAGGGTAAGCAATAATGATGAAATCTTGTCTCAAGATCTTTTTTCATCTCATGTAGAAATTTTTACAGTAGAAGATCATGGTGATCATTCTTTGCTTGAAGATTCTATTGAAATGCTTTCTAGTAATGTTGCATCTAAAAATAAATCTTTAAATGTCATGAGAGATTGTGAGGACATTGGTTCTTTGAATGTGAATGGTGGAAAAGAACCTATTCTTGAACCTTTTCATTCTAAAGATATTGTAGCAACAAACCTTATAGTTAATGCTGATTTTAATGGAAGTGCATCCAAATATTTTTCCCCACATCTTGAAAGTTTTAGTTTTGAGAATATTGATAATCATCTCATTTCAAAAGTTCCCCTTGGTGAGAAAGTAGACAACTTGCCACCAGAATTTCAATCTTTCAACTTTGATATTGATCATCTTTCTTTGAAAAGTCTCCTTGATGAAAGGATTCAAAATAATGTGTAGCCTAAAAATGAAATTCCCATTTTCATGAAAAATGAAGATGATTCCTCGTGCTTGAAAACTAGTAATCAGCCCATGCAAAGATTTGTTCAATTTGATGATGAAGTATGTAATTATGACAAATTGAAAGTGCATGAAGAAAAGATTCTTTTCCATGATGAAGATGCTGAAATTAATACTCAATTTGTAAACTATCTAGCTGAAGCATGGAGAGGAACATCACTTGATCAAGAAGAGGAAATCATTGATTAATTTTTGTTATATCTTCAGCCGAAAGACCTCTCTCAAGTGCATTTGATGATGATCCAATCTTTTCTGAAAATAAGGCAAAGATACATTTGAATGAAAGTATTCATGCTGATTTTCTTCAGGAAGGGAGGTATGAAACTGACTTCCAATCTAGTGGTGATTGAGCTGAGAGATTGAAAGAAACTCCTTTTAATGAGGAAGAAGAAATCATATACACATTCTTGTCATCACTCAAGATGGATCATTTCTTTGATGATGTCTCAGGTATTTGTTCAAATCAAATTGAGAATGAAGCATTCATTGATAATTTTTCTTTTCATCCATCTATGCATAGTTTTGCTGATTTGGATTGTGGGAGAAATGGTAAAACATGAGATAGTATCTTGGAAGGAGGAAAGGATGGAATGTGTGGCATGTTTGATGATAGCTGGTTCCTTGAAAGAAATGGAGAAAACATATATCCAAGGGTTGATCTCATGTTGAATGATGCATCTTTATGGCTACAAGTTGACCATGACCATGTGCAAGAATTGAATATTCATGACAATGTTTCTAGGTATTGCACATCATCTTTTGGTGAGGTTTCTACATTTTATTTTTAAACTTGAGATGTAATCTAAACTTGTGAATGTGAAAGATCAATTCTCAAGTGAAAGAAAGTGTTATGATGAATTATGGTTGTTTGAAAAAGAGTGTTGGATCAGGATATGCGTTTATGCTGCCAATTTGAAGTTTGGCATTGAAAGAGTCATCAATAGGAAAAGGTTTGGAGCTGTTCCATTGAGGTATGATTTACTAATTCAGAAGTGCTCCTACTTCTCCCAACTGGTAAATGGATTTGAATAATTCTTCTTTCTCCTAGTTCTTATGGTAGGTTCTCTTCCTACCTTTGTAAATATTGTAAATATGTTTTATTGTGCATAGTGATAGTTTGGAATAATGGGCAAGCTTCGTGCTTGTTGGTAGTTTAGGTGTTTGTTTTTGGCTTTGTTTACTTTGCCCTACTCCCCTCTACCCTCTTTACAAGAAAATATCATTCTTCTTCCTCACTGACTCTATTGCCCAATAGATAAGGCACTCATCTTAAGCTAGAGATTACAAGAGTTCTCTACTTTTGCATTGAAAACAATCCTGCAGTTAGAGCCGCTATTGGTACCCAATATGGACATAGTTTTAAAACATCAAGTGTAGAGTTTTGAACAACATCAACTAAAGTTTGAAGTAGTTCAAAGTGGTTCAAAGCAGTTCAATGTTCTCATGCAAGTATAATTATCTATTCAGAGAGGTCCACATGTATGATTCAGTGCCTTGGTTTCAGTGATTCAAAGGTTCAGTGGTTCAAAAAGGAAACTTGAAAATTTAGAATCAAGGCCTAGGTTCAAAATAGTCAAGTTCAATGATTCAAAGTAGAGATATAGGGATCATTTAATTCAAGTTCAGGTTCAGGTTTGGACTCAGAAAAACATTCTTTGTCCTGGAGGTATAGGTTCAACATGGAAATCCAACAATTTGAAGATCAATGGTTCCAAGTTCAATTCCTATGTGGTGAACTGAAAATGTCAATTTTTAGATTGAGATTCAATTTCCTAAAATACAAATTTGAATACCCCTATTGCATCCTTAAGCATGAGGTTCAAAGTTTAAAGGGGTCAATGGTTTGCTCCAAGAAGTTTAGAGATTTACAACCAAGTTAATCCATAGTCCAAGTACAAAGACAAAATTCTTTGAACATGAAAGAAATAATTTGAGCTCATAATACACATAATGCATTCGATGGGATGCAGAGAAAATATTTGGAGATGTTTTCAAGTTAAAAGTAGTGGGACCCGTGAAGTACATTTACGAATTGGCACACATTGATGTAGGAAAGATTCATATGAATTGTTTGTCTATGGCTCCCCCATGGGCTTAGAAACAAAATGATACATAAAACATGGCTAACAGAAGATATGAACCATAGTCATAAATGGAATGAAGGCAAACCAAAGATTAATACTATTCAAAGCTTGAATCATTTATCTCCACTCGGCCTAAATTATTGAAGTCTTCATGAGATTTTTATTCCAAATAACGGGACCAAGTAATATGACAGTAATGGAGGCTCATGGTAAGAAAAGTGTGAATAGAAGGTTTAGAAGCTCCTTTGGAGAGTGATACATTCCACATGAGACACTTTTCTAAATTGTAGAGAAAAGTAATGACCACCACCCATGGGAAATATCCACAACCTGTCATGCATTAACCCAAGAGGAGACTTAAAAACTACAACTTGTCCCATCACACTATGTCAGAAAAGAAATGAGTAGCATCCTGAATGTTCATTATACATCTCAACTATTCATAGTTTAAATAGGTGCTACCCTGAGTGTAATGCATTCTTATTATCATAAACAAGGTGAAAAAAATGATGATTGAAAGAATGTACAAGTAGGTATATCTCCATTAAGTATAGCTTCTTAAAGAAAAAAAAACTAGAGAGAACCCACAAGCCTATGAAATTCATCTATTGATTGTCACATATTAGCTTCATGTGGACTGGATATTAAAAATCCTACATTTCCCCATGGGCTTGGGACCAAAGCTATGTATCTGTTGTTAGAAGATTACAAATAGAAAGTCGTAAAACTCAAAGTAAAAGGTGAGACCCATGCACTCGATGGCACTTAAAAAAAAAAATCCTCTTCATGGAAATTTGTGACTACAAACAACATTGCAATTGGAAGATACGACATCCAAATTGAAGACAAATGCCTATCATGACTGAGGTTATAGAGAAAGTGCAGATGGAATATGGGTTGGCAAAATATAAGGAACCAGGCATAATGACATTCAAGCTCAAGGACTGCACCAATTCAGTAATATATAAGCAGACTAGTGCTTGGGGGGTAAGTTTGCTACCTAAGTAGTTATTAAATGGTAACATGACAAGCTTGAATTCCTAGTTAGCAATCAATATCTTAATTTGGATTTGAGAGCTCAAGAAATTATACTCAATGAAATCCAATTTCATACCTATCTCTAAAGATTGAGACAGAGGAAGTAAAAATATGCATAGGTTGTAATTCAAGGAACTAAAGAATGATTAGTACATTGTGACATAGCTGATCGACTTTGTTGAAGTCAACGTATAAAACATGCATGATGCATGCAAATTGTTTGACAAAGGACCCCAATAGTAGAAGAAATTTCACCCCATAGTCTTGTTTTGAAGGCCTTGACATTCAAACTAAGACAAAGGATGGGCATCATGTAAGGAAGAAAGGAAATATCTATATAATCAACTAAAGAAAAAATTAGCCCAGCAAATGTTTATGAAAAAATATATCAGGTTTGTAGAGAGAAATGGTAGCAAGTCAATAGTGGCATGCATATGAGAAGAGCCCACGGTCACATTTAGCAACATGGAAAGAATCATAGTTTGAGATCATTATGAGAGACTGGTGGAATGAACTATTAACACATATGTCAAAAATCAAGGGAAGTGTCTTTGTGTAAATAATACATGTCATATAATGTCTCAACAGGTTTAATTTTCTTTAGAAAGGATTAATCTCACCACTATGGCCCACTATTGAATAATGACACTTTTTTTCTTTGATAATATTGTATTTATAATGTGAAAAACATTTTAAATATCAATCTCAAAATAAGGAAAAATGTCCAGGAAAAGAGAAAGTTATAAGGACACAAGAATAAATAGATTTGAAAGAAGCCAAGTCAAAAAATCTTTTTTGATTTAGTTAGGGACACTTTAAAGCCATGAGAAGTGAAAAGATAAATAAGCCAGCAGTAGCAATGCAAGGGTTTCATCTTTTCTCTCTAAGACTGCATACTATGGGCTACAGGAAAGAGAGAAGTTTTTAGAATTATCCCATTTTCTTGTGTAGGTTATAGGGAGTAGGGCGAAATTTTCTTTTCTCTTTTTTTGAACTGTGTGTTAGAAAATAGGAGGGTTGTGATTTTTTAATTTAATACAGAGGAGGAGCTTTAGCTTTCTTTAATGGTTATTGTAATTGAAAATGCATAATAAGGTCTTTGTATCTTTTATGCTTTGGGGAAGGGAGACTTGAAAGTTGATTTTTTATCAAAACTTAGAGTCTGAGTGATCCTCTTTCCACTAATTGTGATCTTTGTGTCACTTTGGTTTTCTCTAAAATATGCTTTTACTATAATTGTTCCTTGTATACATTCTGATTGCAAGACATCTTCATAGCTTTGTTTTTGCACTTTCTCAAGAAGATGGAAAAAGTGTTTCTTGATTTTGTCCTTTGTAAGATGTTGGGGTGAATAGACTTTGTGTTATTTTCCATTTATTTTCTTGTAGTTGTTTAGTTTTTCTGCATCTACTTTGTATTTATATGTAGATGTTTGAAATCCTATTGTGCTTTCTGGTTAAAAGCATCCATAATTAATTCACTATATATCTTACACGAGGAGTGGTACTCGATAAAATTTAGAGGAAGGTTATCAATCTAATGATAACCTATCTAACTGTTGATGCTGATTAGTCCTCTCACTTGAGCATTCAAGGTTATATTTGCACGCATTTTCTTGGAGGACAATTTGTTCACTAATAGTGAGTATAGGGGACTTAGTTTGGTTTATTTGAATCTATGAGTTAAAACTTGTCAAGTAGGTCCTAGGAAGCAAAAAGTTGTTCAAAGTAATTAAACTAGAAAAATAAGGTGAAAAGACCTAGTTAGTGTTAATCTTAGATTGGTTTCGGCTATTGAGTGTTAACACACTTAACTTATTTACTTAGTTCATTCTAAACAAGTAATAGATGCCAAGCCCAACATGTAAATATTAGACCATGTCAAGTCATAGTGAGTGTCAAGCCACTCATGTGCTGAGTCACTTAAGTTTCGAGTAGATAGACCATGCTAAGTGATTTAGGTCCTGACTAAATAGTGGATTTCAATCATTACAGATGCCAAGTTAGAGTATAAAGATTAGTGTATGTTGAGCATCAAAGACTTTAGATGCTAAGTGACACAGTTTGGACATATTTTCTTGTAATGGCACAAACAACTATGTAAAGAAATTTTGAGCAGACTTAAGATTAGATTTCAATATTTTGTTTATAAGGAAGAATCTCTAGTTGGATTTGCTACGTAATTACATGTAGCCAATCAGAAAATGGGAAGGTTTAGTCAACAAAATGGATGAATCCCAATCATAGATTCATACCTAACCCTAAGTCACCTAGTCTTCTTAAGGAGGAAAAAACTATAAACTCTCTAGTGTGTGTGTAAGGAGTTGAAGGAGCTAAGAGAGAAGTTTGCATGTGTAAAAAAATAGTTCATGGAGACTTAGAAGTTATGAAGTGAAACTACATTGCAAAATCAATTAGAGCAGAATAGAGGATAGAGAAGAGTATGCAACATAGAGACATCTAATCGAGAAGGATCAAGAAGATAAGTGTTCAGAGGTGATCTGTTATCAGACAAGCAAATGCTAACTATAGGATCAATGCTAAGAAATTCGAATAGGTGATTTCAGTCAAAATCTCTTAATAGACTAGTCCTAACAGGCTATATGAAATCCTTTAACAGGGTGCTTACTTAGTTGTGAGTTAAAGTCCTTTAGCAAGGAACACTTCTAACAAGGTGTTGAAATCCTCTAACAATGTGAGACATAACAGTTTTTGTAAGCTTTTAATGGGGTAGAACTTTCATAGGGTAGATCATGTTTCATGGTCAAAAAATTGTAACCTTCATTGGATACACTTTATCACTATAGTAGTGAAGATTTGTGGGTGTCATCCCCACCCCAATTTTACCTTCTCACTTGGAAGGTTTCTGGGAAATAATATTTTGTGTTATGTGTGTGAATGTTTACATGATTTAGATGTATATTCTTTACATGTTATTTCAATTTTTTTATTGAATGTATGAGATGGATATGTGGTGAAAGTTTTATGAGTCCAAGTTTAAACTACTGATTCAACCCTCCCCAAGTCCGCGCCCCCCCCCCCCCCCCCCCAACAAAACCCCACTCAAAATTTCACCTTTCTTATTGAAATTCCAACAATGTGTGTGTAAACCTAGGTGATAAATGGTCATTTGATGATATGAATCCATGTGGGTTAGTTTGGAATCAAATTGGTCAAGGTTGGAGTCTTGGTTTGCAATAATTGTAAAAGTTGTCAAAAAGTTGCTCATTGACAACTTTTTAGATAGTTTTTGGAAATGAAGTATTTGGAGTAGTTATGGATAGGTTCAATGGCCAAGAAGGAGGGGGAAGACTACTTAAACATCCCTCAATCTAGTTCCGGGGGTTGGATACATGGATGTACAAACAACACCTATTAGTGCAGTACTAAATGAGCATTTGGAACAGTTTTTGTGAACTAATGAATTAGACGAGTTGATTGTGTTACTATTTTCTTTGATTTGGATTCACTGGATCATGTTTTGAAATTGTACATAGTTTTTTGGATTCAAGAGTTTCATTTCTTTAGGTTTAGAAAATCATTTTTTGTATGTGATTCTTCTGTCTAATTTTGAGTTGTTAGCATAGAGATGGCTATGGCTTGAACTTCCACAATCAAACTCTCACGGCCTTTGGAAATAAGGCAATAGAATTTGTACATTTTTTAAATATGGAAGTTAGAGTTTATGCAAGTTAGTTGGCCATAGGTGCAATGTATATTTTATTCAATTTAGGTTATGCAAGTTAGTTAGAGTTAATGCAAGCTAGCAGAGCTTGGCAAGGTGCAATGTATACTCGTAAGGCAATACAGTAATGAACAGGGGATTGGTAAGAGTCAACCTCTATAAGGTATGGAAAGATTAGGGTGCTAAAAGAGTGTTTGATTTATAGGAGGAGGTAGGAAGTGAAGAGAAACACCTTAGAAGGAGAGAAACCATGCTTTGACCTTAGAAATCCTCAAAATAGGGATTTTTAAAAATTGTACTATATGAATAGTACTATGACCTTAGACCATGAAAATCCTTTAGTTTAGGTCCATAGGAGATAAAGTCCTTTAGACACCAAAAGGTATTATTAAGGGTGTTTAGGAGGAAATGTTAAACCCTTGTTTTTAGGAGGGCTAATAGGGACTATTATGGCTACAAGGCCAATATTAGCAATTTAGGATTACGGGTGTGATGGACCTAAAAGAATGATACAGAATGGTAGGGAATGGAATAATAAAATCATTAGGATAACCTAAACTTGGTTAGAACCTAGAATTGACAGTGTGATGTAATTTTCACTTGGAGGGTTAGATGTGCCTAGTGGAAAGAGTGGGAAGGAGAGAAGGTAAACTTGAATTGTTGGGGAGTTTTCTTGAAGGAAATGGGGTCCAGAGAGTGATTCCCTAGTGTAGGGTTGAATAAAAAACCCTAGGAGGTGAAAGAAAGCCTAAGTAGAGCTAGTGAGCTATTCTGGAAGGAAGCTCCTCATCACATACATTGATGACCTATGCTTCTGTGATTGCATCATTAAGGAAGTTAAGGACATTAAAGTTTAACTCAACTTTTAATGATAATTGGCAACATGTTTGAGGTGATAGACCTATACACGAGTGAAAATTATGACATTAAATGTAAGGAATGATATCATGAGATTGTGTACATTAAAAGCCTTTATGAAGCATGAAGTGATAGTATGCCATTTTCTCTGCCTAGTGCCATAATATTGAAAATTATGTTAACTCACCATTGTTGAACTCTAGAAAGTGCCACGATCTTGTCAAAATTTTACTATGAGTAAAAATGGGTGGAGGTCTCCAGAGGTATGAACCAATTGATCACATAGTTTTTTTGGGTGATGTAGCCACTTGTAAAATGTTCTAGAGAAGAGGATGGTTAGATTAGTACCTCTATCTTAAGAGATTTAAAGAAGAGGATTCCCTTCAATTTTTGAGCACCTTGCAGGATGGTTTTGCAATGGTTAAGGGCCTCATAATTGAATTTAAAGAAGAAGAAGTAGTAGCCAAATTCACTAGGTTACACCAGGAAGGAGAAAATTGGGAAAAAGATTTTGACCTATGAATGGCTAGGGCATAGTTTAGTGTGCATATGGACCCTCCATTGGATATTGACAAGAAGAAATGTACCTCCAAACTATTATTTCCATTAGAATTTATCCAAATAGAAACATTTATTATTCAATACTTCACTTGTGAAGGTTGTTTCAATATTTTGGCTCATTTGTGACACAATTATCGACAAGTAAATATTCCCAATTTCTTGTTTAACATTGTCAAGAAGAAAGCTTCTTTAGTGCAATTAAGAAATGATCAATCTATTTCCCATTATTTCTTGATAAAATTAGTTGTGGAAAGAGAATTGAACAAGAAATCCATTGGGACATGGGAAGAGTTCTTTCAATTAAAAGAGGTAGAGCCTAGGTTGGTTCACCCCAAAGGCCAAGGGGTTGGATGAAGGGAAAATACATCTACTAGTTTTTGTAAGGTCATTCCTAGGACTGAAAATAATTTTGAAACCTCTTCCTCTAGTCTTAGACTAGCTAGGAAGAGCTCATCTGTAAAGATGATGCTTCTATCTCTAGTAAAAACAAAAGCAAAAATAGGGAAACTGCCAATGCCCCCAAGACATCATCATGTATTAAGACTAGGTTTATTGTTAAGGAAGGAAAAGATAAATTTATGAAACTTGAGGTAGAAAAATTATAGCAACAACTTGATGATAAAAGTAATGATATTAAAATCCTGTACTTGCAAGAAGAGGAAGTTTTGAAAAAACCACCTAAAGCATCTACTATCAAAATGTTTGTATGCAAGAGGAAATGAAAGAATCCTCCATGCCTATCTACACCCCCTACAAGGTGAAGTGCAAGGATTTCTAAGGGAAATAAGGTTATTGAAACCTCTTTTCTAGTGGTTAACTTAGAATCTTTTGAGGTTGAGGAGTCCTCTTCAGAGGAAAAATTGTGACAAAACATATCTATTGATAATGAGTGTAATAACCAGAGTCTACAACCTAAAGTTGACCTTATTGTTAATTATATAATTTTTGATAGTGATAAGGAGTTTGATGAACCTGAAACATTTGAGGAGTTTGAAGAAAGCCATGTTTTGCAGGACATTGGTGATAATTTAGAAGACCTTCCTTTTGAGGACTATTCAGAATTCAAGCACAAAATTATTGAGGAAGTAATAGTAAAGCTATATTGGGATGGGATAAATACACTAGCCATAGCAACAAATGAATCTAGTAAGGAAGAGAATGTGGTGACAATAGTCATCATAAGAGAAGGAGAATGCTCTACACCACAAAGTGTCAACAAAACTCCTCATTTGACATCGGAATGGATAGACATTTTTTACATAGAACTATTGTGACAACCCAATTTTTTAAAATAGTTAATATGGGAAAGAGCTTAATGAAAGCTAGAAAAAGAAAAATTGAAACATGCTATTAATGAATAGAGCTATCAGTTGAAACAAAGCTTAGACAAGAATGCATTTTTAAAAAGGAGGATTGAACAAGTTACAAGATTGATTCCTAAACTTATGGAATACAAATCACCATCACTAGTGTATGTATTATTTATTAAAGAGAATCTTGTAATTTTAAGTTGACTAGAATTGTGGAAGGGCTTAATCTCTCTATTACAACTCTACATGATTTTTATGATGCATTACAATCTATTCTAGTGCCTTTAAATAATATATTGTGTGAATTATGTCTCCATAATTTAGTAGTGCCTAATGACACAGAGTGAAACTCACTCTTCTATATAGGGGATGTGTAGTTAGGAGTAGTGATGTCTTAGATGTAGAATGAGATAAGTAGAGAACATAAAGCTACACCTTACAATAATAGTAAAATGATAGTAACTCTACTAATGAGACTAGAAGTTCAACACTCTAGGAGGACATTTCTTGAATGGATTTCTAATCTAGGCAACCCTGCTAGAGCTGGTAAAGTATGCTTAGTCACAGAACAACCTATTGTAGATTGGGAGCAACACTCCTCTCAAGATGTTGAGATAACTATTTTTTCTTCAAGGCAAAGATGGATGCAGATGCCAGGTAAAAGCATAAATCTGTGTCACCGTTTGTGATACAAAAACCTATTTTGGTCAAATCTCATTTCTCTATCAAAACTCAATTTTAAAAAAAACTAAAAATACCCTTTTATAGATTTCAGATTCAATATCATCATTATATAAATTTTTGAGTGTTTTGATTAGTTATAATATGTTATAATCTCAAAATATTATAAGTCGATATTTCAACATTTCAGAAGATGCTCTCTCGAAAAATGAAAAAAAATAGTAAATCATATCAAAAAAAATAAAATAAAATAAAATTATCACTAGAGGAGAGAATCCTCTTCACGAATATGTAATTATTTTCAAGAAGGTATAGATTTGATAGGAAAGTTTTGACGGGAGGAAAAAACTATTGGATTCTGACAAGGTTGAACTTGAGTACTTATAACAAAGAAAATATACATAAAAAATAATTATTTCTTTTTTTGTACACTAGCTATACATGTCATCTATAAAATATTTTCAAATTAGAACAAAAAAAGGTGATTTGCACATACTTGTTTGACGGGAACTACATCCTATATTTTTTACAGTTAAAAAAGGGACTTCAAAATAAAACAAAATGAATAAATTCTTAGTCAATAAAATTATAAAAATTATAGGCATAAAATTCATACAATTCTACACATTTCATCAGTTTACATCATCTTCATATTTTAAACACAAATACCATTTTTTTTGTCATTAATGTTGAACTGTCACATTCTGATATCACGTTTCTTTATAAAAGGTGACACAGGTTTGTGCTTTTACCTTTCCACATGATATGAAGATAAGAGAGCCCCACTCTCCTCAAAATTTAACTCTTACTACTATTAGGATTCCATGGTATATTGATTTGAGAAGGAATCGGTGCGAATATTGGCTTCCCTTAAAGTATCTACTCCCTATTCTCTTGCAACCACTACTAGCTATAAACAAAAATGTAGAGGATCATGATATGACAATAGAAGTTCAACAATGGAAAAGATTCAAGGAAAATTATGGATACTTTGACTATGTTAAGAATGAGCCCGAGGAGAGGATAGCTAGTGATTGGATAGTTCAGGCTAGAATAAAAAACTTCATCATTGTTGGGGACTAGAAATAGCTTAGTTGGGGGGAATGATGTGCCTCTAAAAGTCAATTTTTTAAAGATCTTTTTATCCCTTTTTAAAGTAATTATCTTGTAGAAACAATCATGGCTTTATGGCTTTAAGAAAATAAACTTATGTTTTATGTATATGCTCCATATGTGATGAGATATTGAGTAAAATTATGAATAGCTAAAATATGTTATAATTATATGAGTCTATGGGAAAAAATGGTATAAAGAAGTGATGTTGTATGCTGATAAATGTTTCCTCATTTATGCTATGTCTAGGGTAGTTTTCCTCTTGTAGCCATAGGATTTGCAAGAGTGGTAATTTGAACTTACACCTTTTCTAGTATTGATAATAAAATAAATATATGTATATGGAAGTGGTGTGCACATTGAATGCTTTTTAGGTACTTTCCACAGATATTCAAGAGTCAAACACCTCAACACTAAAGTAAGAGCCAACCATATTGGTGAATCATCACAAGTGGAGCAAGTCATTATATAATTTCTATTAGAACAACACACAAATGTAGTTGCCACAACTTGCTATAGTCCTGGAGGATTTATTCATGGTTAGTGACAATTTTGTTTCAAACTTTATGAGTCTCCAATTGATCCTCATTGACGGAGTGATCATAGAGTTAGGGAGTAGTTGTGGTTTCTTTTAAATAACAATGGATGTACCTTTGAGGGTGGTTTTTGAAAAAGAAAAAGATAGGTTGATTTTCATAGTAGTCTAGTGTAATTCCTTCACCATGAATGAATAGAATGAGCAGTTCATATTGATTTATCTTATCTTGATTGTCTTTTTGTTCACTCATCCAAGGGGGCCAACTTGGTGAGTGAACTATTCTATTACAATATTTCATTTCCTTGTTTATTTCCTTGCAATATAAAATTGTGTCAACTACTCTTGCAACCATGGATAACATAATCAATGAATTGTTCATGTAGTATAGGTGAATAGATAGGTTTATTGTTACAGCATTACTTTCAAGCTTTAAGTTTTTGTTTTAGTTGCTAGCATAGAATTACCCTAGAATTTCCTTCAAATTAGTTGTAATGACTTGACCAAGAATTAGAGCATAGACTTTGCAATCATCCTCTCAATTTTATGCTCTTGGGTTGAAAAATTAAAAATGAAGTCAATGTACTATTTTTAGTAAACACATGATGTTGTCTGACCATGAAATCATTGTGAAAGGATGTCCAATCCTTTGCTATTAAATTAATAAGATTACTAGACACTAGTTATCTTAGTTCATATTGAGAACTCACCTACCACTGTGAACTCAGTTCGCACTAGGAACTTGGTTTCCACTAGTAACTTGGGTAACTCGATTTATGTTGTAAGCTTTATTAACATAATATGTCCTTCATCTGCTTAGGCTACAGTAAAATATGTTCTCTGATAGAAAGATTGGTCGTAGTATTAACCAAGCTTCTTAGATAGCCTAAGTGGTTTGTCACTAATTGAAAATTTTTCTTGCCATAGGGTCAACAAAATTTTCAACAAGAGATATCAACAAATGCATCTTTACTCCAAAATAAAGATTCACACAATGCAAGGAGAATTGCATATGGAGTGATAATTTCATCACTCATATCATTAAAATACATGGAACAATAAAGACAAGGAATATTGATTACTCTCCAACATCAACACTTGATCACAATAATCATGAACTCATTTCTTCACAAGTATCCAACAAGAGATCAAATTCCCAAGCTTTCTCCAACATTTGAATCCCCAAAAACCTATAAATAAGAATGAACAATACCATGGAGAGCTCACATCCCAACCTAGGCATCAAGAAGGTGACCCACCAAACTTTGAGAAACAAAATCAAATGGGTCACAACCATAATCAAGCAAAAATGCAAGAACATTACAAGAACTCCCAACCCAATGATTTGTAATGTTCTTGACCTAAGAACCCATAACAAAGGGTGAAGGTGGAACAACCATGAAGGAAATGAAAATACCAATAAATACAATATCATTCCTTCATGAGGCCCATAGAAACACACTTATTCCGTACATATGCACCCCTTATCTTGCTAAATGACATCAAAATCATTGGTAGAAAAGGGCACATACACCTTGCTTTTTTTCCCTATTCCCCATGAGAAGAGACTATAAAATTTCATGGAGGTCACAATTTATGCTTTCAACCTACAAGGCCACTTATTCCCTTTCCAAGGCTAAGTACTTCCTTTACACTAATGAATAATACCTCAAAGGAAATGCAAGAAAAAACATGATTGGAAACAAAATTTCCCAACCCTTACAAGTGCAAAGAAACAATACATAGAATGCAAGAAATGCATGAACAAGATCTTCAACATACTAATCTATTACAATAAATGAAGTACATTCTTGGTAAGAGAATCACCAACCTTACTTAAAATTTTATGGCATATAAAGTTGAGAAGAGCCTATTGATCTCAGATTGGTTTTGACAAGTGAGTGTCAACACACTTAAGCTATTTACTTAGTTCATGCCAATCTAGTAATACATGTTGAGAACATGTAAATATTAGACCATGTCAAGTTACAATGAGTGTTGAGCCACTCATGTGCCAAGTCCCTCAAGTGCTGAGCATATAGACCATGTCAAGTAATTCAAGAGCCAAGTAAACAGTGGATGTCAAGCAATATAGGTGCTGAGTCATAGTATAAAGATTAGTGCATGCCAAGCATTAGAGACTTCATATATCGAGTGACATGGTTTGGACATATTTTTTTGTAATGGCACAAAAAACTATTTAAGCCATTTTTGAGCTGGCTTAATATTAGATTTTGATATTTCTAAGATAAGGACGAATCTCTAGTTGGATTCCATATGAAATTACATGCAGCCAATCAAAAAATGAGAAGGTTTAAGTGGAAAAATGGATGAATCTTGGTAGTGTATTCATACCCAACCCTAAGTCACTAAGTCTTCTTAAGGAGGATGAAACCCTAAAATATGTATGTGTGTGAAATGAGTCTTTAAGGAATTGAAGGAGCAAAGAGGTTAATTTGCAGAGCATTCGTGGAGACTTAGAAGTTATGAAGAAGGAGTGAAGTGTAGAGTCAGTTAGAGAAGAATAGAGGATAGACTAAAGGATACAACTTTGAGACATCTGATCGAGAAGGATCAAGAAGATAAGTGTATAGAGGTGATCTGTTATTAGGCAAGCAAGTGTCAATCACAGGATCTATGTTGAGACATTCTAACAGGTGATTTTAGTCAAATCTCTTAATAGAGTAGTCTTAATAGGCTATATGAAATGCTTTAACAAGCTGCTTACTTAGTTGTAAATTGAAGTCCTCTATCAAGGCACACTTCTAATAGGGTGTTGATATCCTCTAACAAGGTGAGACCTAACAATCTTTGTAAGCCTTTCACATGGAAAACCTTTCACAAGGTAGATCATGATTCATGGTCTAAACATTGTAACCTTCATTGGGTACACTTTAAAACTACAGTAGTGAAGATTTGTGGGTGTCATCCCCACTCCCATTTTAGCTTCTCATTTGGAGGGTTTTTGGGTAATCATATATGGTGTTATGTGTGTGATTTCTTACCTGTTAACATGATTTAGATGTATATGCTTTAAATATTATTTTATTTTATCTATTGAATGCATATAATGGATGTATGGTGAAAGTTTTATGGGTTCAATTTTGAATTTTTGATTCAAACCCTCCCCTGCATAAGTTTACCTTTCCTATTGTAATTCCAAAAATTGGTATCAGAGCTTTGTTCTATGAAAGAGAAGCTTTACAACTTTGAGGAAAGATCTTGAAATGAAAGTCTAAAAATTGGGAAAGACTATTGAGAACCAGGAGATTGAAATACATCTTATACTACATCAACTAAAGGAAGCAAGAGAACTCTAAAGATTTCCTTGAAGAGAAGGAAAGAAATTACTATTGCGGAGAATGACACACAATACAAAGAGATAGACACTACTAAGCTATTTGTAGATGGAGATGTTGGTCTCATTTTTTACATAATAACTTTTCTTAAAATCATGGTATAAAAATTAGATGTGAGTTCCTTTATTTGATCCTAGGGGTTTATGTTTTGGGTCTTGTATTTTTGATATCCTTTAAAATTTGTATAAAACCCTAGGTCTCAACCTTTTTGAAATTTTCTTGGCATGAAATATTTTAACAAAGAGAGAGAGGCCAAATATTATTTTCCCGCCTACTTTGAAGTCATTGTTGAAATCCTTTTTGAAAAGGCTTTTCCCCATCGTTGGATCTTGTTTGGATCCACAGATGTCGCATGCTTGCTATAAAATGTTATGAGGCTATTTACTATAGTGATGTGGTGACCATTGAGAAATTCTATCATGGTACTAAAAATGTGGTCCGCAACCGAAAAAGTGTATCAATTCAAGAACATTATGGTCATGTGCTTTGTCCCAGGGTTGTCAGAATAAAAAAGGACGCACACATAGCAATTCACAAATGGTGTCACTAGGACCTAAGATATTCCAGTGAGTCGGTATATCATGACTGGAAAATCTAAGTATTCTACTAATAGCGACATAGTGATTGCTCAAAATATAAAGGAAGTGGCAAATTTTGTTAAGAATGATGTGAGCACAAAATTCCCATGCATTTTCATAAGTATGCATGACCAACTTCTCTGACAATAGCATTAATTGCTAAAATTTAAATCAATGTGTCATATATTTTTTGTCACTAGAATTCTTAATCTGTGAGAGCTCGCTACATCTAAATTGGGAAAATCAAAAAGTTTCTGGTAGCGACATAGCAAGTGCTCGAATATTGTAAAAGATGTTGTTCTTTTAAAATGAGAAGTGATTTTGAGGATCCCAAGGAAGATATCTTAAAAATTATGCCTCTATTTTAGTGGTAGTTGAGTCAGTCATGGTTATTTTGGTTTTTATTTTCCCAACTGATTTTTGATGGGTTACTGGAAGTCACTGTGTCACCACTAGGAAGTTTTCCATTTTCACTAGTAGCTAAGTAGAAATTCACTTGAAAAGTAACAATACGAAAAAGCCAAGGAGGTCTGATGTTACTAGGGATTAAAATAATATATATATGCTAGCATGTTAAGCCAGATCAGCATCAACAGTAACCTGGATGTATGCCCCATGCATAAAACATGTGAAGGATTTTGATCGTCAGATCAAACGTGGATCAATGATACTCATTATCTTGCCATGGAAAGATGTGCAAAAATTATGCATAGTGAGGTAGCGAGTAAGGGACCCACCACATTTTCAAAGATCCATGTAGTTTTCATACCCTCAGATTAACCTCGAATCCATGGCTGTCACTATCCTACTATTAAGAATTGCATGAAGATTATGTATAGTGATATAGCAAATGAGGGACCCACCATTTCTCTCTTAAGGGTTGTATCAAATGTTGCCACATGATCAAAGTAGCATCAATGGTTATCGCTATCTCACTATAGCAAGATGCTTGAAAGTTATACACAACGAGGTAGTGACTTGATGAAATGTGTCCCTAGTCATCAGTGGGCCCAGAATAAATGCTAGCATTAAAGGAAAAGTATAGATGGAAGCATTTTATTGGCTTAACTGCCACCATGTTAAGAAGAAAGGTGAGTCAGCCCAGATTTCATTCCTAGATCTTAGGATTTTTCGAGGATCAACACCACAAATTCAAAAGGAAATGTGATGCCACTCTATTTTTCAATTCTATGCATTTATGATGAATGAAAGCTTTTCATGTGAGAGAAATAGAGTATAATACTAGAGATTTTGCCATTTCTAGTCTCACACAAACAAAAATTTCATGGTTTTTGAGCACAAGAGCCAACTGATGATATTGTGACAAGCAAACAAGGACATGAAGTGATCCTCCTTATTCGTGAGCTATTGAAGAGGTTTAGAGAAGAATAATTTTGGTAAATCAAGTAAGTACTCATATTATAACCTTTGTAGCATTCCAGTTCCTATGAATTATAGTCAAGATGCCTCCAAAGAAAGCATTTTCTAGGCAAGTAAATTATATGGATAGGAATGTTCATGAAAATTTTCTAGAATTACTCCCAAAGTCCACCATCAAACCTACACAAGTTAAGAAGTTAATTTCCTTAAACACTAGGCTTAATATTGTTGATTTCCTGTATGACAAAGGGAACTGGGTTAGGGATGCAACAACTACACAAACTGGTCTTGTTTTGTTCAAGAAACTATTTTTAGAAAGGAATTTTTTTGCCCCTCATGCTAATGTCTAGATTTTTGATTTGAGAAAACTAGTAGTTCCAAGTATTTTCATGGATTACAATTTGGTTGAAGCCATTGCCAAGAATTATGACCAAGCTCTTAGGGTGGTGAGAAGAACTGATGGTGTGCCTCTGATCTCAATTAGTCCTAAGGAAATTAGAGAGGTCTTTCACCTAGAGCCATTGCCAGATTATCATGTGCCAATTAATCTATCAGAAATAGAGAATGAATACAAGGAAAAGAAGGATGTGATTAGGGGAGGTGCATTGAGGGCACACATTAGCACAATAGGAACTTTTCTAGTAATCACTGCAACCTCGAGGGAACCTTTTAAGAAGAGTCTATTTACTTCCTAAGCTATAGAGATATACAAGACCCTTTGTCATGTTTTTGGTGAAGATGAGTAGGATTTCATGCCCATTGGCCTTATGTATATGATGGTTCAAATTCCATCTTTTGGTGTAGATGTTATTTTTTATTTTGCTTCCTTTTTAGGTGATGAAATCCATGTTGGTTTAGTTGGAATTACCAAAGGGAAAATGGAGAAGACATTTGGGCACTATTCTCTGTTGATGCATATGTTCTTGTTTAAAGGAGTCATGTATTGGGTAAAGAGATGGAATTGAATTGATAAGAGAATGGAGAAGCATTGCCAGTCCAGTTGTGGAGTATAGATATGACCTGGGATGCATATAAGGCTAGTTTTGTCAGATTTGATATGTATTTTGCTTCTAAATTGAGATGCCTCATATTGAGTGACAATCCCAACATCCCTAAGGCATTAATGAATCTCATTAGGCCTATGGATAACCCCCATAATTTGAAAGTTTCACATAATTAGGGAGCTATCATTCCTTAATTTGTTTCAATTATTTTTAGAATTTATGGTTTTAGGGGGAGCCTTCATGCATTTCCCTACGAAGTACCTTTAAAGGTAGGAATGGATGAAGTTTTATGGAAATTACGAGGAGTGGAGGAGATCTTTCTATTGGAAAGGTTATTGGGGTCAATTTTTCCTACTTGTACTATAGCACACTAGTTTTTGATTACCAAAGTGGGTTGGCTCTTTTTGCATAAATTTTTTGATCAATATACAATGGCTGTCTCCCATCCCCATTTTTGTGATACTAAGGGATTTTTTAATTGAACCTTGAGACATAGGATTAAATTGGATCAAGTGAAACATGATTCATATTATCTAGAAGACATTATAAGGAATGAATTCTCATTGTAGGAATAGGAAACTAAAAAAGAAAAGTGGAGAGTTTATTCCCAAGTTTTAGAATTCATTCATTATTTTGATCAGAAATATGGTCCTCTAGATAATGCTAGTATAGAGGTTGATAAAGTAAATAAACTAATGAATATTTTCCCTAAAATAATGGGAGCTACGAATGAGAAGAAATTTTTTTTTATTGATTCATACCAAGATAAGGCTAGAGAGGTCATGAGGAGGTTGGCTTTCACTCCTAATATAGGAGCTAGACAAATAGTTGTTCAAAAGAAATCTGGTTATACTATAATTCAAAATAAAAGGGCTCCTGTAGATAAGGCCAAGCAAATAATGGGATCCACTAGTGCAGTCCAAGAGGAGAGACTTGATGAACCTTCTCCCAATAGGTAGAAGGTAATGAAGGAAAAGATTCGTCAAGTTGAAGAATATTCACCCACTCAATCCCCTTTAAGGATTGGAGAAGAATAGCTCACTAGTGAGCAAATTGAGCAAATTGGATCATAGGGAGGTGTTTTTATTACTCAAGCAGAGTTAGATGAGGGTAACCCCCAAGAACCTTGTCCACCAAGTTTGGATCTAATAATAACTGACTATAGAGGCAGGGAATTGGACCTTGTATTAGAATAGGCAAGTCATCAATTTTTGGCTGATGATAGTTTTGGAAAGTCTAGGGCTTTCTAGCAATTTGCATGGAGGGAAAACACAAATAAATTTGAAGAAAGATGTAAAAGGTTGAAAATAGAGCATCCAAAAATGGATGAGGCCTCCATTGAGAACCAAACAAAAGAAGAAATGATAAGAGAATTTCAGGATATAAGCCTTAAAGAGGGAAGACAAATGGTGAGAGCATCTAGCATTTTATTGTTACCAAATTGGGATATTGTTGATGCTTTAGGTTTCAATTCTATTTCAAAAAAATTGAATTTGCAAGATCAAAATAAAAAGATTTGTAAGGTACTGCATTTATTAAGGATCAAGTTGCATTGGTTAGTTGGTCATTAAGAAGAGGGTCTAGAGCCACATTATCACAACCAAATGAGTCTGGATTGATGGGAAACATAATTGTAAGGAGAGTTGTTGATACCTCTCATGTACAGGAAACACATTGGGATGTGGATTCATCCCAATTTCTTTTAGCCACTACTAAGAAGGAAGATGATGCAGGAGCATCTTGCATGGGAAAATTAAATTATTCGAAGAAAAAAAAGATAGAGAAAAAAAAATGGAGGAGAGAGAAAGTGACAAAAATGGAAGGAAAATAATAAAAAAATAAAATACGAAAAAAGGAGAAAAAAGGAATTTCTATTTTCAAGATGCATAGGTGGCATAAATAGAAAAATAATAAAAATAGTTGTTATTCCATTAATCGAGGTGTGTAGGTGGCGATTTAGAAGTTTGTGGAAAGTTCCTTAAATCATGCATTTAATATTTGTTGGGTGCTTAGTTGTATTTGGGTGGGAATTTAATATTTATTTAAAAGTAGTTGTATTTACCTTTTATCCCACATTGGTTGTGTTTGTAATGTCTTGGGTTAGAAGTGCCTATTTAAGCAAGGCTTATTATCATTTGTAATCAAGTTGGAGAAATAGAAGCTCTTTGTATGTAATCTCTTGTAAGGAAGTTCGAGAAATAGAAGCTTTTCAAGTGTAAGCTCTTGTAGTGAAGCTCTTCAAATGTAATATCTTCTAATGGATTTCAAGTATTAATGGATGCTTTATGAAGCGTTTTTGTCATCTCTTTATATCTCCATATTGTTGCATTTTTTGTTGTAAGTTGGTACGAGTGGTGTGGCTCGTCATCAGAAGAACATAGCATGTTTGAATTATAGAGCAAATATGAAACAATTCTAGAGGCCTACAATAAAGAGGTTAAAAAGAGGATTGAGCTTGAAAACAAGCTAATGGGGAGGTCCATAAGGCCAACAATAACATACCCTCACCCCCCAAGTGAACCCTTCAAATCTGCCCCCCTCATAGAAATACCAGATACACCCCAAAGGCCAGAATACTACACAACAGAAGATTTTGAAGAAGAAAAAAGAAATTTGTTGGCATTACATGTGGAGTTGGAGGAAAAATATGAAGATAAATTAAGAAAGGCTCTCTCATATGTTTGGGGGAAAAATTGAATGGCCACTAGTCTATGACCAGTTGGCTAGGGTGATAAATATTTGGGAGGAATTGAAAGCAAGTGATGAGGTCTTAAAGCCTATTGTGAATAAGTGGGTAAGGAGGAGAAAATAAATTACATTTTTATGTTATTCTATCATAAAAACCTCCTATGATCAAATTCAGAAAATTTTTGATATTGGGGTAAGTGCAAGAAGTTGGGTTTCACTTTTGGGCAAAAAGTGGAAGTGTTTTTCCTATTTTTGAAATTTCTTGTCAATTGATGTCAAAATTTGAGGCATTTAGATATTGAATATAAAAAAACTTCAAAAATAATTTTTTTTGTGTTCAAAATCTAGTTTTTGAATATGTAATTTATTTATATACCCATATGATAGATTTTTTTTTTGGTATGGATCTTTAAAAACCACTTTTTCAAAATGCCTAATTTAGGACCATACCACACTCGTGTATGGACACGATAATTTGATAGAAATAAATGATTTTTCATTAATTCTTTTAAAGGGAAATACCTA
The DNA here is from genome assembly GCA_028749045.1 of Cupressus sempervirens. Lineage (NCBI taxonomy): Eukaryota > Viridiplantae > Streptophyta > Pinopsida > Cupressales > Cupressaceae > Cupressus > Cupressus sempervirens. Next base: position 774,377,460 of record CM053787.1, on the reverse strand, counting down.
ATATACCTAAAATTGATGACAATATTTTTCCTTAATTTTTTATTTAATAATTTTATTATTATTAATTATTAATTGGGTATAAAGATAAATTTTAAAACCTTTCATGTACAGACACCATAATTTGATGAAAATCCCATTTTTTTCAAAAATTCTTTTTTTTAACCTCTAAATAATTGTATATAGATTGATGACATATAAATTAATTTAAGAAAATTTATAAAATAAAAAAGTTATTAAAATTTTAGTGAACTGTACTATTTTACATTTAGGTACCACCTTTCATTAAAAAATAATGAAAAAATAGTAAATAAAATCATAGCACTATAAAATTTATATTTTTGAAATTATGATAGTGAGAGCTCTAATGGGTTTTTGTTTCATAAAAAAATTTGATTGGAAAGGCCCTCTAAAAATTCTACGCTTTGCTATAATTTTTACATTCAAAATTAGGAGAACAAAATCTAACAAACCGAACCAAAATCTAATGTAGGAGAAAAAAATCTGGCCCAATGTTGTAAGAAATGGGTACCTATTATTTACATTCAAAAAATGGGTACCCATTTTGAAAAAGTCAAATATGCATACAAAATCCCCCCCAAAAAACAAAATTTTAAATTTTTATAAACAGGTACCCAATTTTTAAAAGTTAAAAAATGGGTACACATTTCTAAAAAATATAATTTTTTTATATTTTAAAAAATGGGTACCTATTTTTTGAAAATTAAAAATGGGTACCCAATTTTTTAAAAAATGGGTGCTTGTTTTTTAAATTTCAGATCAGGCGCCCGAGCCTGAAATGGGTACCCATTTTTTAAAAATTGGTACCTATTTCTAAAAGAGTACAATGTCAATCTGCGGACTTCCACTGAATTGAGAACCAACTGCTTGCCTCTACCCATTGTTTTTGATTTTGACAATAAAAGATTTCATTTGCAAAGAATAATAGTTGGCTACTTGAATAAGTACAAGAGCCAAAAGTTTAGTTTGTTTCCTTGTGCCCTAGATAGAAGAAATAATTTGAAGAACAAACATGAATGAGCCAAGGAGCTGGATGATTTATTTTGTTTAAGGATGAATAAGATTATCAATGAAAAAGGGCATGCATGGTGGGCTACCACAACTGAAGAAATAGTGAAAGCCTAAATATTCTTTGATTCTTTAAAACAATAATTTGTTGATATTGATAGGGAGCCAGAATATGTTATAAAAAAGAAACGAGATACTCTATAGTTTGATTGTCCAGATGATACAATGTTTGACACATGGATGGAAGATATTTCTTCTGGTGAGAAATTTGAGGAAGTTGGAATAGATGATGATGAGGTATAGGATGACGAGGTGCAAATTATGGACACATTAGCACCATATATGAAAACTGAAGAAGGTGAAGGTCACCAATTAGCTCTAGTTGTAGGTACAAAAGCCTAGGATGTGGACGTGACAGAGAAACAATCAAGGATTAAAGTAATGTTGTTCATCCAAGGTGAAAATAGTGAAAATCCAAGGGTAAAAGTTGATTTAGAAACACCGCAAGACTCGTCATTAGCCAGCCTAGTGGCAACATATTCAAAAGATTCAGAATAGTGGCGGCGAATCAAAATAGCTAGTATTTTGTTATGATGTAACATAAATGGGCCACCCAAAGTATATATTGATGTGTTAACTTTCTGTTACATTAAGTTTTGTTTTTCTAGACACTTTTCAAGTTTTCCAAGCCTGAAGCTTGTTGCATCTCACATATTTAAGTGAGATTCTAGGTCTGGAACAAGTGTCTAAATTCTGATGTATTTTTTGTGATTGTTAAGAAATAGTATAGTCAATCCAGGCATGTGTAGTTGTGTTTGAGTTTATTCCTAGTTATGTACTTTTTTGATATCAAATAGAAATGATAATGTCAGCATGAATCCATGGGTTCTTCATTGAGTCTCTATTGTTTCTTGTATTAATTAGCAAAAGGATAATACAAAAGGGTATTTACACTAGATCCATGTCACTATTTTCTATCTCCATTTCATGAGTTAATTAATTTTGAGATAATTTAATTAGGGCTTACTTTGTTGAATGTAGTCTAGATGGGTTATATATTGGTTTATTATTGCTTTTAATTCAAGGGATTATGTAAATGCTTCAGTAGATCAGTAGAACATGAGTTTATGAAAAGGATATTTCATAAGAATGGAAATAGGTGATTATAGTTGGTAAATTCAATTACAAGTTAATTGAACAAGATCTCCTACTAATAGTTGACTCTTTTGCCCTATGGATAAAGCACTAGTCATATAAATGAAAGGTGTTAGAGAGTAAATTATGCTGCTACATATCCAAGGTTTTCAATTCTAATATCATTCTTATTCCATTTTACTTAGATTTATAATGTTAGTCAGTACTCATTTAAATTTTCCTCATGTATATTAGATAGCTGCTATTCCCTAAAGTAATTGTAAAGTTAAGGAGAATCAGGACCAAATCTACTCAAGAGGGATATACATGAACCAAAGAATATCGACAAATGTATGAATTGCATATGTGATAGGGATAGAGGATGAAAATTAGAATAAAACTAAATTAAGTCCCATACAGTAGTATCTTAGTGAATTATTCCCTAGGTATACCCACCTTGATTTTGAAAAGCCTAAAGAGTAGGAAATCATTCATGGTTTTGTTGAACTTGGGTCCAAATGGTTTACTTATGTAATTGTTAATGGGACTTAGCTGATCCTTAGGTTATGTGAGTGTTATCTTTTGGTATTGAATATTTTGTTGATTTAGTAGTTTTAAACACCAATAGAAGACTCAAATGAATTTGATGTAGTAGTTGCGAATCTAATGGAAAAGAACAAAATCCAAGTCAAGGAAATTAGAAATCTCAAGTTAGAACAAGAATCACAAGGCACATTGATATGTGAAGTAGTTAAACAAAAGAGTTTTGGCCAATAGAACTAACCAAGATATCCAACATGCAATTGGATACTCTAAGTCAAATGATGAAGCCAACTATGAACTGAATGTCAAGGATATTGAGATAACTACATTAAAGTTGCAAAATAAACAATTGCAGAGTGACCTAAAGAAAGAAAAGGAAATTTTTGAAAGTTTCAACAAATCAAATGAAGCTATCAAATACTTTAAGAAATTACTGAGATCCTCTAGATCTAAGAGTGATACATCTAGACTGGGATATACATGCACTAAAGAAGGAGAATCATCCAAAAATGCTAAAGAAAGGAACAACAAAGGTAAGAACTCCAAAACTACTTGTTATAATTGTACTAAGAAAGGACATACTACTAATGTGTGTAGGAGCAAAACTAAAAATCAAAATGTTAAGCCTAAGAGCATGGTTCATTGCCATAAGTGCAACAAGCAAGGTCATTAGGCACATGAATGCAGAACTAGGACCATGAACACATCTCAAGGAAACAATCTGGTGTTAGTCCCACTTTTTCTGGTAAGAGGCAAAGAATTTTATTGCCAAGCTTTTGAATTTCCAGAGCATATAGATCCACGGTTTATCTGAAACAAACGGACACCATAATTTTAATGAAAATGATGAGAAAAGAAGTTGAGCAAGAACAGAGCAACTATACCAAGGAATTATTTTGAAAAAAAGTATGAAGAAGTAGATATGTTCTAATCCCTACAGCAATAAGAGAACTAGAACAGGGGAATAGAGAAAAAGAGTCTTTTACATGAGATCAATCAATAAAATTGTATGAACATTAATTAACAAAGATTTAGGTACCTAAAATCCGCTGGCTTTGTTGGCCAGAAATCCATTTTTCTATTTTCTAGAGGCGGAGTAGTCAAGGACATCATATCTGCCCGATCTAGTACTTGGTCATCAGAAATTACAAAGGCCTGGCCATAGCCTTCAATCTCTTGCATTTTGTACTTGAGCTTTTCTTCCAGAGGCAATTGAATGAATTCCCTTACAATGCCCTTCATTCTTTCCGTCAGAGACAAAGGGATTCCATGATTCACAGCCTGCGATGGAGACATACATAACACGTTAAGTGAACAAAGCAAGTTTGGAGAATCTGAACATATTACAATTTTTAATCTACAACTTAATTTATAATCAATTTTTATGCACCCACCTGAAAAAATCCCCATTCTTGGCAAGCCATACCAAGTTTTTCTATTTCCGTTTGCCTGCAAAGCTCTGAATCCCCTGTAAAAATGTCCATATCAATTGTGGGAATGTCCATTTGATGAAGAGGAAAGTCAATTGGACGCTCTTTTTCTGATCTGATGTATCTTTCAGGAAGGCTTTGAAGACTCTGAGATGCCAATTCCTGAACAACAGGAATTGAAAATCTTCTTGAAGTTCCATCAGAGGGATTAAAGACCGCAGCTGAATTAAACATAATACTTCTTTCAATCTAAACAAACCAGCTACTTGCTTCTGCACTCTCAGAAATCCTATCAAGTGCTGAAGTGGGATGAGCTCTAAATGCAATCATCCAGCTGTAAAGATAAAATTAAGAACGTGGCTGCTGAATATTTTATTTCATTGAATCATCCACATGCTTCAACTGTCTGTATTTTATTTTTTTAATAGTCATATCAAAAATATTCCATATAACTCGTTACTGATAATAATTCTCATATTCCTTTGCTCATCCCAGAAAAAACGTATACAATAACTCTCATCTTTCTGATCTAGATAGGGAAACTCTGCAAGTCAATTTGTTTGGCTCACAGATACATTATTATTATTCTACGCGGCTTTATGACTCAACATGACTATTGTTTGTTGGCAGCATTTTACTTTCAAGTAATATAATATTTTTTTGCTTCTATCTTTTATTGATAAAAAGTTCTTTCTATACATATTTTCATGTACATTACACCCTCTATTATAGATGACTTCTGTTTTTCATTCCTTATGATAATTTTAAAAATAAAATAATTTCCCTAGTAATATAAAATTTCATTTAGAAGTTAAATTTAGCATTATTAATCATTTCATATGTAGGATTCATTTAGAATGTGGTAAGAGGCCGAAGCCAAGATTAATTATTATTTGTTTTGATGAATTATTATTATTTATTAAACTTGAGTAGATTTGAACCCAAGACCTCTTCGATAAGAGACTAACAATTTACTATTGTGTTGTAGACTATTGTCTAATGAAGAATTTAGTTATTTAGGTACATCAAAGTGGATTTTATGAATGTGATAGTATTTTTTAATATTTATTTTTGAAGTAGTTGATAGCAGTTAAAAGGACGGGGGGCTAGCAGTCGAAGGTTACCTCCCAGTTATCTAATCTATACCAACTTTAAACATCAAAAACCATAATATGTTCAGAGCTCAATTGTCATTAGCTACAGTCCTTAAACTACTATGCATAAGAAACTGAATAATAAACCAACAACATTTAATGACATCACTTCTATTGGTCCAATTAATCGACATGGTCCAAAAAAACCCATGGGGTGTAAATTTCAGAGACATCATAAAAAATAAAAATAAAACACAATAGATCCTAGGCTAGATGCCCTCTTCCTTCTCCTAGTTACCATTCTTTTGCTCCTTAGGAGCTTCCCTCGCTGCATCCTCCTCCTCTTCTTTCATTCGTCTATCTAGGATGGTTTTTAGCTAGTCCTCCGCCAGAAACCCATAGATGGAATGAGTTGTCTCAGTTGTCTTTCCCAGGTCCTTTTCCTCTTTGTTAGCCTGTATGAAGTAGAGGGTTGTGGCTGTAGAGTGCATAACCTTGGTGGAGAACTCAACCAGGGTTTCAAATTTTTGGCAGATAGTAGTATGATTATCCACTAGGTCCCTCATGACTGTCTCAAGCCTCACCATTCGCATCTTAGTGTGGCTATGTTTACCTTTCTTCTCAATACCCTTGGGGTTTTCCTTCCTAGGAGAGGTGATGTCTTCCCCCCCACTATGAGTCAAGGTAGCTTCCAGGGTATCAAAGACATGGGATGGGCTGATAGAGCTAGGGGTAGGTTTAATGTCTTGGTGGAGTCTTTTCTTTTTAGTAGGTTTATCCTCACTATCAGAGGAGTTAGAGCTGGAGTCATACTTCAAGGGGGTCTTAAATTTCTCTAGTTGGAGTGACTAGCTAGTTCTCCTAACACATTGCTTGCCCTTCCTGGTGTCCGATTCTAACTCAATAATGCTAACTTTAACCTTAGGGCTAGTTTTGACCTTGGTGACATGGGCTTTCTTGGACCTCTTAAGACTAGAGCTAGGGTTGGGGTCTAGGGAGGTCTGAGGGGTGATAGAGGCTAGGGGATTAATTAGGAGAGGGGGATTCTAAGCCAGGTGTTGGATGAAAATTTTATTCATTAGGCCCTGCTGGATAAGGTAGAAGAGTTTACCCTCCTCATATTTCCTTCTAGGCTTAAAAATGCTATCCTCTAGCAAATGCAATAATAGAAATGCAAAGGAGATATGGTTGAGATTTTTGAAATGATTCAAGATAGGAAAATGATAATAATGTATTACCTGGTAGTAATATTCCAAGGTAATGTATCTAATGATCACATAATGGATGAAATACCATGGCTTAGGAAGGGCAACCCACACAAACCCACCACACAATCTCTTTGATTCCTCCTTGAATTTGAAGAATTTTTGCAAGCTCGCCTCCTCATTTACCTTAGCTTGTCTTCCACCATTTCTTTCCATCCAATAGAAAATCCCTAGTCCTCACAATGTTTTCTTCAGAAATTTCAAAGCTCATGCCATTAATAGTAACTTTTCTATCCTTCCAATTTTGAAAGATCTCCATCAAGACCATCACCGCTTCACTACTACTGATACACTCATCTACATCCACTAGTTCAATATAGTCGTTAGTTCCCATGTCTTCACCTGGGTCCACTACTAACTCTTTTGATGACATAGACTTGCACTAGGTTTTAGAGTTGGAAAATATAAAATGCAAAGCCGCAATGGAGAAAATGAAAAGGCATTGCATAGTCATAAAAAATCTACAATGTTTCCCAAAAAATAAGAATCTCCCAACATAGTATGTGTGGGCAGTCCCTTTCCATCTACAAATGACTGTCACCAACTTTACCAATTGCAAGAATTAACTAACTTGTCTTTATGGTCATTACAAGATCATTCTTTAAATCTCGCCGAATCCCCCCTTTGCATCATTTATGATAGTAATCAATATTCACAGTAGTTGGGACATAAATGTTAATCAACATCCAAACATGGCAAGAAAATCCTTTATGAAGTGCCACATTCCTGTGACCATGTGTAAGAAAGGAGACCTACCACCTAGTTTGATAGTTCATGTGTCATTATTGAAGGTATGGTCCCTTTTCATCACAACTTGAGTTGATGATGGCAATAAACTGATGTCATCCCATTTCGCTAACCATGTGACACTATGGCTAGCTTTGGCAAGATGATCTACCATGCTATTTCCTTCCCAATATATATGTGCCACGTCGATATTGTAATAATCTTCCATCATCCTTTGTATTTCATAGATTATGGTTTTAATCGACCAATTGCATTTTCCCTCTCACTTAGCGGCCTTCATGATTAGTGTTGGTAAACATATTGGTACAAACCATTGCACCAAAACCCCAAGGTGAAGGCTGCACACTAGGATCATAACATCCCACCATGCTCTATAGTCCATACTCTAGGTTGGATGTGCGCCCATACGGTGGGCCCTCCCTTGGTCGTATGAGCTTTGGACGACATTGGCATTGCCACCCACTCTAAGACTCAAACCTGGGTGGAGGCTCTGATACCACATGGTACAAACCATTACACCAAAACCTTGAGGTACTAGTGAAACCACCCACTAGGATCATAACACATATTATTCTTTTATTCTACTCTTGAATGCCCAATATTATTGAACAATATTTGATTACAATAGTTGGGAAATCATAGCTAAGTGATTGACTTCCCTCTGAATTCTTAGGTACAACTCCTTGGAATTTTGTGATTTGCAATGTCTTGTTTACTCCTAATCTAAATGGGGCTTGTTCTTGATCAGAGAACAAGAGAGGTAAACCAAGTTAGGCCTAGACAAGAACTAACTTAGGGGAAGATTTGGGTCTTAAAACTAATCAAGTTCGTGAACTCACACTCTTATGAACTTGCAAAAATTGATGAAATCCTAATGAATTCTATTTATGAATTAACTTCTTAACTGAAAGCTTCTAACTCTAATAAGGAAGAGACTAACTTGAAGAAAAACAAAAAACAAAACCTCTTTAAACTTTTGATAATACTATTATTATCTATAGCTTGCCACATTGAACAGGGGAATAAAGCTCTATTTATTCCTTAACTCAATTCAATGGAAAGAGATATCCTAAGATATCACAAAACAATGGAACAATAAATAATTGACACATAATACATTCAACTTGTCTCTACAATATGAAGTATCTCCTGCCAAAAATTAGCTCAGCTTCTATTAATCTTTCTATTAGATACATATAGGATTCTGAGATGACCATTACAAAATGAGACTCAAATCAATTCATCTCCTCAAAATTGACAAATGGCAAGAAGCCAATTGTCAATTACAATCATTACATTTAAATATGAAAGAGTGGTATAAGAATCACTTTGCCTTCTTTCCTTTTTCTGACTTTTCCCTGTAGGCTTTGGTAGAAACAATGATTGGGATCAACTCCTTATGTCTATGAACATGAGCATTAGTGTATCTTAAGAGCCACTTGGAATGCTCTCTAGCTAGATCTTTGATGGCATTCAACTGCTCTTGTATTTCCTACATAGCCACATGTATACACCCGCGAAGATTTGGAGCTTCGACACTCTGTTTCTAGCTAATCAGAAGATTTCTCTGTTCAGCCATCTAGATAATTAGAGAAATTCTTTTGCATGATGACAACTCCAACTATCCCTTTCCCTTTCCCACTAGCTTGGGAATCTATATGTATACCTCTTAGTAATTCATAGTCTCTATCTTGATCCTTTTTAACTTTAACTTCCATTTCCTTTAATCCTTCTTCTACCACTAGGATCATTTTAGATTTGAATTGCATACACTGTAGCCAATCAAATAAGGGCTCATCTTGCTTAGGTAGAATCTTTACCTCTACAACTTCCTTAGCCTTTATGTGGATGATCATTTTTAATAAGGAAATGCAATCCTCACTCTTGTCTTTCTCCACTACCAGGGTAGCTCGGTTAGCTAAGATATTATCTTTCTTCGTTTCGAGCCTTAGTACTACATTATCGATTTTTTCTATGATTGCAAGTCCCCTAGACTTGAGTTTTCTACTCCACTCCTTACCAATGCACCCAAAGTGCTTGTCTTCTTGTAAATGGGAGATGATAGCTTGAATCTCAGTGGTTGTAGGATGACTGGTGGTCGACATTTCCGAGATGCTTGCTAGCAGGGTGACTAGTTGCCTGATGAAGAAATTAAGTTCATGAATATCCACCTTCATTCTGACTTTAGCTAGCTTAAGGCTTTCAAGTTGTCCTTCTATCACATCATTTGTTGACTTCCATACACCCATCTTGGTGTCATGTCTAACTTCTCCAAGGTCCACAGAATGTAAGGGAAAGTTCTCTAAAGACATGTCTTCAATCCTCCCTTCCTTACTGGGCTTAGCAATCTCCATAGTCAAATGCCCTGAATCAAGATCTTGTCCAAGAATTGACAAGGTCTTCTGCTTCTTAACTTTACTCACTACCAATCTAGAACAGATAGGTAGAGATAAAGTTTCTTTTTTGGGGACTCTCTCTTCTTTCTTCTTCCTCTTTCTATCTAAGGTGTCTTCTGGCCATGATTCTATGCCAATCACCCTAGATGTAGTCTCCAACGTGTCTACACTAAACATTTTTCTTTTGATTGGAGTCAATGTCTTCGTAGCTGAAGAGAAATGGTTCTTTGGGGCTGAAGAAATAAGTTTTTTTTGTCTTCTTTATAGCTTCATCGAACTCAGTAGACTCGCTTTCACTACTTCCACCATCTCCAAGATCTACCACATGTACTTGGGGACTACTTAGTAGGAATAGTGTGGCATTTATAGATGGGATCAAACTACTATCCGGTGAGAGGGCCACTATAAACATGCTGTCCTTCAACTCCTCTTCCTTCTTCTTCTCAGCATCTATTTCAATTTTGATCACTAGTACTAAACCATCCGAACAAGTTTTATCAAGGGGGATATTCTTGTCAGGAGATTGGTCACCTTCATAGGCCGGTTGAGTAGGCCCTTGAGTGATAGGCAAGATTGTACTTGAGGCACCACTTTCGGAATAGGAAGTAGTAGCTACATTTAGAGATGCTTGGGTGGTCACACCTTTGCTCTTGCTTCACCATGTCATTGTCCACTCAACCCATTTTCTAGTTCTCTTATAGATTTTGGCCATCATAAAATCTAGGTCTTCCATAGCTTCTTCATAAGGTTCCAAACTTTTTGGACTATTCCTTAGCTTAGTCATGTAAGTGTTTCTATACATGTTCTGACCGTTGTTTGCAACTCCTTCTACATTAATCTTAATTTTATACATTTTTACCTAGTCAACTATCAGTTTGGCAAAGGCTCGATCATGACTCTTGAACTCGTCTTTGCAGTTAGCCCGATAGTCTTCAATGGTAGTGATGTAATTTATCATGCTCCGTATCTGCAAGACATCTCTAGCATACCCATTCCAGTCAAACATGGGCCTTATGACTTCGTACATGTCCAACTTTGATTTCTTCTCAAACACTTTCATTTAATGTTTTTGGCATTGGATCAGGTGTTGTAGCTAAAAGCTTTGACTTTCATGGGGAATTTGCATCCTTTCTTCTTCAAGCTCCCACTTAGTATATTTGTTAGAGTAATTATTTATTATTCTTTTTAATTAGACTGTGTTGATTTAATTGATTGTCTTTTTATTACTCTAGTTTCTTAAGCTTTCTCTTAGGAGCATATAATTAATATTTGATATTAATTATAATGTGCAAACCTAGTTTTCTTTCCCTCTAGGGTTTTGTTCACCTTTAAGGTTGAGTTTTTGTATTTTTTGTTTTCATAACTTGGAATACAATTTTTCTCTCACACCACATAGATAATGGGAGGGAGTATTTGAACCAAGCATTTAGGGATTTTTGCTCTACACATGGTATTCTCCATCAATTTTCAGTACCATACACCCCTCAACAGAATGGTGTGGCTGAGAGAAAGAATAGAACACTTTGGGAAATAGCTAATTGTATGATTCAATCTAGGTCCATGGATTCATATTTTTGGGCAAAGGTAGTCAATTGTGCCAACTATATTTAGAATTAGATGCCTCACAAGGCAATTCGACATATGACTCTTGAGGATTGTTGAGATTTTCCAAACTCTGCTTTTCCTCTTTCAGTTTCTCTTCAGTACTTTATTTTGGATGCAAGTAATCTTGGGCACAACAAAGTTGGCTTTCATCAACTTGTTCATGGTATCAGAGCAAGTTTGTGTCAAGTAAAACAAGCTGCCAACCAATTGCATGTACAATGTGGGATCCACTAAAGGAAAAGTTCAAGAGGTAGACAAAGTAACACCCGACTGAAAAGGTACAGGAGTAGGCTTGCAATCAAGCATGTCAAAGTGTTGAAGCATGTCAAGAATATACTTCTACTAGTAAACAAAGATTCCAGCAGGGGACTAAACAATCTAGAGACCAAGAAAATAGTGTAGCATGCCAAGATCAGTCATCTCAAACTCTTCCATCAATGCTCTCTAAACATCCTTAATCATAGAGGATGAGCTACCTATGAGAAGAAGATCATCAAAACATAGCACAAGGATCAAAACCTTAGCCTCAAGATGCTGAATGTAGAATTTAGGATTGGAATGGCAATATGTGAAGCCTATAAAAAGCATAAAGGAGTCCATCTTGTCATACCAAGCCCGAGGGGCCTATTTGAGATCATATAATGAGCGTTGAAGTCCACAAACCAAGGAGGAATATTGCACAAATCCCTGAGGCTACTCCATGTAAATCTCCTTAGTAAGATCATCATGTAAGAATGCACTCTTCACATCCATTTGAAAAATGGGCCATCCTTGTGAAGCTGTGAGGGATAAGACAAGGCGAATAGAGTTCATCTTAGCAATAGGGGAAAATGTCTTAGTGTAATCAATAACCTCAACAAGTGAAAAACCCTTCGCAACAAGATGTACCTTGTACTTATCAATAGAACCATTAGGAAAAAACTTAGTATGATACAACCATTTGCATCACACTACCTTTCTTCCCTTAGGAAGTGAACAAAGATCCCATGTATGATTCTTCATCAAAGAAGAATACTCCTCCTCTATTGCACTATCCCACTCAGAATGTCTTGTTGCTACTACAAATGTCTGAGGATCATCACAAATAGCATGACTGAGAAGCCTAGGACCTGCAGTATGAGAATGGGTGCGATAGGAAGTGGAAGGGTCACCAACTAGAGATCTTGTAGCCTCAATTGTAGCTCGAGCCCATTTAGGCATCTAGGGAGGATCCTGTGGCAGAGGTAAATGGGGATCACCAAGATCATCATCGTCATCATCTGAAAAAGAGACTGGAAAGGATGAGGGAGTGGTGGTAAGTGAAGTAGACTTTGGAGGTAAGGTATCTACTGCAGGAAGGTGCTCATCAAACTGGACATCCTGTCAAAATAGGACCTCTTTGCAATCAAGATCAAATAACTTGTAGGCCTTAACATCCTCATTGTAGCCAACAAAAATAAGGTGTCGGCTCTTTCACTTCATATGCATTTCATTCGTGATCTGATCCAAGATGGGGTTCTCTCTTTGGAGTATATTCCCTTAGATGCCCAGGTTGCCAACATCTTCACCAAGTCATTTCCATCACCTCACTATCTTCAACTATGGTCTATGCTTGGGATTATGGAAGTTTTCCTTGGGGGGTCTTGTTGAGGCCTTCCTTCCTTCATATTTTTTCAACATGTTTGTTCTATCTCTTTTTGGAGAGGGGATTTTCCCACTGGGTTTTCTCCTTTGTCTCTAGTTTACAAAGATTTCCTTGTATTGGGTACCTGACCAAGCCTTGTTGCTGAGACCCCTTTTCCTACTTTCATAGCTTTGCTAGGTTAGCTTCCTCCTGAGCTTCGCTTAAGGGGGGGTGTTAGAGTAATTATTTATTACACTTATTAATTAGATCATGTTGATTTAATTAATTAAGTCCTTTTGTTACTCTATTCACTTAAGCTTTCTCTTAGGTGCATATAATTAATATTTTATATTAATTATAATGTGCAAACCTAGTTTTCTTTCCCTCTAGGGTTTCATTCACCTTTAAGGTTGAACTTTTATACTTTTTGTTTTCATAACTTGGAATACAATTTTGCTCTCACACCGCTAAGATTTTCCAAGCTCTGCTTTTCCTTTTTTTTTTTGTCTTCAGTAGTTTATTTTGCATGTAGGTAATCTTGGGCATAGTGAAGTTGTCTTTCATCAACTTCTTCATTATTCACTTGGAAGGCTTGCCTTATGATCTCGATCAACATGATCATGTCGCTTGGATACCTTGGAAGCTTTAAGGGGAATCCATCAAATGTTGCAAGATGCAAATATGAAAAATGATGAGAATTGAATTAAGAAACATCCAAATTGACTAATGGTGGCCATGGCTTCTAGGCTGAATCTCCTTTCTGGGCATCCCTATAGCTCCCTACAAATCCTCATAGTAAATGCATCATTCACTTTGACATAATCTAAATAACTATTTTGTAACTATAGACATGGATAAAGTTCATAAGATTTAACATCATAAGGGAAAGTTTCTAATCTTGGGAAGCTAGGCCATAATTGCAATGAGGCCAACATGTAAATCAAGAAGGAAGACATGTAGAATTTATCATAGAACTTAGCTTCCTAGAGAGCAAATTGGACAAAATTTTGCTAACCTCTTGAGCCCAGTAAATGTATTGGGTATCCAAGCAAATTACTTTAACTAAAAAAAATTTTTCTTAATGAAATTCAAAGCCACTACCTCACCTTTCAACCTTTGCAAGAGGACCAAAATATCAATGATTTATGGCTTGAGGTTTGTCCCAAACAAGGATTTGAGAACTTTACTCTTATCACTCCACAGTTTCTGGAACCATGTCCTCATGATTTCTTTCCTCCAGATCATATTTTTAGATGAGAACTATGAGATGGCTCTACCAACATCTAAATCAAAGAACTCCTCCCACTTTCACCCTTGAAGGAAGTTCACCACTGTTTGCCTATCTATTGAGATTAGCACTATATCATTAGGTAGCACAAATTGTCTAGTTTCTGGATTACATTGATGAATAAATCAACTCAGGGGATTGGATTGCGACCAGGAAACCAACTGCCTCAACTAAACCACATCCTCAGAGCTTCTCAATGATAGGATGAATTTGTTCAGCCCTCAGCCTTTTCTGGAAGTCTACCATGTCAAAGAAACAAAGAGAAGTATCTGTGAAGTTCTGCAATGCAGACTTGATCCCTGTTAACCCATAAAAACCCATGAACTTGGTTTCCATGAGTTTGTGAATGAGATTTTGAATTGATAATGCAAATGGGGAAAAATATGAAATAGTCATAGGTTTTTCAAAAGTTATATGTATGGATAGAAAGACACATCAAAGAAAAGCGATAACTTATTCAATTTCTTATATATCTTTATACAAGAGCCTCAATTCATGTGTTGGTCTTTAGAATTCATGCCACATGAATGAATTTAAAGAGATACCCATTAGATAGTAAATGCAAGAGTTCAATGGACATCTAGAGGTGTTTTCACTACTCTGTTGAACTCAAGGGTAACTTTCTATATTTTTGTTACTTACTTTCTCATTTTCCTTCAAGTTTTAGAAAGTTACCATTAGGGTACCTTATCGAGGAAAATATGCCAGATGAGATCCTTGCTATGTTTCTTCATCTTTAATGATTCAATCTATTCCAATATCATCCTAAAATACTTTGCATCGTTTAGGGGCTTGGATTTAATTGTTAACTTGATTTCCTTGAGAAATCAGAAAATTGTCTTCATAGATGGAAAACCTGTCGAGGAGAAGACATTTTCCATTTTTTCACCAAGGCTTAAATATTTGAGTAATAATGAATCTAATTTTTTTTTGGAGATCTTAACTTGGATTCAAACATTAACTTATCTTAGAAACCTTCACTCTTTCCACATGTTTACTGCATATGTATCTTCAAGTGGTTATTATGAGAAATCACATTCATGGGTCCGAAGCCCATTGAGGAGAAGATGATTTTCAAATTTTTTCCAACACTTTCTTATTAAAGAGTGGTATGTCGTGAGTGAATATGGAGCATGATTGATCATTAAATGAGTAAATTCTATCTCTATTTGGACTAGGCACTAACTTACCCAACTAGCACATGGTAAAATGAACACCCACCCAACAAGAGGGAAAGACAAGGTAAAAGGGAAAATTTGATGGAGATCACCTAACCTTAGGGACATAGACCTAGACTCAAATATGACTGAGGATTGCAATACATTTTCCTACTAAACAATACTCACTTTTTCCAACTAGATTGAAAACAAAAAGTGGGGCAACAGCTGGTGCTGTCTGGAGACTTGGGCAATCCATGCCTAAGAAAGGAATCCAAGATCTTTGGTCTATAAAAAATGAAAAGGTGGGTTACACAACAAAAATAAAGTAGTAAAAATAAAGGGAAACTAAACTAGAAAAACCAAAATGGGAACTATGTTGATCTCAGATTGGTTTTGACAAGTGAGTGTCTATACACTTAAGTGATTTACTTAGTTCATACCGAATAAATAGTATATGTCAAGCACAACATGTATAAGTTAGAGCATGTCGAGTCAATAGTGAGTGCTGAGTCACTCATATGCAGAGTCAATCAAGAGCCAAGCAGACAGTATATGTCGAGTGATTCAGGATTTGAGCAATTAGTGCATGTTGTGTCATTCAGATGCCAAGTCATAGTGTTGAAATCAGTATATACTGAGCATCAAAGACTTTAGATGCCGAGTAACATAGTTTTTTCATAGTTTTTTGTATTGGCACAAACTACTATGTAAATGATTTTTGAGCGAACTTACAGATTGAATTATGTTGATTTGGTGATAAGGACAAACCTTAAGTTGGAATCCCTATGAATTACATGCATCCAATCAGGTAGAGGGAAGGTTTAAGCAGAAAAATGGATGAATCACAACCATTGATTCATACCTAACCCTAAGTCACCTAGGTCTTCTTAAGGAGGACAAACCCTAAACTTTTTGTGAGAGTGAAAGGGAATGTGTGAATGTTCAAGGTGAGTTTTGCATGTGAAAACCAGAACATTCATGGTTACCAAGGTATTATGATCTTAAATTGCATTGCAGAATTAGTTAAAGGAGAACAGAAAAAAAAAAAAAAAAAAAGAATAACAGAGAGACATCTAATCAAGAAGGATCAAATGCACATTAGTTTAGAGGTGATCTATCATCAAGCAACAAAGTGCTAACTGCAAGACCAATGCTAATACATTCTAATAGGTGAATTAGTTAAATCTCTTAATAGAGTAGTCCTAATAGGCTATATTGAAATCCTCTAACAAGGTTCTTACTTTATTGTGAATTGAAATCGTTTAACAAGGTGCACTTTTAATAGGGTGTTGAAATCCTTTAATAGGGTAAGACCTAATTGTCTTTGTAAGCCTTTAACAGGGCAAACCTTTCATATGGTAGATCATGTTTCATGAATAAAAATTGTAACCTTCATTGGATACACTTTATTACTACAGTAGTGAAGATTTTTGGGTGTCATCCCCACCCCAATTTTACCTTCTCATTGGAGGGTTTCTGGGTAATCATATCTAGTTTCATATATGTGTGGATGCTTACTAGTTTACATGCTTTAGATGTACATTATTTACATGATATTTCAGTTTACTTATTGAATATGTGAGATGGATGTGTGGTGAATATTTTATGGGTTAAAAGTTTGAACTACTGATTCATGCCCACCTCTTAGAATTTTACTTTTCCTATCGTCATTCCAAAAATTAGTATTAGAGTGTTGGTTCTCTGAAAGAGAATTTTTGTAGCTTTGAGGAAAGATCTTGGGAATGGAATCCTACAAGTTGGGAAAGATCATTGAGAATTAGGGAATTTAAATACAACTCATTCTACATCAACTAAATGAAGCAAGAGAAGACTTAAAGAAATCTTTAAAGAGAAGGAAGGAAATTTCCATTGAGGAGGATGACACATAATAGAGAAAGATAGACACTACTAAGCTATTTGTAAAAGAAGACTCCAATGAATTTGATGCAACAATTGCAGACCTAATGGAGAAGAATAGAGCCTAGGCTGGAGAAATTAGAAATCTCAATTTAGAGCAAGAATTTTTGTGAGGTGATAGAACAAGAAAATAAATCTATGAAAGAAAAAGCCATCATTGAATATGACAAAAGAATTTTGACCAGTAGACTGGAAGATAAATCATTAAAAGTAACTGGGATTGATAGCATGCAATTGGAAACTTTGGGTCAAATGATGAATGCCAACCATGAATTGAATACCAAGGACATTGAGATACCAACATTGAAGTTGTAGAATGGGAAACTGAACAATGATCTGAAAAGGGAAAAGGAATTTGCTGATAGTTTCAATAAAGTGAAGCCATAAAGTACTTTGAACAATTGATGAGATCCCCTAGATGCAACAATGATATATCTAGACTGGGATACATAAGTAATGAAGAAGGAGAGTCATCCAAAAGTGCTGAAGAAATGAGCAACACAGATAAGAATTCCAAACCTACTTGTCATAATTGTGGTACGAAAGGACATACTACCAATGTGTGCAAGAGCAAAACTATAAATTAGAATAATATGCAGAAAAGCATGGGTCACTGCCATAAGTGCAACAAACAAAGTCATCAGGAACATGAATACAAAACCAAGACCATGCACACTCAAAGAATTGAAGGATATTGTTACAACCATCAAAAGTATTAACATAGAGCCTTTGAGTGTAGATTCAACCCATTATGGTCGTCAAACAAGCATACAAAGGTAAAGAACAATGGCAAATTTTACAATTGGGACTCTAATACAAGGTATAGTTGTGACTATTGTCAATAGTATGGACATATTCCTAAGAACTATATTACAACACACTTCAGAATTAACTATAAAATTTGGTTGAGTCAAACCACATGTTTTAGTTGTTTAAATTTTGCTCACATTAGATGATATTGCCCAAGAAGATCAAAGGCACCAAGTTGTGAATTCAATAAAGGAAAAGGCAAGGTAGATATTGAAAATGTTAGAAATGAAATGAACAAGACATGGAAAGAAAAGGAGGATTGCAACATGTATCAAGTGAAGAAGGGATCACTTCACCCAATGGGTCAGGTGATCACACCTCATCAAACTAAGCAATCAAGAGGTATGTGGGACTGATATTCAAAAGTTATATCATACATCAATTCCAAAGGATTTAGTTATGAAAATATTACATAAGCATGAATAAAGATGCAAGGTGTTATTAGGAATCAAAGAAAAAGCTTTAAGTTTTTCATGGTATTGCCAAGCATGAAAATTTTCCTATGATTCCTGAGTGAAATGCTAGAGGATGCAAATCTAATAGATTGGTTAGTAGTAGCCAAGCTTGTAATGATTGCTAAATGAATGGAAAGATTGGTGGATGCCAAGTGAGCCATAAATTAGTTGATGCTAAGCTTACAACTGTATAAGCACTTAGTATTAATTACAGTATTTAAAAGGGGTATTTGATCAATTTCTACTCATTTAACAACATTGGAAATTGAGAGAGAAAGAAGAGCTAAAGACAATCTGGAAATTTCATCTGAAGCATTTGCAGAAGATTTGAACAGCTATTCAACATCATTTCATCAGATTTTGCAGGGTATTTATTGTGTGCCAAGCTACGCAATTTCAAATTTCATGACGCTAGATTTGTAAAATGACATCTATTTCAAAAGGTGTCGAGGGAAAAGAAGTTTTAAAATGTTTAGTTGGTTAGCAATGAGGTAAAACAATCTATTTTCAAGGCCATTTTAGACATTGCATACAAACAAGATCACTCTATGATGCCACCGTAAGTTTTAATGATACAGGATGTCAGAAAATGTTATAATTGTAAGATTGGTAGTATTGGTAACATGGAAATTAGAGAAGCATATGGAAAACTATGTGAAAATGGTGTGTTAAGGGAATAATTCAAGATTGTAGAAAAGAAAGGGTTAACTCATGCCCTAGATTTCCCTAACAATTTCAAAGCTAAAAGGATCATGATTATTTTGAGTATAATTCATGATAGCTTAGTGTGGTTAGATAATGGACCAATCAAAATCACAAAGAGAATGATCCATAGGGTAACAGGGTATCCAACCCCAGATCGACCAAAGACTGTGAGAAGTGAGTCCAAAGAAGTGACTAAAAAAAACATTGGAGCTATGTGGAAAAAGAGAGGAATGACCATAGACACCATCATAGATCCTATGATAGATTTTATAGTAAGGGTATTGCACATAAATTTTATCAATCAAGTAGATTGAATAGTGTACCCTGCATTGTAGTAGATATGGGTTACAAGATTGTGAGGAAGGATCATACATATGATCTTACTAAGCTGCAACTAAAATAATTGATTGAAAACCTACGAGCAATAAGGAAAAAAAAGAGTGCTCAGTGTAAATTTAGGTCTATTTTGATATGCATCTTCTTTTATGTTCAGAAAACATTTCCTACATTTGGTACTATTGCATGGAAAAAAAATAGGTTTGTTGCAATTCAAATAGGAGAGTTCATTGAACAATTAGTTGAAAATTTTGAGTCAGTAATGACTAGTTATTTTGAAGATTTCAAGCAATCCATGAAGAAGAAATTAAGAATTCTAGTGTAATCAGTGGAAAAACATTATGATGATGTTTGTTTCCTAGTTGATGCTAAGTACCCATTTTTTCAAGTAGTAATTCCAAGAGTAAGATGGTTGAGGCCATTAGGTTATGAAATTAATGTTGATGAAGCCTTTGCAACAATAACAACACTACTTGTAGAAGAAATAGAAAAAGATGACAAAGCATTTGGTAAATATGAGATGACCAAGTCTAAGATTACTATGGAGTTGAAGACTACATCTGTCATAAAAAGGAAGGATAAACTGGTAAAGAAACTAAAAGAAAAATTTGGTGAAGGTGTCGAGTAGGAAGATGAAGAGGAAGAGGATGAAGAGGAATAAGACACTCATATTCAAGCACCACTTGCATTGACACAAGGAAAGGCTGAAGATCAGCAAGAGGAAGAATCAAAAACTATAGAAGGTGCCAAGGAAGAAGAAGCCAAGGAAGCAACTATTCCTACTGATCAGAAGAAGAGAAAGGCTAAGGCACAAATAGTGACAAGACCTAATAAGGTTGCTAAACAAGGCCAACCCAAGCCTACAACACCTACCACAAGGGCCAGTACATGTGTCATTACACAAAAGGATAAAGAGAAAGAAAAGCCTAAAGAGCAAGAAGGTGGAGCATAAAAAATACCAAGGATAAAATATATTTCTTAGGCTGAAATTGATGACGAAAGAATTGAATCCAATGACAATAGCCAATTCCAAGTGGTGAGTCATAATCCATCCTTAGCTCTAGACAACTTATGTAAGAATGTTAGAAATAATGTATATTTATCAAGTTTTTCTCACACTAATTTTGAAAATATTGGAAAAGTTGAAAAGAATCAAGTGGAGGAGGCAATATATGCCATGATGGCCAATTTTAGGGAAGCCCCTCTAGAGATTGTCAACTCCATGCATAAAAGTTTATATGAAAGAGTTGAGAAAAAATGGCACTATTGCTTGAAATTAGAAAGGAAAATTAGGGAGACATCCCTTGCTCAAGTTATACCTAAACTTAGTAAGGCACATATAGCTAAAGCCATAGATAAATATATTGTTAGACTTCTTCCTAAATATAGGGCAGCATACTACAGAACAACATTGAAGATGTTGTAAAGAAGACCACATAAATGTGGAAAATTATATATGGTCTAGCTACAAACAAAGAAGGAGAGAAAGAGCCTATTGATGTTAAAGGTGATGAATATGATGATAATAATGAAGGCACAGTTGAGGGAGCTACCGAGATGAATGTAGCTGATCAGGAAAAAATTGAGAAAGAGCAACAAGAAGAACAAACTGTGCAAGATACATGAAAACTGAATGTCATCCCTCCACAAATAATAAGTGTAAGTATTAAAATTGTCACAGTAAAGGATTTTTCTAATCTCACTGTTCAGAACATCAATCCCCTAACAGAGTAAGACTTGAAATAGATACTTGACCAATTTATACTACAAGCTAAATTGTGTAACAAACCTATATTGGTGAGTGTAGATGAACTTCATAAAACAGTGACTAAAACTACAAGGGAGGAGGTGAAAACACAAGAACCACCTACCATCATGTCACTAGTGTACAATCTTTAGAAAATGTACTAGAAGTTACACCAAAAAAGGTTGATACAATTGGAAGGGATCAAATGGAAACAAAAGTCACTAACGAACCATAAAGTCAAATAGGTCAGATAGATTCATTAGCACCTCCAACACAAGTTCAAAGTGCAATTCAAAGTAGTGAGACCGAAATGGACAAGTTTGAAGAGACTAAGTTGACACCCAAGCCAAAGGAGCAATCAATAATTCAAGCATTGGTAACACTACCAATATCTGGAACTCCTAGTCACACTCTTCAAAGGTTGAGCATAGATGCAAAACCTTTGCAATTCTCAGTGCCAAGTCCAAGTTCATCAAAGGTAGAAGAGGTAATACCATATGGAGATGTAAGCCTAATTGAAGAAATTGTTTTACCAAAATATGATTATGTAACAATAACAATTGAGTAGATGGGTATACTTCAAGAAGCCGTGGCTAGAAAGAAACATCAAGAGCTACTCAGAAGGGAGCATAGGCAAAAGCAAGCTTTTCTTGATATCAAAGACATCTTCTTAGATGCATTTATTCTACCTACTCCGGATGGAACAAAACCACTTATTGAACAATTGACTAACAAAATGGAAAAGGTAAGTGATGCAGACCTTGATACTAATGCAAAATTATTAGAATGTTCTAAGAAAATGTTTCAACATAAAGTGAATGAGAATATATCTATTGATATAGCACTTACACAAGTTGCATTAACAACTAAGATATTGTGAAGAAGGTACTTGAAAAGTTTTTCTCTCTATACACCAAACTGTGTAATCCTACACTCTTCACACAAGAAATAAGGAATCACATCCTAAGCTTGGAGAATCAAATACAATCATCCAAAGATAAATTAACCATGACTCCAACTCAAAGTGAGAAATACTTGAGGACCCTATTGCAAACCTAGAGTCAGTTAGCAACACTATCTACAGACGAAGCCAACATAACCTGGCTAAATTGACAAAGCATCCAGGCTACATTGAGATTTTTCACAAAGAGTTAGGCTATGTAGAAAATCTTATGAAGAAAGATCCCAATCTTGCTACATTAGATGACCTAGTACACCTTGTTGCTAAGCTGGCCATTAAAATTAAGTCTTTGGAGGTAGCTTGTGACAATTGGGATACCTTTCTTAAGGTTATTCTTGAGGTCCATAAATCTTTCTTGGAAAAACAAACTATTAGTGTATAACCCATTGACATCAGTGTCAAAAAGGTGGAAAAAGGGCTCAAGGGGAGAAAGAGCATGGGGAAGCAAGCATGGGAGAGGAAGCAAAGAATAGCAAGAGATCAAATACTCAGCAGGAGTAACATTTTGAGTATAGAACTAGATCAAACAACGTAGGGGGATTTATATGATTTTGAGGTATAAATTGGTGCAAAATTTTGATATTTTGAAATTTTGTAAAGAAGTCAAATAGTTACATTATGTTATGCTCATAAGATTAAAAGTATTAATGCATGACAAAGTGTTTTTAACACGCATGTCAAAGGGGTAGATTGTTGATCTTCGATTGGTTTTGACGAGTGAGTGGATATACACTTAAGTGATTTACTTAGTTCATGCCAAACAAGTAGTATATGCCAAGCACAACATGTATAAGTTAGAGCATGCCAAGTCAACAATGAGTGTTGAGTCAATCATATGCCAAGTCACTCAAGTGTTGAGTAGATAGTATATGCCAAGTGATTCAAGAGTCAAGAAAGAAGTGCATGTTGAGTCATTTATATGTCAAGTCATAGTATTGAAATCATTATATGCTGAGGATCAAAGACTTCAGATGCTGAGTAACATAGTTTTGTCATATTTGTTTGTATTGGCAAAAACTACTATGTAAACTATTTTTGAGTCAACTTACAAATTGAACTATGATATTTTGGTGATACAGACAAATCTTAAGTTGGGATCCCTATGAATTACATGCATCCAATCAGGTAAAGGGAAGGTTTAAGTGGCAAAATGGATGAATCACAACAGTTGATTCCTACGTAACACTAAGTCACCTAGGTTTTCTTAAGGAGGACAAACCCTAAACTTTCTATGAGAGAAAAAGTGAATGTATGAACGTTTAAGGAGAGTTTCACATGTGCAATCCAGGACATTCATGGTGACCAAAGTATTATGATTTTAAATTACATTGTAGAATTAGTGAAAGGAGAATAGAAGAAGGAAATAGTGAACAACAGAGAGACATCTAATCAAGAAGGATCAAATGTACATATGTTTAGAGTTGATTTGTCATCGAGCAACAAAGTGTCAACTGTAGGATCAATGCTAAGAAATTCTAATACGTGAATATGTTAAATCTCTTAATATAGTAGTCCTAACAGGCTGCATTTAAATCCTCTAACAAGGTGCTTACTTTATTGTGAGTTGAAGTCCTTTAACGAGATACACTTTTAATAGGGTGTTGAAATCCTTTAATAGGGTAAGACCTAATAATCTTTGTAAGCCTTTAATAGTGAAGACCTTTCATAGAGTAGATCATGTTTCATGATCAAACATTGTAATCTTCATTGAATACACTTTATTACTACAGTAGTGAATATTTGTGGGTGTCATCCCCACCCCAGTTTTACCTTCTCATTGGAAGATTTCTAGGTGATCATATCTGGACATATGCACCAAGTTGTGGTGCCAAAAAGTTGCCAAATTGTTTTTTTCTCTATTTTCAATAGTGCGTACACACTATTAGTAAAATTAAAAATTTATATATGATGGGCTGCACACCTGCAACCCATCATTTCCATCAGTGTTTTGCCTTTTTTCTATAGAGCAGCGCATATGCAGGTTTGAGTTTCAACATTTTTGCACCATCCATTGCCAATATGCCTCCTTGCCAACAAAATTTGAGATCACAAGCGCACCCACGCCGACGCTACATGTGATCTAAACTTAACTTTGCATTGTTTGATATGTTTTTCATACTGTTTTGTAGGGTTTTTACAATTTTCATTTAGGTTTGTTTATTTTATCAGGAAATTTCCATAATCAACTAGCAAATCTACAAGAACCTCAAAACCCTCAACAACCTCAAAACCAAAACCCTCCTCAAGAAGAAAAACAAATTCCACAACTCGAACCAATTGCAAGACCTCCACCAGGCACATAAGAAAATATAATAAATGAAATAGAGAGAGGCAAAATTGAATTAGAAGGTCTCATTGCTCGGTTGAAAGAATCTAGACAAACCAATCCAATGAGAGCTTAATTGGAATCATCCCTCGAATCTATTAAGACCTAAATAACCTCAATTAGTGGTCAGTTAGATATTTGGAGGGTTAAGAGGGATGAACAAAAAAGATTTTATGCAAATAAATTGTCATATGAAGATGTTAAAAAAAAAGAAATACCAAAAGGTAGTATATGTGCATTATTTAGAAAAATCGGCGAACAAAATACTATTAGAGAGGGTACTAAATGATTCCCCATCCATTGGTGCATACACGATTCTATTAGAAATAATTTTTGGGATAGATGGTGGATGGTTTTTGATGCCCTTCCTTGCAACAATCACGAGGTCGCCATGTATTTTTTGAACAAATTATATTGTGATTTTTTCCTTGGGGAGATCCCCAATTATTTTGATATATTAGAATCCCAAGGTAGAGGTGGGGGGTCATCATTTGAGAGGCAAGGATCATGTCGTAACCCTAATTTAGTTAGGGCACCTGTGGTAAAGCCACAACGTGAGCATGTAACTATTCTTTCAGTTGTGAAGGAACATGTAGAGGCCAATGCTCTAGGGACCATTAATGCTTTGACGCAGACCCTCATCCATTTCACAAGCCCGTTAGTTGAGGGGGAGCCTTTTGTGCATCATGGTCACATGTTCACTTCATGTGGATCCCTATGCACATTTGGCACTCATACTGGAGATGGTGAGGATGATGGGCTCATCACTGATTAGTTCCTAAATGACACATTTGGCATTGACACATAGGTAAATTATAATTATAATTTACTAATCTAATGACATTTCATATGTATAATGAATGATTAATTAATTAGCATCTATTGACATTGTTTAAAATTTAGGGTAAGAGTGTTGCTGGGCCTAGCAGCAATCCTCGAGGCCCATTTTTTGTCCCCTCCATGAGTCCAGAGGTATGTATCAATTTAATCATATATATATATATATATATATATATATATATATATTACGTAATCATATTAAGGATTGACAAAAAAATTTATGCATGTGCATTAGTTCTCCATAGGACCGTCAACCTTTACTATAGACTAGAAGCATAGACATCATACGAGGTTTGTACAGGTACAGTTGTTTCATGTTAATTCAATTCATTTGATTATATTTATTTCATGTTTCATGTTACATGTAACATGTATTGTATGACATGCAGCTCATGATGTTGGACACTCCTCCTCATCTTCAACCGTCTATTGATAGTGGAGTGGCCATAGCTGTAGCTAGCTCATAGCCATTGACGGAGGTATTAAAGAATTTTCTTTATTTTAGTTGTTGTTTATAGTAGTTAGTCTCAAAATTTCTAATGTTATTTATAAGTGATTATATTTATTGAATTGTTGTAGGGTCTCGTCACTTCTAATCATCCACAAGCCTTCGAGGTGGACTTATAGAGTTACTATTTGATGGTTGTAAGAAAATAATTGATTTTGTGTGTACATGTATTTGATTTCAACATATAATAAATATTGATTCATATCTACTTTCTTTTTATCAGCTGGAGTTGGAGAAGAGCCTCAACAAGAGGACAAGTGAGTGTGTTAGGAGGACCCAGTCATCTCCACTGTCTCCCTCCACATATTTGATACACATTTGATGTATATGACACTCTATATTTGATGTATGACATTATTCAACTTATGACATTATTGGTTAATATATTATATATTTGTTGATATATGACGTTATTGGTTATCATAATATATTATGTGTTTGTTAATGTACATGACATTATTGGTTATCATTTTATATTATATGTTTGTTCATGTATAACATTAAATTAGATATGTTCATGTATGACATTAAATTAGATATGTGCATGTATGACATTAAATTAGATATGTTTATGTATGACATTAAATTCAATACCTAATCTATTCAAAACTTTGATAGAATATTGATTAACAATAAACTTTATCACTATTTAAGCATAAATTAATCATTTGTAATATTCCATCATCATATGATTTAGGATCTTGTTCAAGTTTAAAGTTTTCCTTCTCTATCATTTGTTTATCAAGTTTAATTCAATACCTAATTAGTTTGAATTTTTGATACAATATTGATTGGCAATAAACTTTATCAGTCAAGATCGATTAGGATCTCCTGGCAATAAACTTTATTAGGAAATATTCATGGACCTCCTCGCAATTGGTCACCTAAATGAGAACCTTGAGATTTATTAGGAACTCCATGAAAGAAATCAGTAGTTTGAAATTACTCTATCCAACAAAATTAGATCAAAAGTTCTCTAAACTTTTATGTTAAAAATAAGATAAAAATTTGATCACAAGTGGTCACAAAGTTTTTGTAGAAGAAAAAATCATTGTTACAAAAAGAATATAGACAAGAAGAAAAACACAATTATCTTGTTGAGCTTCAATACATAACCACCATTCTTTATCATCAATTAAAAATGTCAGAGATAGTAGAGAAAAGATGAATTATTTGCAAAAAAAAGTCATTTTAAAAATCATAAATGTAACATAATCACTGATAGTTTTATGTGTTTTCATACATTAATGATTGTAACATAATCACAAGTTGATTGGAATGTGTTGTAATTATTCTATAGTAACTAGATTAAGGTAAAAAATAAAAGCTTAATAAATAGTTGTGATGTATAAGAAAGAGAGATATCTCACATGAGAGGGGGACAAATCTAAGATGACACATAAGATACTTGTAAGAGGGGGCTATACTTGTTGATGAATTTACAATGCATGTTATGGAAAATCATAGAGCATATTTAAAAGGAAATAAAAGAGTATGACAAGTGGAAGGAACATGTTGTTTTGTAGACTCGTATTCAAATTTGGGTGTTGATTTTCTAATGAAGGATTCACGCATTGCAATTTGGTAGTTTTGGCTCATGTTATCCTTGTATCTCACTCTCTCTTATCCCCCCTCTTTATATTTCTATTTTTTCCATATCTATGTAGCCATCTATCCTCTTCATCTCCCCCTCACTAATGCAAATCTATTGAGCAAGAAGTGAGGTTTAAGCACTTTCTTCTTCCTAATCTACCAAACTAAACTTGTGGCCTTCCTAATATCTTACTCCTTTAAGATATCATTTTTGTGGCCTATCCAAAGTGATAGGGTCATTTGTGAACTCCTCCAATCAAGTTCTTGCACCTTTTTGTTTTAGGTATACTAGCCCTATTCCAAGCCAATAATTGTAACTCTTCACCAATGGCTTCACCAACCCCAAGTTTCTATTGGGACACCTTCCTTTTGTTGAACTGATTGAGAATCAGCTCTTGATTTAACCCTCCAATTGTCATACAGTACAAAATGTTGACTATCATAAAATTCCTTGTAGGTCTCCTACTCTAATTTTCTGGACTTAAATTCCTCTTAGGTTGAAATCTAACTATTCTATGGGTAGATTCAGACACCCTTTTGAAATTTATTTGAGACTCCAAAGCCTAGATTCCCAATTCCGTTCTTGTAGCACCTAAGCCATGTAAAGTACATAGACCTAATAAGGTCACACTAGATTTGGTTTTCAAAGTAATTACTATATAATCGGTGCATGAATTGGTGTGGGGCCTCAGACCTCCTCTACATACCAATATATATCATCTTCAAATTATGATGAAACGCAATAATGTTTCCACTTTTTTCTATTATATATTCCCCCTTATGAAAATACTCATAGAACTAATAAACCCTTCATCTCCTCCGTGCAATACTTCTCTACTTCACGTCTCTGCTTGACTCATATCTTAACTATAACACTTCTCTCCCTGAGTAGTGTTCACCAATAGTTTATTTCTCCCCCTTTGACTCATATCTTCTATTTTTACATCACTACCTTTGATATAGGTCCATTCAATATTTTATCTTCATTAACAATTTATCAATGTTTTTAACTAAATTTCCCCTTTTCTTAACATCTTTAAAGTTAGTCAATATTGATTATCCATTGTCACATAGGAATATATTTATATTTTGTAGAAAATATTTTATATGTACTCATACTCTTATCATCCCTAGTCATGACAAACAACACAAAACAATGAATTGCCTCTAACAATTTGATGTTTTTAGTGGAGGATAGAGAGTTACAGAGTTGGTGACAATTTGGATGTGTAATGAATATAAAAAAAAAGAGTGAATAAGAAGCCATTAGACACATGACCTACAATGTGGTATTTTCATGCATTCATTGGGTTTCAATATTATGGCTTTTGTGAGAGTAGTATTATCATTACAAAGAGCTTCACACCTTGAAGGTGAGTGCAATGTACCCTTCTCAAACATAATTAATTTGAGAATGATTAGGATTTTTTGAGTCTTTTTGTAGACTAATATGGTAGACAAGGAAGAAATCAAAATTGGAGAGGACAAGGTTGATTGAGCAATGATTTGTTCATGGACAATGTCAACCTTGAATTTGCATAAGGTGACTATTTAAATTAAGTTTACATTTCAGCACAAATTATTCCTAGACCTTTCTCGAAACTTTGGATGGGGCTAAATAAGAATGCTAATAAATTTATGTTGAAAGATAATGCCTAGATTTAATGTAATGAAATTTCTTGTTTTTGAAGTTGGCATAAAAAGTTACCAGTCAATTTTGAAGGTCTTAAAGACTCCTAAACAACTCAAAAGTGTTTGTAATTAGTGTAGTGGGGTATAGCTTGATAAAGGGCATCATGAGCTTTGGAATGCTTCTAAAAATTCCCCAATCAAACTCTTGGCTCAAAAGCTCTTTAAATCAATCCTCAATCAAACTCTTGGCTCAATGGATTATACCATTATATAAATTTAT
Source organism: Cupressus sempervirens (assembly GCA_028749045.1). NCBI lineage: Eukaryota > Viridiplantae > Streptophyta > Pinopsida > Cupressales > Cupressaceae > Cupressus > Cupressus sempervirens. Next base: position 774,348,059 of record CM053787.1, on the reverse strand, counting down.
ATGTATGATATTCTTCGTAAGTACATATGAAGTGATACAATCAACATATTCCTTTAGTTAATTTTAGATAGGAGAATGGCCCCAAATTTATCTTTGATATCAACATACCAGATCTTAAGTCTTCGTATCAGTTTCTTTGTAATTGCATCATTCTTACATTGTTGGAAATAGGAGCAGCATGAAGGATCTCTGATATTTTCCAAAGGAAGGGTATCTAAGTTTTATATATGTTTCATGCAAAGATAAAAGGTATCAAAAAATCCATTTCTTCAAAGAGTCTTTTGGGAAAAATTAAAATTTATTGATCAATTTGTCTTGCTGCTGTCACACAATTGGAAAAACTTGCATTGACAACATTTTGGTACATTGAGCATTTTGGCTTAGAATGTATTGAAACTAAAAGGTATTGATTGGAACAAGTTAGATATGCAAAAATAAACCTATTGATGCCTTGAAACCTCCTAGAGTTGAATATTTGTAGATTTTTCCCATCAAGACCTAGGAGAGTCTCTTGGAACACTTCTACACTTTTTCTCATTTTGGGTTGTTTAAAGGGCTCATCATACTTTTTTCTGCATCAGAAGGAGACAAGATGAGTGTGGGGATAGGGTTTACCTAGTTACCTAGATCTAATGGAGCAAATAGTTCAATCCCACGATGAAAGGTGAGAGAGATTTGGTAGTTGGCAACTTTTTACTGGCCAATACTACAAGTTTTAGCATCACTCAAGATGACATTGTAAAATAAAAATAGAGTGTGATCTCAAAAAAGTGAGAGAGGTTATTGTATCTCTCTGCAACATGGTCTTGTAGGAACTATAATCACATCCATACCTTGTACGAGCTCTAAGATATGCCCCATCAAAGATTGCAGCGCTATGGCATTTAGTGACCCTTAGCGACATTCTGGTTCGACATTCCTGAGAACATTCAAGCACTGAAAGGGATGGGACACAGTTGAGGATAGGGTTTACCCAAACACCTAGAGCTAATGGAGTAGACAGTTCAATCCCATGACAAAAGGTGAGAGAGATTTGGTTGTTGGCAACTTCGTACTGGCCAATACTACAAGCTTTAGCATCACCCGAGATGGCTTCGTAAAATGAGCATGGAGTGTGATCTCAAAAAAGTGAGATAGGTTATTGTAGGTATCCCAAACATGGTGTTGTAGGAACTAGAATCACATCCATACCTTCCACAAGCTCCAAGATATGCCCCATCAAAGATCGCAGCCTTACAACATTTAGTGAGCCTTAGGGACATTCTGGTTCGGCGTGCTCGAGAACATTCAAGTGCTGAAGGGGATAGGATGAGGTTGGTGATAGGGTTTACTTGGCCACCTAGAGCTAATGGAGTAGAGTGTTCAATCCCATGACCGAAGGTGAGAGAAATTTGGCAGTTGGCAACTTTGTACTAGCCAACACTGCAAGTTTCAGCATCACCCAAGATGGAAATGTAAAATAAAAATGGAGTGTGATCTCCAAAAAGTGAGAGAGATTATTTTAGGTCTCCACAACATGGTCCTATAGGAACTATAATTACATCCATACCTCGCACGAGCTCCAAGATATGCCCCATCAAAGATCGTAGCCCTATGACATTTAGTGACCCTTAGGAAAATTATGGGTCGGCGTGCCTGAGAATGTTTGAGTGTTGAAGGGGATAGGATGAGGTTGGGGATAGGGTTTACCTGGCCACCTAGAGCTAATGGAGTAGACAGTTTGATCCCACAACCCTTTTTTCACTAAGTTGCAAATTTGAGCAACTTTTACAACTTTCAACAATGCAACTTTGCACAAAAGGTGCAATTTTTACATTTTTCACTTGATTCCAATTCTATGACTTAAAAATGTTTTGAAAATAGTAAAACCTCAAGGGAATATAGAAATATAGACAGTTTTATGGTTATTTCCTAAAAGTTGCTAAATTGTTGCAAAAGTTGGTAATGCAACTTTGAAATTTTTGCAATTTTTTGAATTTCAACTAACCACCAATCTAAATGAATCCTAATAATTCCAAATGATTATTAGAGACTCAAAACCACTAAAAAAATTTACAAAAGTGCAAAAAATTGCAAAAAAGTGCAAAAAATTACAAAATGCAAAAAGTTACTAAAGAGCAATTTTTGCAAATAATAGTTGTCAAACTGAACATGAGGTTGTATGGTGTTCCAACCATCCAAATGGAAGTTATAACTACTTAAATCCATGTATTTAAGATCCCCAAATGTGGAAAAAGTCATCATACAAATGGTGGATAGCATTAGTCAATAAAAAACTCAGATTTTATGCCTTTTTTACTATTTTTTCAATTATGTACAGCCTATACGAATTGGTGGTGGTAGAAGTATTATATGGTTAGATAGAGGATTGAGTCAAGATTCCATTTGAATTGGTTTGAGGTATTTATCTTGTATATTAAAAAAATTTATATCAGTTTTAATGTAGGTAGGTCAGATTTACTCCAAATTTGAGAGTTTCAGCAAGATGGAATCCTAACTTGCAAACCCACTGTGGGATTTCAATGTCACTTTGTGGAATAAAAGTTAGGAGAGGATTCTTTGAGATGGAATATATTTAGGGCTGTAGGAGCATGGCATCTATTTTTACCAACAAGCCCTAGAGTGAACATAATCTTATGTCTGGTGTAGATTTGAAGGAAAAAGAAGGATCGAGCTCCTAAACTGATTAATTTGACCCAAGTGAAGGGTGTAGAAGGAAAATTTTGATATATAGAAGAGATCCAAGGGTTTGAACCAAGTATGTGAACCCATTTTTTTATGTTTTCCTTGTAACCCAGCCTAAACTGGCCATTTAGGATTGTGACACAAAGTGAGCATAACTTGATGTTGGAGCCAAGTTGTTGGTTAATCTTTTGGAATCTCTTAGGGGATTTTGAAGAGTGTTTAAAAATGCAAAAGAAGTAGAGGGTCCTTTTTATGGTTTGGGATTTGGACCGTTAAAACTAGAAATTGTCCTAGTAGGAAGTGTTGGTAACAGTTTTGAAATTTGATTGTTGAGTGTTGAGAAACCTCAAGTTTGAGATTTTTCTTGTTGGTTTGAGTCTATAATAACTATTTCCATCTAAAAAGTTAAGTTTTGAAACCATTTAAGAATTCTTTGCCTTTGTAGGCCTATTGGTGGTAGGGAGTTCCTAAGTGTTGATCCAAGTTGTTTGAGTACCCTAAGTTTGAGGGTTGGGCTTGTGAAGTGGAGTCCACTTGCAGGGTAGAGTCTCCCTATATTAGAAGTCCATTGGATCCTTAGTCCTTGGTGTCTTTAATAAATGTATCTTCATAGAGTGACCTTGGTGCCCCTACACCATTAAGTGATGATGATGAACATGAGTAAAATTATGAGATTTGTGCCTACATGTTACAATGAAAAAGTCGTATCTATTTTGAAATTAAGAACTATAAAAAAAATTTCAAGAGAAGCTTAGGTTGTGATGCGAGAGCATCATATTCTTATTAGAGGCACATTGGAGGTCCAAGTCATCATAGAGGTCATGGAGAATCTCCTAGAGTCAATTGGGAAATCCTTCAACCAATCATGGCATTTGAAAGCATAAAAAAGTCATAATGTTGTATGATGTCTTGATGGATTTCAATGTTGGAAAAGTTGTAATTGAGCCATTGAATAGGATCTGGGGATTTCATAGGGTAGGAGAGTCCTTTGATAGGGTCCTATAGGTTATCATAACCTTAGTATGTCATTTGATAAGTTACAAGATTCAAAAAGGTCTTTAAAAACATAGTTTAATAGTTAAAAAATTTAAATCTTGAATGTAACGAATACATGGGCATTTTGGAGGGAAACTCCATAGTTTAAATTTTATGAAAGAATAGGAATTGAAACTGGTTGGAGTTGGTTAAGGGGGTTTGTTTCTATCTCCCAAGTCTATAAATATTTGTTTTGTATGGACTGTAAACACATATTGTATTGACTGTCTCAGAAAAATAGAATGAAAGTGCTTGGTTTCAACAGTAATTTGAAGATCTCTTTTCTTTGTGAGTGCTTTCATGTGTTGGAATGATTGGTAACATCTTAGCAGACATGTTTTGAGATTCTTTACTTAGTTTAGCATTCAAACTTGAAGTTTTGTTCATCAAATTTCTACACTGTTGGTTGTAGCAGTCTTATTTCTAAGCATTTTGATAGTTTTTTTGCATCTAATCATGGTTGTTCCATGAAATGCTCACTGTTTCTTCATGGAATGCCATTTATCTAACTTCTAAAAATATTTCTAACCATGAAATGAAGATCTAACTTGAGATTGGTGGCCACCAAATCAAATAAAGTTGTGAAAACAAGGGTCTGAATTTTGAATTAGTCCAAGAAGGCTTGGCACGTGTGAGATTGGTGATGCCCTAGGAACAAGGGTTTTGAGAAGGTGAATTGGGGCTTTTGGGGTTAGGGAACCCATAGAATAAAATTGAGAGTGGATTTGTCTAATTGAATTCATTTTAGGAGCCTATGCAAAGTTTGAAGTCCACACATTGAGTATATCTATATATTGCTTTGTAAATGCACTATTGCTTCATTAATGAAAACAAGGGCAGTGTGTAGAATCTTAAATATTTTCTAAAGGAGTTGCATCTAAGTCTTAAATATGTTTTAGAAAAGGATAAAGGGTATCTAGAAAGGTCATTTATTCAAGGATTCATTTGAAAAAATCAAAAGCTATCCATCATTTTGTATTCCTACTATCACAAACTTGTGAAAATGCATTGACAACATTTGGGTGAATTATGCATTTTGGCTTGCAGGGTATGGAAGCTGAAAGGTGTTGATGGGAACATGCTAGATAGGCTAGAAAAAACCTATTAAAGCCTAAAAACATCCTAGAGTTGACTATTTGTGGGATTTTCCCATCAGGACCTAGAAGGGTCACTTGGCACATTGTTACAAATTTACTCATTTTGGGTTGTTACTTGGGTCCATCACCCTATCCTCTGCATTAGGCTAGAAGACTTTTTTTTCTATGAGATGACTACTCTTGGTAATAAGCTACCAAATATTTAAAATACACTCAAATCCAATATTTATAAGGATAAGGAAGAACTTTTGAAATAGAGTAGCTATGCTAAGTGTACAAATTTTCTCAAGCCAAAATATAAAAATGACAAGATCTAGTAGCTCAATCGATAACACAAATTTTCCAATTGTTGGCCAACATTGGAGCATAAGAACCAAGGTCACAAGCAAGAGGCAAGATGAGAAATGCTTAGGTGGATTGGAAGAAAAATGGCCTTCTAAGGTCATTAAAACTTGTAATGAGTTTAATCATGGACATGTGATCTTGTTTTGAACATAGATTGATCATATTATAATCAAAGCATTAATGTAAGCCTTAATGGCATTATTGAGCCTACAAGGTACCTAGGGGTCACTAGGAATGGATTTGGATTGATCTTAGGTTAGAGGTGGATAGAAAATACCTATAAAGGTATTTAATAATGTAATAAGGCTATCAAAGCCTCTAAAAGATGTAAAAGGCACTAAAAGTGCAATATTTTGTAAGCCAAAATGGGCTTAATCGAGTCATGTAAGGGGTCCAAAGGGAGGTTTCATTTAGTTTTGAGAGTCTAAATGAGTTTAAAACCTCATTCCCATGTGTCGGAGACAAGTTTGGATGGTCAAAATTGGTTGATAATGTAAGAGTTTTGAAGTTTGAGCAATGAATGTATAGTTTTCCCTAAAATTTGAGTGCATAAAAGGGGGTATGTGATTGCTCCAAAGGTGGATTCATTGTTTTCTCGAAACAAGAGTTCCATTTTATGTTGGAAGTCATCTAATATAACCAAATTGAAGGTTTTTCAACCATTTTGGGATTCTAGAGACGTTGCAAAGTAAGATTTCTAGAAAGCCCTAGGGTAAAGGGGCTAGAAAGGAGGGTTTTGTAAAAACCATTGTAAAGTTGATCATGAGACCAAAATAATAGAAGAATCCTTGAATTTGAGTCATCTCTTAAGACTTTTATGGGTCATGGGAGTTTGAAAATTCAAGGGATTGTGAGTTTCTTTGTAAATGGCCTTAAACTAGGCCTAGTTGGCAGACTGAAATAGCCAGTTTTGAGTGATATTTTACAAAAAAAGTGTAGTTTTTTTTTGGATTATATTTTAGACTGAGGAAAAGGGTATTTTAATCACCCAATATTTTAGGAAGTTATGTTGGAAAGTTTGGAGAAAACAAAAAATTAGGGACTGGCAAGGGCTAGTTGGAACAAGCCTAGAAGAGGCAAAATTGAGAAAGTGTAAGAGATGAGTTGTTGAGAGTGTGCAAGGAGTTGGAACATGTTATATGGGATGTTTTGAGATGATCAAAGGTGTTGGGGTCATGGTATGAAGCCAAGGACAAGTTTTGGTATGTTGGAGGCACCAAGGTACACTAGGTGCATGGTGAACAATGTGAGTGTTTAGAAGACAAAGTGAAGATTTGGGTTATAACCTCTTAGACATGGTTGTAGGAAGATGTTACCAAGTTAAAGACCTCCTCTTGAACCCTATTAGATTCTAATTCCTTGGGTAGATTCCAAGAGTTCAAGAGAATCCCAGAGTTGAGTTGTGGTTCCTAGGGGAATATAGGAGGGCTTTGCATCAAACACACATAGTTGTTGTATAGTCATGGATATTGTGATCATTCATGAAATTGAACAAAACCATGTTAGAAATATTGTTGTGAAAAAGGAGTACAAAATAGAGGGAAATGGCCATCAAATATGCATGATTTAAATAGCTACATTAAATAGCTACATTATCCTTAGAGAGAACTATATCTGTCACTGCCCCATTATCATTAGATCGAGACCAATTTTCCTTCTTACTTTTTGATGATTATGATCATCTACAATTCCATGCATAAGATGATTAACATAAAATGGTACTTTAACAAAGAAAACTAATAAATAGTAAGGATGTGAATTGATAATACCATTTTCCAGATGATTTTGGCATCTCACCCTTTATCACTTGTGCATCAACTTTATTAGCTCTCTTCTTTGGTGACTTGCAAATGAAGAATTAGCATAGTAAAAAGTCTAAGATAAGATTAATCCACTAAAATTAGAGAATGACAAAAATTGAATTTGGCTTGTCATTAAGAATTATCCATTTGTATAAATCCTTTCTTTCTGAGTTATCTGATAACCCTTGCTTGATGAGTATTGAAAACTTCTCCCATTGTATCCTTGCTTTCGCCAGTTTGAAGTTTTTGGTTACATGCACACAATCATGGCTTTACATCACAAAACATTCACATTCTAACAATATTCATGTTCTTTCATTACATTTTGATCTAAAAAATAAATGTTTAACTTATTCAAACAACTAATCTAAAAATGGGTCCTATTAAAGAATCTAATATTAATTCAAATAATGTATCTAGATTCTAAACAAATCAAAACTAAATCTCATCACTTACACATCATAACAATATGGTCCACCTTAATCATGTGGATAGTCTTGGGAAGAGGTCGTAACCTTGTATTTGGATCCAATTGACCACTCTTTCTCTCTCCCTCTCTCCCTATTTAATCTAATCAGCCAACTGGATTTGCTTGACATTTTAATGTCTCAAGTATTGCCTCATGGTCTAACTCGCGAACTTTCCAAAGAATCTTATTATGTGTTTTTCCACCATATTTTATCAAGTGGACATTTGATGCGACAACAAGGTTTGAATAATGAAGAATCTTCCTCTCTGTTTGCCAATCCTCAAATGACCACAAGTTAGGGTTCTTCATAGAATATTGTTTAAGCCATGTGCTTATTACAACCACCACATTGACATGGTACTCTAAACCTTCACCATCTATAACCGAGTGATCCAATTTTTTTTGGCTTCAACATAATGACACATAATAATCTGTCCCTTCTTCATTGTCTTCAGGTGGAATAACAACAAAAACATGGCCTACAGTGACAAATGTACAAAATGCGGTCATTAATTCAAAAAATACTTGGGTAAAAGTTATAAAGTTACATATTGAAATTAAAAAGATATATAAATATATATATTACCAATTTGCACTAGATCTAACAAGCGGTCAAAGTCAATAGATGAATCCATCTCTACCATTTCTAGTGCTTGTGGGGGACGATAGGTGTCAATTGGGTCCAAAACCCATATATCCCATTTGTCCACCCATTCAATTGACTCACAGTCATCCCAATTTTTTTCTACACATGATGGACAATAGCATGCCATTTTTCATGTGTGGATACTCCATGAAACAACATCAAAGCTTCTAAAAGAGTGTAACACACTAGATCCTGTTAGTGTGCAACAATCCTGATATGGTGCAATGTTAGTATTATCTATCAACCAAAAAAATCTATGAACCATAGACTCACCTTCCTTACCTGGACCCATTCTACCATTACACCATTGGACGATGGATTTTGCATCTATCAATATTGCTCCATCTTTGTACTTTAGTTCTTCACAATGGTTAGAAAATTCAATATGTATCCTACGACAACAAGTTGTGCATCTTTGATTTATCTTCACATAAAATGGTTTACCCATCTCAAAAAATCTTTGACTTATTCGAATTTGAGGATACATACCAATAAATTTTGCGAAAAATTGTGTCTGAGTTGAGTCCAAAAAATGTTTCACATGTGGGTCACAATTTTGGCTACCAATCCTCCTTCTTACAACATCTCTTTGATTAGGGGAAACACGTGTGTTATTTTTCCAAAAATCTTCGATCAATGATTTCAAGACTTAACTAATTTCTTTATCCTTTTGTGGTAGTCTACCACTAAATGTCCATAACTCATTTTTTGTTTGACCTTCCAATTTCTCACACCTTAGCATGGCTCTCCTTAGAGTACCTCTACCAATTTTTAATATTTTTCTTGTCTTTCTCATGAGTCAAGCTTTCTTCATTTGGCTACTTACTATTATCGATCTAAGTACTCATCTTGTGATATTACTATCTTTGGTGCATGATTTAGAACCCACTTTGTCATAAGCACTCATTAGATTCTTTACAATATTTTTTTCATTTGAATCATTGATCATTCTTAGCCCAAGAATCTTCATGATAGGCTTAAATTTTAAATTTCTCATCATTTCAACAAATAATTGGCATTGACCTATAATATTTAATTCTTCAAAAAAAAATCTCCACATATGATTAACTTTTTTTTGACAAGTACACTTGCTAATCTTGTTAGGCGTTGATTTCAAAATTTTAGTATCAATATCAATCAAATATTTTGGTCTTCTAAAATGAATTCTAGAAGGTGTTATAATCTCTTTCATTCCCTCAATATTTTGAACATCAACATAAGGTCGAGTGTATTGTGTACCTTCAACTGAAGATGATGTGCCTTGACAATATGATGCAAAAGATGAAATATCACCTACTTGATGTTTTCATGTTGTTCCTTCAACATGACATGATGGAGTGTGTATATCGTCAGATCTACAAATTAATATCTCTTCAACATGAGAGGATGATATGACTTCAACATTAGAAATTGGTGTAGCGAACAATATGACTCCAACATTGGAAGATGGTGTAGCAGACGATATGACTCCAACATTGGAAGATGGTGTAGCGGACAATATGACTCCAACATTGGAAGATGGTGTAGTGGATGATATGACTCCAATATTGGAAAATGGTGTAGCTTCACAATTCAATTGTTTTCTTGAGCATAACAGTCTCATTCGTTGTCTTTTTCTTTCCAATTCTTTATCTTTGTTTCTTTGTACTGGTGGTTCTTGATCCTCTTCGAAAGTCAATTCTTCATTATTGCTTTGCAATTTTCTTTGCTCATGTAGTAATTTCATTTTATATCTTTTAATTGCCAAATTTCTCTCTCTCTATCTTCATTCGTTTGAGTTTTTGGTTTCTTCCTTGGCATAATGATGATTTCTACATGTCAAATTATTTAAACATCTGAATTACTTAAAATGTCTAAATTACAAATTATTCAAATACATATAAAAATTATAATTATTTGAATGAATAAACAATATATATCAAACGACTTGTCAAATCTCTAACCATTTCAAAATAACATTTCATTCAAACATACAAATTTCAATGAATTCACTATATATTAAACAACATGTCAAATTATAATCAAATTTGTATCTATATATCAACAAACAATATTTGAAATAGATTGCACTAACCTTTTATATACGAGGAATATTTAAAAAGTCTTCAAATCACATATCCAATGATTGAATTTGGTGTTTTCTAGATTCCAAAAGTGTTGAAATAGTGTTTTCTATGTTGAAACCCATGATTTCTATCAGAATAACAGAGTGCATAATAGACCAAAAGTAGAGAATGGATAAAATGGGCCCCAAAGTTGTTTTTTTGTCTATTTTTAGGTGATTTCACATAGTGCATACACCCTATATAGCGCGTATGCACTATGCGAAAAAACATCACTCTCCATCTTCCCTACTCTCTATCCTCCCTACTCTCTCTCCCATCCCCTACCCTCTCTCTCTTCCTACTCTCTCTCCCCTCTCCCATCCTTTACTCTCTCTTGCTCTCCCTCTCCCACTGCCTAATCTCTCTACCTCTCTCACCCTCTCTCCTCTCTCATCCCCTACTCTTTAGATCTCTCACACACACTCTTATCACCCCACTCTCTTCTCTTTGATCCCCTACTCTCTACATCTATCACACACACTCCAATCCACCCATCTCTTTCCCTCTCCCTCTCCTACCACCTACTGTCTCTCTCTCTCTCTCTCATTCTCTCTCTCCCTCTCTACTCTCTCTCTCTCCCATCCCTTACTCTCACTCTCTCTCTCTCTCTCTCTCATCCCCTACTCTCTCTCACACTCTCCCATCCCCTAATCTCACTCTCTCTCTCCCATCCCGTATGAGCTCTCTGTGACACCACCTACTCACTCTCACACTCTCTCTCCCATCCCCTACTTTTTCTATCTTACACACACACTCCCATCGCCCTCCTCTCTCCCTCTCCCACTCCCTCTCACACCACCTAGTATCTCTCCCCCCTCCCCTACTCTCTCTCTCTCCTCTCCCATTCCCTACTCTCACACTCTCATACTCTCTCCCATCCCCTACTTTGTCTCTCTTACACACATTACCATTCCCCCTCTCCATCTCCCTCTCCCACCAGCTACTTTCTCTCCCCCATTGCTGTACTCTCTCTCTCTCTACCACCCCCTACTCTCTCTCACACTCTCACACTCTCTCCCATCCCCTACTCTCTCTCTTTCACAGACGCACACGCTCTTATCCCCCCATTCTCTTCTCTCCCATCACCCCTATCTCTATCCCTCTCCTACTGCCTACTATCTCTCTCTCTCAAGTTCTCTCTCTACTCTCTCTCTCTCCCATCTTGTACAAGCTCTCTCTGCCACCACCTACTAACTCTCACACTCTCTCCCATGCCCTACTCTGTCTCTCTTACACACACATTGCCATCCCCCCCCTCTCTCTCCCTCTCCCACTCCCTCCCCCACCACATACTTTCTCTCCCCCATCGCCTACTCTCTCTCTCCTCTCCCATCCCCTACTCTCTCACACTCTCACACTCTCTCCCATCCCCTACTCTATCTCTCTTGCACACACACTCCCATCCCCCCTCTCTTTCTCCCTCTACCACCACCTACTTTCTCTCCCCCATCACCTTATTCTCTCTCTGCCACCCCCTACTCTCTCTTGAACACTCTCACACTCTCTTTCATCCCCTACTCTCTCTCACACTCTCACACTTTCTCTCCCATCCCCTACTCTCTCTCTTTCATAGAAACACACACTCTAATCCCCCCACTCTTCTTCTCTCCCATCCCTTACTCTCTACATCTATCACACACACTCCCATCCCCCCTATCTCTCTCCCTCTCCCTCTCCCACTCCCTCTCCTACCACCTACTATCTCTCTCTTCCTCTCTACTCTCTCTCTCCCATCCCTTACTCTCACTCTCTCTCTCCCATCCCCTACTCTCTCTCACACTCTCCCATCCCCTAATCTCACTCTCTCTCTCTCTCCCATCTTGTATGAGATCTCTCTACCACCACCTACTCTCTCTCACACTCTCACACTCTCACATTCTCTCCCATCCCCTACTCTGTCTCTCTTACATACACACTCCCGTTCCCCCCTCTCTCTCCTCTCCCATCCCCTACTCTCTAGATTTTTCACACACACTCCCATCCCCCCTCTCTCTCCCTCTCCCACTCCCTCTTGCACTGCCTACTATCTCTCTCTCTCTCTCTCTCTCTCTCTCTCATACTCTCTCTTCCTCTCTACTTTCTCTCCTCCATCCCCTACTCTCACTCTCTCTCATCCATCCCCTACTCTCTCTCACACTCTCTCCCATCCCCTTCTCTCTCTCTCTCTCTCTCTCTCTCTCTCTCTCTCACCCCTATCCCATATGAGCTCTCTCTGCCACCTCCTACTCTCTCTCAAACTCTCACACTCTCTCCCATCCCCTACTTTATCTCTCTTATAAATAAATACACATTCCCATTCCCTCCCTTTCTCTCTCTCTCTCTCTCTCTCTCTCTCTCTCTCTCTCTCTCTTGTAGTCCCTCTCCCACTACCTACTTTCTCCCATCCCCTACTCTATCTCTCTTACACACTTCCATTCCACCTCTTTCTCCCTCCCACTCCCTCTCCCACCACCTACTCTCTCTCTCTCTCTCTCTCTCTCTCTCTCTCTCCCTCCCATCCCTCTTCCATTTCCTACTCTCTATATCTCTCTCTCCCCTCTCTCATTCCCTACTCTCTCTCTTTCACACACACAGACACCCATCCCCCCTCTCTCCTCTCCCATCCCCTACTTTTTTTGTCACTTAGTCTCTCTCTCCCACTCCCTCTCCGACCACCTACTCTCTCTCTCTCTCTCTCTCTCTCTCTCTCTTACTCTTACTCTTACTCTTACTCTCTCTCTCTCTCTCTCTCTCTCTCTCTCTCTCTCTCTCTCTCTCTCTCCCTCTCTACTATCTCTATCTCTGCTACCCCTACTCTCTCTTACATTTTCACACTCTCTCCTATCCCCTAGACTCTCTCTTTATCTCTTACACACATTTCTATCCCCACTATCTCTCCCTCTCCCATCGCCTACTCTCTCTTCCATCCCCTACTCTCTCTTGAGCTACTCTGTCTTCCCCCTCTCCCATTCCATAATCTCTCTCTTTCACACACATGCACTCCCATTCTCCTCTTTCTTGCTCTTCCTCTCCCACTCTGTCTCCCACTACCTACTCTCTCTATCTCTTTGTCTCTCTCACATACACACATATCCATGCCCCCCCCCTCCCCCCCAACCCCAACCCAGCTCTCTTTTGGTCTTGGTTTGTAATTTAGACCTCAATAGTGCATGCACCCTATAGAATGCATGCACTACTAAGAATTCAATGCTTCCAATAGTGCGTACGCACTATTGGGTGCACATGCTATTGAAAGCTTTGCATTAAACCCAAGCCTAAGGCTTGGTTTTGCCTTGGAGATCCAACCCAAAGGTTTGGAGTTTATAAATAGGTCTGAGACATGTTTTCCAACAAACATACCAAAAATGATTGATTTTTCTTATGTGCTCCCCTTCAAGATTCCTCGTGGTTGGGTATTGACAAGATAAAATTATATAGCATTATAGGTCTCCGTGTTAACTATCTAACTATATAATTTATTTTTAATTTGAACTATTTAGAGCCTTTCATCTATAATTTATTTTAAATGTATCTTCATTTTTTGTCAAAAACCACCATGTACTAATAGGGCTATAGATTTTAGTTCGTTCATCAAATTTTGCAACAACTTAGTTTTTCAGAAACTAGACTCCATTCTACACACTTTGAAAAAAAAAAAGTTTTAATTTTAGATTAGTTTTCAATTATTTCTAGGGGGAGCACATAGATATTTCATGTTTTTGGGATGTGTCTAGTTAAAAAATTTATTTTAAAAAAATACACATTATAAAATTACCCAAAAAATTTGGGATAAACTACATAGTGTTAAGTAACTTTTGACTAGAGCAATTAAAGAATTTTAAAAAAAAGTTAAAATTTTTAGGGGGCCACACTTTGTACTATGTTATGCTTTTTTGGAATAAATAGTACCACTTTTTGTGGCCCCCTTTTTTGAGGACCTAAAACTAAAGCATTTTGAAAAAAAAATTAGTAGTTTAGAAACTAGACTCAAAGGACTACAACTTTTGTTTTTGTCATATCTTAAAATTTTAAGCGTAACTACAAATTCTTGTTGAAGTTCAAAATTTGTAGATTTTAGGAAAAATGTGTCAACTTATACCCCCCTTTTGGCACCACAACTTGGTGCACTTACCCATCTGGTGTCATATATACGTGAATGTTTACTAGTTTACATGCTTTACATGATATTTAAATTTTCTTATTGAATATGTGAGATGGATGTGTGGTGAATATTTTATGGGTTAAAAGTTTGAACTACTAATTCACCCCCCCCCCCCCCCCCCCCCCCCCCCCCCCCTTAGAAGTTTACCTTTCCTATTGTAATTCCAACAAACTAAAAATAGCTATGATACAATACAGGGATTACCTATTTTCATTTTGGGACTTGATAGAGCTTTAAGTCATGACCATTGTAGGTTAGGGGAAGTACTTCACCATCTGGATATGCTAGTTTAAATGAGTTTTTTTTCAGAAGCATGATGAAAGGTGAATGGTCCTTTCCATAGAGTATCAAACTTTTCATGCATACCCTTTGGTGCCTTTCGTTTATCTCATAGCAACACAATATCTCCTATCATGAATTTTCATGGTTTGGTCTTCTTATCAAATAGATTTTTCACATGCATCTGATGTTGTGTGATGTGATCCACAATTTCTTCTCTTTCTTGTACAATCTTGCTTAGATATAGGATCCTTTTCAACAATCCATCTTGATAGATGTTATCTTTGATTACTATTCTTACTTTTTTTCTAGCCAATTCCAAAGGTAAGGAGAGACTGGCCTTTGTTCCATAGAATAATTCAAAAGGGGAAATTCCAATCACCCTCTTTGGGGTCACTCTATTTTTCCTAAGTGCCTCATGAATCTTCTTGTGCCAAGATCTTTGGTTATTTGATACCAATTTTTTCACAATGTTCGCCAAGTTCTTGTTGCTAGATTTGGCTTGACCATTCCCTTATGGATAATAGTCAAGTGAGTGGCTGACTATTATGCCATATTCAAAACAAATCTTGGTGATTTAAATGGAAGAGAAATATGTTGCATTATTTTATTAATAGTTTAATGGGTACACTAAACCTGACTAGTATATTTTCTTTTATGAGTTCACAGACTACTTCGAAAGTGGCCTTCTTTGTGGCCTTTGCTTCCACCCATTTTTTGAAGTAATCAATTTTATTGATGATGTAGGTGTGATTAGTGCTAGATGTTGGATTAATAGGGCCAATAAAATCAAGACCCCATTGTTGGAAAGGACCTTCAATTACCACAGGTCTAAGAGGTAGTGTGGTTAATTTGAGCCTACTTGTAAACATTTTACATTTTTTGCATTTGGAAACCTAGTAGTAGGAATCTTTAAACATTTTGGGCCAATAATATTACTTTCAAAATATCTTAAAAGTAGTAACTAAGGATGAAAAATGCCCACCGCATGCTTCATCATGAAATGTTTTCAACAATCTTTCTTGTTGTTGTTTATCTATGCACTTGAGGAAAGTTCCATCTAAAGATATTTTGAGAAGTTTGTCATCCCAAATCATGTACTTAGCAGTATTTAATTTGAGGTCTCTTCTTTGATTTTCTGCCAATCCCTTAGGACACTCACCATATTTTGGGAGGTATGTAATATTATTGAACCAAGGGTCTTGTAGACTCATTGCCAAAACAAAATATTTTTCATCTTCTTCTTCAATGTTTCCATTCTTTTCTATAGCTTTGCATAAGGAGTTATCTATTACTAACTTTGTAGGCTTAATTTCAATTTCATAATCTTTTTTTTTTGGCCACCCATGTCCCTCTAGTATTGCACCCTACATCTTGTTGAGTCAACATACTTTTCACTACTGTGTCAGGTACATGAACTATAGAATGGGAATGTAGGATATAAAATCTAAAAATTTTCAATGATTTGACTATAGTGAAAGCATGTTTGTCAATCTAAGAATATTTTAACTCATGATTCTTCAGGGGTATACTCATGAAGGCAATAGGAGCTAGTATTCCTTCTTTATTTTCTTGCATGAGGATAGTTGAGAAGGTGTGCTCAGAGGCATAACAATAGATCATGAAGTCTGGTTTGTAGTCAATATGACATAGGACTGGAGCATTAGCAATGATGGTCTTTATACTATGAATTTTTTTTTTCTGGCATCATTCCATTTAAATCTTGAATTCCATTTCATCATGTCTAGTATACACTTAGTGGTTTCAGAAAAAATTAGGTCTAAACATTTTGAGGAAATTAACTTGTCCAAGAAATGACTTAACTCTTGTCTTTCTCACAAGTAGACTTAATCTTTGAATGACCTCAATTTTTTTAGGATCAATTGCAATACCTTCTTGTGATACTATATGATTGAGTAATTTTCCTTCTATTATGTAGAAAATGGACATCTTAGGATTTAGGGAGATTCTGTGTTCTCGGCACCTTTGTAACACCTTTTTTAGATCTTCTATGTGATTTTTTCTTTTCTTTGAGAATACAGTAAGGTCATCTAGGTATATAACAATGATTTTTTCTTTGAATTTGGCAAAATATTGATTCATAGACCTCTAAAAAGTGGTACAAGTGTTGATAAGACTGAATTGCATCCTATGATATGCAAACATACCCCAAGGAGTGGTAAAAGGTATCTTCTATTGATCTTTCTCTTCTACTTCTATCTGGTTGTATCCTAAGAAACCATCAAGCATGGAAATCATTTCTACTACAACTACTATTTGTAGTATATAATCCATGTTAGGAAGGATGTAATTATCTTTCAAAGATGCCTAGTTTACATTTTTGAAGTCCACACAGATCCTTATATCTTCGTTCTTCTTTCTAATTGGTACTATATTTGCTATCTATGTAGAATGATGAATAGGGTAAGTTATTATAGCCTTAAGAATCTTTTTGACCTCCCAAAATATGACGCTAGCTACCTTTAGGTTATAGTTTCTATACTTTTGTCAAAAAGAAGTTGTATCAGGTTTCAAGGTGATTTGTTGTTTCATTTTCTTTCCTCTGTAACTTTTCAAATACCCATAGCTCTAAGAGAATACATCTTGATATTATACAAAAAGTTTTTTGGCAACTTTCTTTTCCTCAAGTGAGAAACATTTTTCAATTTTGATCATTTTGGGACTTTGCAAGTCTCCAATATTTACCCCCTCATATTCACCAATAGTAGGCCCCTTTTCTATCCAATTTTCTTTAATGTAAGTATCATGCCTATTAAACAACTTTTCCAATGACACAAAGTATGGGGGAATGATATTACCTTGTAGTTGTGCTACATTAATTTTCTCCCACTTTTGCTTCTAGCAAAGCTTTTCTTGGTTGATTTCATCAACATGAATTTCTTAGATAGTTCTGGAATCTTCTAGAAATAATTTTAGACTTTTGTCATCTTCAAACACTTTCCATGCTTCTACATTGTTGTGGATGGAGGGCTTGTACATAATTTCTTTTTGATAAGTTTTGTTCTTGAATTTTAGATGAGGCCAGAGTAGTAGGGAGGCAAAAATGACTAGTGAATCTACCTTAGAGTTCATTTACCTCTGGACTGATTTGATTAAGAATGTGTCGAGCCTTTTGATTTCATCCCGAACCTTATTTATGTAAATTTTCAATTTATGATTCTTTATAGAGTATTGCCCCTTGATTTTTCACACAACAAGCTATATATCACCCTAAGCTTTTAGTATTTTTATACCTTTTTCCTTCGCAACTATTATCCCAAGTAATAAGGCTTTGTATTCTACTATATTGTTTGTGTTCCCAAATACTAATTTGAATTCCATGGGTTCAAGTTCTCCTCTAGGTGATATCAATACCACCCCCATACTAGAACCTGATGAGGAACAACTTCCATCAAATTATAATGTCCATATCAATGATGATTCCTCTTCTTTGACAAGAATTTGATCTTCTTTCTCTTTGACTTTTTGGTCACTTGAGAGACGTTTAGTGAACAACATATAGTTACCAAATTCCAATTCTTGGTAGAGAATTTGAGCTTTGGGGTCATTTGACTTTAGAAATGTAAAAATGGCTTTCTCCTTAGATTCTAACTTTACTTTCTGACTTCCCATGGGTATGAACACCTGAGACCAATCTAGTTTTATTTCTCCTCCTAGGTCTCTACAAAAACTTCTACTTAGAAGCAATTTGTAGCTAGCCAGAGTATCTACAACTAGGATAGTCAACAACAATTTCTTTTCTAGATGGGAGGTCAGAGCTACTTAAGCATCTTTGATTTGCCCAAGTAAGGGAGCTTATTTGGCATCCATAGAATAACATTATTCATGCAGATTAGTAAGAGTGAGGCCTATATCTTTAGCTATAGGGTAAGGAATTACATTATTTGGAGCACCTGAATCATATATACAATTGCTCAGCTTACACCTATTAATATATAATGATATGCAGAAAGGATCGGGTTTATGTCCAGGGAAAGTTGCTAGGACTATATATTTTTCTTGATAAAAAAGGTTAGATGTTAATGAATCATCTTCCTTTTTAGTGGTAACATTATGGTTCAAGATCAAATTATCTTCTTTACAATGATATACTAATCTTTTCAACTCAGAAGGATGAGATTTCAAATAGTCTATTGGGGAAATTTGAATCCTAGAGTCTTTAAAAATTGGATAAAATCAAAAGAATTTTTTTCTTACCTGATTGAAAGGTTGTGGCTCCTTGATCAATATGACTGGTACCTAAAGGAGAGGCATCGTCACTTCCTAGGCTCTGACTAGAATACTAATTTTTGTGCTTTTGGCTTCTAGTCAATACTATGTATGAAGTTCCATCGATTGTTGTGTAACATTCACCTTGTCTTTTTGAGTTTGACTCATACTCTAAAAATAAATTTCTAGTCTTTCCATTTGAGTACAAATCTGACTTAGAACTAGAAGTTGGAACATTCAACTCATTACTAGACAACAATTGCATCATACATGCCATTTTGAGAAACTTTCATTATCATGATCTATTGTTAAGTGGAAAACAAACATGTTCCCTTTTTTAGGTGCAACTTCTATAGATAACCTCTGTGTTGGACCAGTAAGCTACGGAAACTTTCAATCGGTATTCCTTCCTATCCGACTTTGGTAATTTTGTTGATAAAAATTGTTGAATTTGGGAAGTTGCCTCTTCATAGTGACAAGTTTGTTTGACAATTTTTGCAAACCCTCATTGATGAAGTATTATTACTAGAACTCTATTTTGTTTGGAGCTCTTATTTTCATTTTCCAATGGAGATTAAGTCATCCTCTCATTCCATTGCCTTCTTTTGAACATCCACTATGTTCATGTGATGGGATATTCTTAGGTCATACTTGATATCTGGTGGCATTAAGATTATGAAGAATGTTTTTAAATTCCCTACAGTAGGTCTATTAGCAATAGGGATTCTACTATTGATCTTATTGAAATCAGCAACAAAATCCCTCATACTTATATTAAGTTGCTTCTCTATAGATGTCAATTATGTTAACAGGACGTGTTCATCTTCTGCAATTTTGAATCTTCTTTAGAATGCCATTCTCATTGCATCTTAGTCTATCATTAAGGCATCAACCAAATGATGAAACTAATATATTGCATTCTCTATTAGATTTTCTACAAACATTCTTATGACTACATCTTCGTGTGCCACTCTTAGGATGTGAGTCGCTATAGAAAAGACTTTGATATGTTCATTAGTGGTTACCCTTTCATCACCTGAGAATTTGGGAAAGGTATTTCTTGAACTAGATGAGAGTGGATGATATGTCGTAAAAAAAAGTGGACTTGTTGCTATGGCCTAGGGGGCAGCCATAGTTATCCTAACAAGATATGGTAGAAAATTGACAACTAGAGGACCATTTACTCCTCGTAAGGATAATACCTCGCAAGTTTTGTGTGTTGAATAGTAATTTTTAGGGGGTGAGGGTGCCCTACTCCTACTCTTCTTATCACCCTTTTGTCAAGGTTCTTCTAGGATGGGAAAACCAAATTTTGTAAGCTTTTCAAAATAAGGGTCATGCCCACCTTGGTCTTTGGTGCTTTTGAGAAATCTTGTTTGTTCTAGGGTGTTGAGTTAATTTCACCTTTGAGCTCAACAATCCACTCATCTTCCTACTCTTCAAAGTTCTCTCCTTTGAATAGCTCTTTCTAGTGCTTTGGTTCTAGCTTCTTCTTCGTCTAACACCTTGTTGACATTTCTATAGTGCTCCATATTTCTCTTATTCCTCCAAATGAATGTATTTAGGGATGAGATTATATCTTCCTAGTTGTCTTGGAATCCAATATTAGGTTGGAGCATTGAGACTATTTTCTCATGAGGTAGCACTATCTTTCCTCATGTCATAGGTCTATTGGTCTAGTGACTATTCAAGTCCCTAGTAGAGTTGCCAAAAATCTATTGGTAAACATATTTCTCTTTTATTCTACTCTTGAATGCCCAATATTGTTAAAAAATATTTGATTACAATAGTTCAAAAATCATAGCTAAGTGATTGACTTCCCTTTGAATTCTTAGGTACAACTCCCTCGAATTTTGTGATTTGCAATGAATCTTGTCTACTCCTAAATCTAAATGGGGTTTTTTCTTGACTAGAGAATAGGAGAGGTAAACCAAGTTAGCCCTAGATAGGAACTAACTTAGGTGAAGATTTAGGTCTTAAAACTAATCAACTCCGTAATCTCACACATCTTATGAACTCCTAAAAAATGATGAAATGCTAATGAATTCTATTTATGAATCCACTTCTTAACTAAAATCTTCTAACTCTAATAAGGAAGACACCAACTTGAAGAAAAATACAAATTAGAACCTCTTTAGTCTTTCAATAATACTATTATTATCTACAACTTTCCATATTGAACAATGGCACAAAGCTCTATTTATTCCTTAACTCAATTCAAGGGAAAGAGATATCCTAAGATATCACAAAACAATGGAATAGTATATAATCAACACAAAATACATTCAATTTGTCTCTGCAATATGAAGTATCTCCTGCCAAAAATTAGCTGACCTTCTGTTAATCTTTCCATTAGATACATATAGGATTCTTAGATGACTACTACAAAATGAGACTCAAATCAATTCATCTCCTCAAAATTGAAAAATGACAAGGAGCCAATTGTAAGTTACAATCATTACATCAAAATATGAAAGGGCGGGCTGAGAATCACTTCACCTTCTTTCCTTTTTTGACTTCACCCAGTAGGCTTTGGTGGTAACAATGATTGGGAACAACTCCTTATGTCTATGAACATGAATGTTAGTATATCTTAAGAGACACTTGGAATGCTCTCTGGCTAGATCTTTGATGGTGTTGAACTACTCTTATATTTCCTCCATAGCCACATGTATATACCCACCAAGCTTTTGAAGCTCTGACACTCTTTTCTGGTGATCAGAAGATTTCTCTGTTAAGCCATCCAGATAATTGGAGAAATTCTTTTGCATGATGACAACTCCAACTATCGCTTTCTCTTGCCCACTAGCTTGGGAATCTGTATGTAGAACTCTTAGTAATTCATAGTCTCTA
Source organism: Cupressus sempervirens (assembly GCA_028749045.1). Lineage (NCBI taxonomy): Eukaryota > Viridiplantae > Streptophyta > Pinopsida > Cupressales > Cupressaceae > Cupressus > Cupressus sempervirens. Next base: position 774,326,372 of record CM053787.1, on the reverse strand, counting down.
TGTTGATCCTTTTTAATTTTAACTTCCATTTCCTTCTATCCTTCTATCACTAGGATTATTTCAGATTTGAAATGCATACTCTATAGCCATTCAAATAAGGGCTCATCTCCCTTAGGTAGAATATTTGCCTCTATAGCTTCCTTAGCCTTCATGTGGATGATTAATTTTAATAAGGAAATGCAGTCATCACTCTTAGATTTCTCTACTGCTAGGATAGGTTGGTTAGCTAAGATATTATCTTTCTCTATTTTGAGCCTAAGTAATGCATTATCGATTTCCTCTATGATTGCAAGTCCCTCAAACTTTATTTTTCCAGTACACTCCTTACCAATGCACCAAAAGTGCTTATCTTCCTTTAACTAGGAGATGATAGCTTGAATATCAGTGGATGTAGGATCACTAGTGGTTGACATTCTCAAGATGCTTGCTAATAGGGTGACTAGTTGCCTGATAAAGCAATTAAGTTCACGAATCTCTGCCTTTATTCTTATTTTAGCTAGCTTAATGCTTTCAAGTTTTCCTTCTATCACATCATGTTTTGACTTCCACAAGCCCACCTTAGTGTCATGTCTAAATTCTTTGAGGTCTACAAAATGTAAGGTGAAGTTCTCTATAGACATGTCTTCAATCCTCCCTTCCTTAGTGGGCTTAACAATCTCCATAGTAAAATACCTTATATTAGGATCTTATCCAAGAATTGATAGGGTCTTCTACTTCTTAACTTTGCTCAATGCCAATCCAAAATGGATAGCTAGAGATAAAGTTTCTTTTTTGAGGACTCCCTCTTCTTTCCTCTTCCTCTTTCTATCCAAGGTGTCTTCCAACCATGATTATGTGCCAATAACCCTAGATGTAGTCTCCAACATGTCTACACTAAACATTTTTCTATGACTAGAGCCAATGTCTTCGTAGTTGAAGAGAAAGGGTTCTTTGGGGCCTAGGAAATAAGTTTTGAAGCTTCAGGACCTTTCTTTATTTCTGTGGTCTTCTTTATAGCTTCATCAAACTCGGTAGACTTACTTTCACTTCTTCCACCATCTCCAAGATCTACCACCTATACTTGGTGACTACTTACCAAGAGTAGTGTGACATTGATAGATGGGATCAGACTACTATGCGGTTAGAGGGCCACCATAACCACGTTGTCCTTCAATTCGTCTACTTTCTTCTTCTCAACCTCCATTTCAGTTTTGATCACTAGTACTAAACCATCCTAACAAGTTTTATCAATGGGTATATTCTTGTTAGGAGGTTGGTCATCTCCATAGACCGATTGAGCATGGCCTTGAGTGATAGGAAAGATTGTACCTAATTTGGGAAGAGGAAGCTGCAACTACATTCAAAGGTGCTTGGGTGACCACACCTTTCCTATATTTCTTCATCATGTCATTGTCCACTCGACCCATTTTCTAGTTCTCTTATAGATTTTGGCCATCATCATATCTAGGCCTTCCATAACTTCTTCATAAGGTTTCAAACTTATCTCTAATTTGAAAGGCCTCTATCTAGTTAAATCTTGTGTCTAGGAGAAAAGTAGCATGGAATGATCTTAGACGGTCCTAGGATAAGCCTTTAAGTTAGTATGCTAAAGAATGTTCCATCCAATAGAGATGAGGGCCCTATCAATCCCAACCTAGATCAAGTTTTTCCCAAGTATGTTGTTAGACCCTGGAGATCAATATCTATCTGATTATTTCTTCTTCAGAAATCCTTTAGATCCTGCATATTGTTTGAGAAGTCCTCTAGTCCTCCCATCTTCTATGAGGGGTACAAAGGGGAGTTGAAATCCCCCATACATAAGATATTTCATGGTCTTATCGAATCAGCCATAGTGGTGGCATCATCCTAAATAGTAAGCCTACCATTACGAGTATTAGGGGCATAAAAATTAAAAAGAGTCCAACTACTAGACTAGTTGGTGAATTTAGTGGAAACAAAATGGGTGCTGGTAGATATATCCACTCCCAATGCCTTATCAGGATTCCACATTATGGAAATCCCTCTAGAAGCACCATTAGCCTCACAATAAGTGTAGCTAGCACTTGGTCCAACATAACTAGCCACTCTCGAGAAGTGCTACATAGTCATTTTAACTCTAGGTGCAAAAGAATCAAATCAAAGTTGAGTTCAAATATTTTTTGTTTGATTTTGTACTATTTCTTGGGGTTATTCAACCCTCTCACATTCTAGGATATGACCTTCATCTTTTATGGCCCTGGGTTTCCTTCAAGGTTCTCTAATTTCCTTGAGCAATCTCCTTTTCTATTTCATTTTGAAAAATGATCCTGGTCAGAGGTCAACCTACCCTCTAGGTTGATCTAACATCCACTTTATTCCCTCCTTTTTTCTTTCTCTTCGGGACTGTCCATTCAAAATCCTTGTTAAAAATATCAAGGTTTGGCCCCCTCAAAGTGGGTGAAAGAACTTCAACAATACCTGCTAGGGAAACTTCAAGCATTCCATTTTTGAAAGGTGAACTAGCACCCACTTTTAGGGTTGGGATACATGCGTTCCCTTCTCCCATCATAACCATTTCTTTTCCCAACAACCTCTCACATAGTTGTGGTATTTCCAAGGTCTAAGTGTCTAAAATTTCCCCCTCTTCATGCATAACTACCTCCAATACTTTAGATAGTTTACCTGTGTTCTCCTCTCCTTGTCTCTTGTCCTAGGCTTTCATAGGGGTTCTAGTTTTCCCCTTAATATTACGGGTTTTATTTATCTGAGAATCCCCCAAACCAAGTGGTTCTCTGCTTTTTAGGGTTTTGGGAATAACATCCATTTTAGTTTTTTTTAGCTTTCTACCACCTCAACACTTGGGGTTGAAATCTTGTTCTTGAGTTTCTAACTTGTTGGGAAATGAACAAAAATATGGCCAAAGCTATTACACTTTTTGTAGAAGGGGGCATCATTCTCATAAGCTAGTAATTGTGAACCAGTACCCAATTTAGATTTTAGGCCCACCATGGTGCGGAGGGGTTTATTCATTCCCATATTACTAGCAAAGTGAAGCTTAATATTTTAGTAAGTCATCGAGTCCACTTTTATGAACTGCCCAAAGGAGTTACCAATCCATCTAAAAACACACTCATCCCAAAAATCCAAGGGAAGCCCAGGGAGGTATATCCAGACCAAGGCAAATATTTATAGATCATATTCTAGATTGAATCTAGGTTACCACTTGGCCATCATTAGATGGCATTTTCAAAAGCTCCAGGACCCATCCATGATCAAATCCTAATCCATCTCAACTATGAACCTGAATAAGAAGAGGGCACTTACCATCATAGAGATGGAAATGAAACCCATTGATTTCCATTTTCTAGAGCACCATTTTTGGACCATAGATCCACCATAGGCCAAAAAGAGAAAAACTTTCCAACAAGGCTAAGGGTAAAGCTCAAGGAGATCGAATCCACCACTGAGTCCAGAAGTGAAATCTGGGGTCTAGTGGGTCCTAAGGAGAACATGGGTTTTGCATCAGAATCCATAGGAATCTTGGAACAAAAAAAATCCTAGCCAATTAAGCTTTTGGAATGCCAATAAAGTAGTAGCATTTGAGGGCACACTCAAGGGTTTGGGGCCCAAAGAGGTAGAATCATCAGGGATGGAACAAGATTGTACTAGCATAGCAGCATTCTCATGCAGAAGAAAGCAACTATTTAGGGATTTCCCCATGAGCTCAAAATCTAGGCAAGCAGGTGTAGAATCTAGATGGGTAGGGTGGAGTGGGGGGATCCCTCCCTCCCAAGATTTAGAAGGCATGAAGGTAGGATAGGAGGACGTCGTCAAAGTTGTAGGCAGTAGGAAAGGTGGGTGAGTTGCAAAGTGCAAAAGTCAAAAACATTTGACATTTTTTTTTTAATATTTGATGTTTGAATTCATAGCAATTAATTTGAAAAAAACAAGTCTAACTTTTAAGTAATAAATTCTTATTATTATTACCATGAATAGCTAGGAGTTAGACCTTCAAGAATAAATGATAATTGTATTCAACACTCACACCACATTCAAAACCATAACCAATGTTCCCATTACATGATTGATGTATGCTCAAGAACTCCTCATGATGCCATAATCTACATCCTCATAATAGAAGACCAATTCTTTATAACAAACTTGTGCATAAAAAATTCTATTATTATCTTATAACTAGAATTTAACAATCAAATTGAACTATAATGACACGAGCTCTAAGATCTATAATTCAAAAAAAGCTGAATCAAGTCTAAAACTAAAAGTTATGGCATATAGAGGTTTCCATTAAATAAGAGATCTCCAAAACGGAGAGTACTTAGTTTAAAACCATTTAAAATACTTATCAAGCAACTATTTAATTTGAGTAAAAGAACAATGTAGAATAATTATTTTTTAAATTTTATTTGTTGATTCAAAATTATTTTATAGTTTTCATTTTTTTTTGAAATATATGATCTTATTAACATCATAGAAAAATGTTTGATAAATTTATGAAATTATGTTACTTGTCTCACAACAAAATTCCTCCCAAATAAATTTGAAGAAGTATAGTAAATAGACCATGCAATTTAAAAGAACATTCTTATCTATTGAGACAAATATTATTATATTTTTTGTTTTGATAATGTTTAAATCAATAAAGAATTTTAAATGATATGGCTTGATCTATTTTATTTCCTTAATTCTTCTAATTATTTAGGACTTTCTTATAATTTAACAAGATGAACTATATTTTAATGGTATCTTTTGATATATTCAATATAGAATATTTTTCTAGGTGAACTAAAATACATTTTAATGGTTCTGATATGATTTTTTTATTTGATGCGTATACTTATTGATGTATTCTTAGTTGTAAAAAAGCTTAGATGATGTGGTGTCAATTGTACAGGTATGGGTATCTTTCTTGCACAATTATTAGTGTGGCATTTTTTGGGACCCTTTGCTAAACAATAGAAAATCTACACTCAATTTGACCCTTTTTCTAATTTATTAAAAAATTTAAAAGATGGAGAACCATTGTTCTGTGAATTTTAAATTAATTCATAAACTAGAAAAAAAGTCAAATTGGGTGCCTTTTTCTCTCCATAGACACCACTTTTTTTGTGAGTTTTTGTGGACACCTTTGAACAAAAAAAATTGTAATTTGACATCATGTTTGATAATTGCAAAGCTAGAGTACTCAACTACTAAATCCTCTCCTCTAGATTCAGCAATAATATTAAATCAAAAAATATATATAGAAATAACAAAATATATATCTAAAAAAAAAAAAAAAAAACTATAAACAAAATATAGATGTTTAAGTTAAATTTCTTCTGTCAATAATTTTAAAAACTATGAAAATTAGTAATGCTCTAAATAATATTAAAAACTAGGACTCAAAGGAAATCAACATTACTTACTCATGCAATTCATTACATTAGTGATCACTGACCACTTGCTTAAACTAAAAGCCCCAAAACACCTATGAGAGAACAAATTCATAAATTGTAAGTGTATCTCTTTTGCATTCCTAGCTTTTGTCTTCAACATATTGAATAGATTCAAATCAATAAATTTATGAAATTTTGACAAATTCAATCTTCTTCTTCTCTTTAATGTTTCCATACTTGGACCATAAAACATGGCAATGAATATTCAATCCTTGTCCATGTTTTTGACTACTCTATGATTAATGCTCTTATACAATCCATTATGTTGAGATAGTGAAGCCCAATGGTTGTCTTGGGTTTTTCCTTCATTTATTACGTCTCTTAAGTTGATCATCTTATGTTATATATATGTTGATCACAACTATTGTAATCTCATCTATTTCATTAATACAATTCCTCTGCTCTTAGTGTCGACATAGCCACAAGTTATGGTGAACCATGATAAACTAGTGTGTTAATTCATTCTTCTTAATATTGTTGTTCTATATTTTCTTTTCACACTTTCATCGCACTTCACAATTGGTATCAGAGCCTCGCATGATTGCTGAAATTGATTTCGATGGTTTAATTTTTCAAATCCTGGAAGATTTGAGTGTAGATTTTTTTAGGAAGAACTTCATCTTGTGGAAAGTACATATGCATTCTTTATTGGTTAAGCAAGACTTGTCAATTGCAAATGGAGGAAAAACTAAGAAATTGATTGCAATGTCAAATGAAGATTGGGAAAAGATTGATGAGAAGGAAATGCCATCAATTTGATGAGCAATGCTACACAATTTTTTTTTATGAGAACTTTGTAGTCAAGGAAGGACAACAAGTAATGATCTTTCATGATTCAACATTATGTTGGTGGGTGAATTCAAAATTATTTGATAAAGGAAAATACCAAGTGTGGGCATAGAATTAGATAATTATACATTTGATGCTCAACATTATGTGGATTGCATTGGTGGAATCGAAGTAGTATTGGAATTACCATTGTTATAGTCCTTTGGAAGACACATTCAAGATCTCAACAACATGGAACTTGAGTTTTCTCATGGAGGTAAACAAATTATGTTGAAGGCCACCAAAAATGACAACTCAAAAATTGTGGCAGCCAAGTGAATACAAGTTGACCTTGATGATGAAAATATCCTCGAGAGACATGGGGATGAATCTAACCATTCTAAGTATGGTAGAATTAACTTATCTCATTATTCTCATGATATGTCATCTTAGTACATGATGATGCATCATGCTTAGCATTAAGATTTAATAGAGGTATATGTTCTAGTAATCCATTGGCAGCAAAACAATTGCACCTTAATTTGATGTCTAATTTTATGGATATTAATGTGAGATCATCTATGGTATTTTTTCTTAGTGGAGAAGGGTCAATAAATATTTTTATTGGCTTGCAACTGGGTAATGAGACTTGGGATGATGGTTTTTAAAAAACTTTTTACAGACTATATATGTTTGGTCAGAATTGGGCAACTTGATGAGCTACTACTTTTTCACCTTGTATGACAGGTTTCATATTGTGATAAAACATTGGAACACCCTCACTAATTTGGAAGTTGCATGATATATCTTCTCATAAGCAACGTTCTTCAATTAAAACTATGATCTTCAGTTATGAGGCTGTAAACTATAGCCCATAAGGATTTTTGGAGCTCAAATCAATCATATCATGAGAGCATTAACTACATTCAGATGGATATGGTTTGACATTTTTGTTCTAGGATGATGGGATAGTGGAGCTCCAAATTTGTAAAGATGGTGAATGGATTCTTGTTAAACCCATTCTTGGTGCTCTGATCATCAATCTCAGAGACATGCTTGAGGTAATGAAGATGAATTTTAATAGTCATTAGGGAAAACAATTTGTACCAACTATGAATTTGGGTCAACTTAATTCAAAAAATGCTTCTATGGTTGTAAAATTATGGGTTTTAATCTAAGTTATGAATTATTGTTTGGATTTATGATTTTATGTATATATAAAAAAAAGACTCTTCACTTCATTCTTGAACACTTGATTTTAATAAGTGGGAATAATGTATATGCCCATGGATTGATATCAAATGTAATTTTTGTTTTTGTGTTCTAAATTAGGTGATAAGAAATGGAATTTATAAAAGCATTGAGAAAAGAGAAGTCACAAACCTTAAAAGAGATCGAATCTCTATTGCCATTTTAAATGGTCTAAATATTAAAACAAAAGTGGGTCCTACTCCTGAACTCATAAATGAGGTGCATCCTTGTTATTATAGAAGATTTATTCAAGAAAACTATATACAACATGTCTTTTTTGGAAAGCTTGATCAGAAGAAGAATCTTGAATTTACAAAAATGTGGTAATCCTTTTTATTTGAAACTATTCAATATTTTCCCAGATCAACTAATTATAGAGTGGTGAGTGTAAAGATCTTCTATCAGGTTTGTTTTACGCTTTTAATTGGAAGAAGTGACCATTTATTTTGAGCTTTTAATTTGAAAAATTTGGAGGAGAGAGGAATTAATAGTTGAGCAGGGTTCAATATTCGATCACCTTCTTGTGAGGATATTATCCAATCTTCCAACATATTTTTACTCTATATTGTAATTAATTGATCTATTTGTAAAAAATAATAAAATCAAACACATAAAAACTTATAAATGCTATAGAAATAAATGAATACATGAACTGATTAATAAGTGAACAACATTTTGTCTCAAACAAAATATCATAGGTATCCAATATATTTGTGTCACTTAAAAAATAATATGCTCACTTAATAAAATAAGATGTAGTACCTCTCGTGTTTGGAGTCTATACCTTGTTGTCATTTTGATTCAAGATATACTTGATACTCTTATTCTATGTGCTTTGAGATGACCTAAGGGTCAGTTGTTATACTTTGATTTGGTATCATATATGCTATACTACTACGCTATTTAGTTTATCATATTTGCATGTTGCTACCATTTTGAGATGACAGTAGATCTATGATGATATCTAATTATCTAGCATTTGGACATATTTTTTGATTATGTTATGTGATGGATTTTATGCTATGGTGATTTCCTTCATTCTTGTCTCTTTATGCTTTATGCAAATGTGAGTGATCTAAATGGATTAATTAGGTATTTAATGCATTATTTCTTTGGCTATAATATTATATGCAATTGCATTTGATCACGTGTTTTAGTGTGCAAGAATTATATCCCTAGTAGTGGCACATGGAGTTAGTGATTCAACTATTCATATTTTACCAATGTCATCCTTGTATGGTCAATGTATTCTTATTTCAATTGTTTAAATTAAAACCTTTTGATGATTATTAAATCTGAACTCATCTACATTCTGTGATAAGACTAATAAGCATGACAGTGCATTTAGAGGTTTCCATTGTTGTGAAAGTTGTTTAGTGATTTTTATGATTTTGGGTTTTTAGGCTTTAAATCATCTCAAATTTAATTTCTTACAGCTTTGCCTTAGGTGAATTCCTGCTATGAGGAATAACCTATTTTTGTTTGGGTTGATTTGGAGTCTAGCTAGTCTAACTAGCTATTTTCCCTAATTGACTTTTCACTCAAAAAGTGAATAAGTATTTAAAAAGGGATTTTATTATTGACTTCTCACTTTTTGAAAATACAAAATTGAGAGCTTTTCTAGAAATCCTCTTCCTAAAGGATTAGATTTCTACTCATTCTAAGAGCTGTGAGCATGGGTTTTTTTGCAAGATTAGTCTCATTGGATCCAGCTCAGGAAGACCTTTCTTTTCCATCAATTTTGTTAGTATTGGCAGGTTATTTGTTTTATTGAGCTGATTTTGGTTTCTACCCCTATTAGTGTTAGGTAGGGCTTTTCTATTTTATTATTTCTACTTCATTTCAACTTCTATTTTTGGTAGTAGTTTGTTAGGAGGCTAAGATTTAGTGTTCCCCTCCATTTTTGCTTGATGGTTCTGTCCAGTTGGTTGGGTATGAATATTTTCTCTATTTTTGGGATGGGGGTTTGGGGTTTCACAATGTTATGTTGGTCATTTTTGTATACAGTGTCTGAACCCAAATATTATTGAATTATCAGTGTTTTTGTACACATAGACCAAATGGGTTTTAATTTTGAGTTTTTTTTCAATCTTTGGAGTTTTTACCTCATTTTGTGTGCCACCCTATTTTCTTGGGTTTTCTTGGCATGAGTTTGGTTGTGGACCTAAATTATCCATTTGGATGTCAGTTAGACCTTTTTTGCACTTTTTATGTTCAATTGAGATATGTATTGCATTCATCCTCTTGAGTCTATTTTTAGTTAAGTAACTTTCTATATTGTGTTCTCATCCAATCCTTGTCTTATGATCTTCATGATGGTGGTGTGCCACACATGAATATTTTTACATACACTTATCAAGTGACTTGTGAGTCCTGATCTTCAGTGGTACTTCTAGAAATTATGATCATTGGGGTTAGGTTGGGAATTTTCATGCCTATGGGCACTCATCATTGGATGAGAAAGGGTAGGGTAGCATATGGAGGGGGCTTCTATCTCACAACCTGGTGACCTTGTCCCATAGGGTTGGCAGTGTAAGTTTTAATTAAGTGATAACTAAAGAAAACACTAGGTGATAATAAAAATTAAGATAATAAAGTGTATGTGTGGGGCCATTTGTTGAGGAGTTGAAATGCATGATCCAAGCTTGGGCTTGTCGATACCATGCGACTCTCCATGATGTTAGCCCCTACTTAGTAGCCCATTGAGTGTCTAACTAGGAACTATAGTTTATGCATTATCTATGTCTTGGATTCAATCATCATACTATCTGGTGTGTGTGTTAGCCATAGACATTTGCTTGTGTTTGTTGTGGTTGGATCATTATCTCCATTAGCACGATAGGAGTAGATGTACAAGTGCCACATGGTTGGGAGGCATAACTACCCATACCACTTCTAGGGACCAGTGTACAGAGATGATCTATTGTCCTAGTGAAATTGTTGCTGGATGTTTTCACTTGGTACTTTAGATTCTAGAGTATTCTTTCTTGTGACTTATGCTTTCATTGGGATGCTTGTATATCATGTTTAGAAGATGTTATTTATTCACCCATTTCCTTATTATGATGATTAGCATATGATAGATGATGTTATCTGTATTTGTAGGATTAACTTGTGCTTTACTTTTAGCATGTTAGATTTCCTTATGCTTTCATTGTAGCATGTTTTACTAGTGACATCCTTATATGATAGTATTGATGATCTGTTTGGTAGCTTGGGATGTTATGTGTAGGGCCTAGCTAGGGCCCATAATGGTCTTATGATGCTATTATGGTTAGGAGGATCCACATACTTAGTTTGGGTGTTCTACACATTTGGATGTTTTTTAAAGCTATTGTGATGTTGTTTCAAGTGCACTATGATGTTACCTTTTGTACTTTCCCCTTTCTACATGTTAGATGGTCAGATGTTGTTTTCATCTTTCAGTATTGTGTTCGAGTGTTTACACCTTGAATTGTGGATTTGGTACTCCCTAGTGTGGAGAAAATTTATCCCTTAGTTTTGTTACCTTTTTGGTTTTGGTGTGCTATTTTGGGATTTCACACAAAATCATGCATCCTTGTGCAAGGATGCAAGATCTCGCATGGTGTGTTAGGTTTCTTCGCATGGCCTTTGGCACTACCTTGCATGAAACTCAACACCAGTGTTGGTTCCTTAGGTTGTTTGGCCAAGCACTTTCTCACACCACATGATGCACATCCTCGCACAGAATGCTCTTCCTCATAGGGCATGCTACACATCTTTGTGTGAAAACTAGTCAATTTGTGGTCCTCACGTAGAAAATAGGGGGCATCTCTACTAGTTTTTGGGGATCAATTTTTGGAAATTCAAGTACCCTTTGGGTTTAGTTTAATTACCATGCTTTAACAGATCTTAGATTCATAGTTTTGTTGTCATTTTGGATTTTAGTTTCCAATTATGTGTTTGTTAGTTCAGTTAGTGGCATTGGAGAATCATTGGTTGCTAGGATGGTGGTTAAGTCTTCCATTGTGATCTATGTGATCCATGTATGATGTTTTCATGTGCACTCATACTTGTAAAAAGAAAAATATCTTGGCTTTTATTTCATCCTTGTTCCAAGGATCTCCAAGTAGAGCATTACATTAGATGCTCACTTAAATAAACATTGATATCTTAGTGTACAAATTTTAATTTATGTGTACAACTATTGGTGTAGCGATGTATATGCACTGAGTAAATCATATTAATAATATGTCTCATCAAAAATATAATCTAGGTGAATACTAATAAGTGCCTTGATTTTCTCATGAAATGTTTGAGATTTTTAAAAACTTTTAGTGTTCAATTACTCATCCCTTTGTGTTGGATATAGGTTGTATTCTATATAATAATGCATTATTTTTACAACAAATGTTTTTTTTTTTTTTTTGTTGAAGTATATAAAAGTTATATATAACAAATATTTATGATAAGTAATAACTATTTTGTCTATATAAGTTGCATATATGATGCATCTATGTCACTATAGAAGATTCATTCATGCATAATATATGTAGAATTTCTATTCTGGAAAACTTGAAGGGGAGAAGAAGAAGATAAAATTTGTCAAAATGAAGTGTAAGAACCATGTCCTAAGAAATAAATACAACATCACACATCAACAAAAAATGCAAAAAAAATCCAATCACAAATAGATTTGAACAGTCAAGAACTCATTTGTTATCCATTAGAAAAATAATTTAATACAATTTTTTTATCAACAAAATCAACATAAAACTAAGGTGTTGATTATTTATCATGAACATCACATCATATAAACTATGGTTCTAAATTACAATGTATATAGATCACATGCCCATCTTATGCATGAACAATAGTACATTACCAAGATTTAAGTTTACATTATTCGATAATCAAGATTACATCAATGGAATGATACCATACATCATCAAAGAGATGAAGATACAAGACAATATTATAGGTTCTAAAACTTGACAAGTGTCTTGAATTTGTATCTAGTCTCCAAAGCCATTGGATGTTGTACATCTTCTATCTAAGATGGGAGTGTGGCCCAGTCGCTTTTACCTTGCCAACAACAAAGTGTTTACTCCCCCAAGATTCTTGCTAACATGAAGAATGTCCCAACCCTGACATGAGAAACCTAGCATCCCAGAAAAAGATGGATCAGATGGATCTAGTGCAGCCATAAAACATACTACATGCATCCATGTTCCTAGTAGCTTAATCATGGAATGTGGCAGGGAAATGAAAAGAATACCACACATAAACCCATATGCACTAGAAGAAAAATTGTAACACATCTACCCACATGTACATTTCTTTTTTAAAAAAATCATAAGTTATCTACACATATGCAAGATAAATTGAGCATAGTCAAACATAGATGCTACATGTTAGATCAACATACTTAAATTTAATAATAAATGGTTTTTCAAAACACTCAATTCATCAAAAATTTTGAGATAGAGACAAAACATAATGAATCCTATTCATAGAATTTTGACAGGCATAGAGAAAAAAAAACATAATGCATCCATCCCCACAATTTATTATGCCACATTACACCCAACCATGAAGGATTTAAACATCAACACTAAGACTTTAGAACCTACATAATCAATTTCAAAATTTTCTTGTACATTGTTGGTAAATAGTTTGTTCTCCTATTGTGGTTTATAAGGTTTATAACCTCACTCTTTTGATACCTAAGGTTTGGAGAAACAAAAGGATGTCACCAATAAATGGGTCAATGTATGTGTTCTATCACTGGCCTCTAAATTACAAGGTACAACTCCTTTGGGACTTGCAATGATGTACAATGAATATGTCTTTCTTAGATCAAAATTTTATGATAGAATAAGCTCTTAACCTAAGAACAATAAAGGCTAACTAAATTGCTTGTAGACACAAACAACTCAAGGAAAATGGATTCGATAACTCACAACCCCCAATGGAATGTTTGTCATGAACTATCTTGCAACACTTTTATCTAGCTTCTAACTACAATCTATCTCTACTTATGCAATCATGATTCTGAACCCAAACAAAGTGAATATAAAGAAAATGGAAACCCTCTTCCCAACCCTAATTTTCAAAAGGAATAAACTAAATTGATTAAACACAAGAGAATGTTCAATGTAGAAATGGATCAAGTGATAAAAAATAGGGGGAAAGAGGGGGGTTATGTGTGATCTTTCTATTGTGAGGGAGTATATTCCAAAAACCTAAAGTAGATAAAAGAAAAATACTTACCTTGAATTTGGTAAATGTTGTTTTTTGATGTCTATATGTAGTTTCTAGAAAATTTGCAACCTATTTCGGACTAGAAATGTCAAGATAGACAAAACCCCAAAATATTTTGTCTTTTTTAAGGGAGGTCAACCTTGACCTTGTTGGCGGGGCACAATCTTACCTTGGTTCACAATTATAACCTGAAAAGTCGACCTTGACTTGCACTGTGCTGACAAAATTTATGTTTGTGGATCTCGCAAGTTTGACAAAAAGGGTATTTGAATCTACTATTTGATTTGCTGCTCCACAACCATATCTACAAGAAAAATGGTTTTTTTATTTGGATGAGGGGTTTTCCTTGGTCAAACCCTAATTTGGAATCAACCTTAATATCAAAATTGAAATAGAGAATGCTAGCAAGTAGTAGAAGTAAATCTATCAATTAAGCTATGATACTCAATAGATATACAATTGTATTTGAAATGTACAAACAATTATATTGATATGAAATCTTGAACATAACATTAGCGAATGTAAATACAAACCTCCATGATTGTATGCATAGAATCCACCTTAAAAGAAGTATGAATAAATCTTGAAGATGAACAAAGGATCTTGAAGGAAGATCACACCACTATGACATGGCTAGATCTAGGTTTTTGAATGATGAATCTTGAATGCTTGATCCAAAACCCTTCAAAGGCTTGAATGCTTCAATCCATGATCTTCAATGGAAAACTTGAATGCTTGATAGAATTCTTGATAATATCTCCTTATGAATAGTAGATAGTTGTGCATAGGTCATGGATGTGCTTATCAAATATGTGGATCACTTGTAAATATGCATGGGTAATAGAGAGGTCATGTCAAAATGAGGGAAGAAGGCTTCCTTATATAGAGATCTGGGGAGCTAACTCCTAGAGAAGGTCAATATAGGAGAATTAAATCTCATTTAACCTTAAACCCTAGGAATGGACCTAGATATAATTAAATTTAAGAGTCTACCATTCCTAAACTTGAAACAACTAACTTGGAAGTGAGATAAGAAACTTTTCGAAGTTCGAGATCCTAAAACTCTTGGAAGTTGAAAATAGGACCTACGATCAAGGATGAGGTTGACCCTACCTATTGAAATTTGATTGAAAATATCATTGGAAAAGAGATTGTTGAAGAAGATTATGTGTTTCAATCATTGTTTTTTCACTGATCTCAAACTTAGTATTTTTGTTAGTCTTGGAATGGTTTTGACACTTGAGTGCCAACACACTTAACCACTTTCTACATTGAAGTTGAGTACACTATGTATGCCAAGCCATAGCTTGTTCTGAGTTAGGAAATCCATCAGGTGCTGAGTGATCTTCAGGCACCGAATAGCCTTTAGGTGCCGAGTGAAGATCAAGTGCCGAATGACTATAGGTGCCCAGTGACCCAAGTATTGAGCAATATTTAGGTGTTGAGTCATAAATGATGTCGAGCAAGATAGGAATGAAATAGGAGCTGAGTTAAAGAAGGTGTCGAGTATCAGGAATCAATAAGTGTCGAGTAACTCAAAATTAGCATATGAATTTGTCACTTCACAAACTTAGATGTAAACCATTTTCATGGCTGACCTATGATGAATCTCGAAGGATTTAAGTGATACGATCAAATCATTTATAGTTCCTATGCAATCTACATGAAGCCAATAAGAAAAATGGAGAAGGCATGCAACCAATGATAAAAGTGCAAGGAATGAGTGGGAATCATAGATTCAATATGGATCGTGGATCCATGTCTAACTGTAAGTCTTTGAATGTCTTTATAAGGAAGATGAAATCTCATTGAAACATGTAGATGGATGAAGGAATAAGAAAAAACTCTAGTGGAGTTTAGAGTGAAGAGTAAAAGACTTAGAGGAAGAGATCAGTAGTTAAATATCCAGTTAATCAGAACAAAGTAGAGAATACAAATGAGTATCAGATCTTAGAGAATCAAGATTAGAAGAAAGCAGATTAGGTGCCTATATTCAGAAATCAAGGATTGTAAGCTATCAGGTTTATTATACCTAATACTCTTTAGCCATTGTATTAGAAAGGAAATCCTATGATGATAGGTTAGCTTAATAGCTATTTTGTAGATCCTTTAAATAGGTGATTAAATCCTTTGACAGGGTAACACTTCATGTAAAGTTTTTATAAATATTTTAACCAAGTCACTATTGATACAGTGTAAAGCCTTTAACAGGGCAGACCATAAGAAGTGGTCAAATATTATTGCTACAGTGATTTTGTGTGTATCATCCCCACCCTAGTTTTACCTTCTTATTCCTGGAGGGTTTATGGGTTACCAAAATCTCAAAGTGTTATGTGGTGATGCATATTTGTTTCTCATGATTGCTTAATGTTTATATGCATGCATGTTCATCTCAAAGATATGTTATTAAGGATTTAAAATAGGCCAAAAGCTAGTACTTTTGATTCCCCCCCCCCTCTTAGAAGCATTCTTTCCAATAAGATATTACAACAATTGGTATCAAAGAAATAGTTCTCTCAAGAAGGAGCCTAACAACTTGGAGGAAAACATCTAAAGACGAAAGTTTTCAAACTTGGAAAGATCATTGAGAACTAGGTGATAGATGTGCATCTCGCTCTACATAAGGTAGAAGAAGCCAGAGAGGAATTAAGAAAATCCTTGAAGAGAAGGAAAGAGATAGCCAAAAGCTAGTACTTATAATTCACCCCCGCTTCTCAAAGTGTTTTCCAATGGAGACACCAAAGAGTTTGATGTAACAATAGCAGAACTAATGGAGAAAAACAAAGTTCAAGCAAATCAGATAAGATCTCTCAAGATGGAACATGAATCACAGGCCATAATGTTGTGTGAAATCACTGAACAAAAGAAAAGAGCAGTTGAGGACAAAGTCATTATGGAAGATGACAAAAGAAATCTTGCTTGCAGACTAGAAGAAAAATGTACTTAATTAACAAAGATCTCAAACATGCAGATGGATACACTTGCTCAAATGATGAACCTTCATCATGAACTTAATATGAAAGATATTGAGATCTCTACTCTGAGGATGCAGAATGAACAATTGTAGAATGAATTGAACAGAGAAAAAAGGATAGAAGAGAATCTCAACAAGTCAAGTGAAGCCATAAAGTACTTTGAACAGTTGCTAAAATCCCCAAGATCAGCTCATGATACATCAGGACTTGGATACAATAGCACTGAAGTTGGTGAATCAAAAAAGAGTGTTGAGCAAAGAAATGACAAAGGTAAGGATTCTAAACCCACTTGTCACTACTGTAGTAAAAAGGGGCATACTGCTAATATTTGTAGGAGTAGAAGAAACAATCAGCCTAACACACCCAGAAGCAAGGGTTACTATCACAAGTGCAACATGCAAGGACATATGATACATGATTGCAGATCCAAAGTCACAAGGACACAAAGATTTGATGGACATTGTCATAATTGCAAAAAAAATGGACATAGAGCATTTGAATGTAGATCAATGCCTATGTGGACATCAAATCATCCAGCAAAAGAGAATGAAAGTCACTGCCATTGGGATTACAACACCAGGTATAGTTGTCATTATTGTTAGGAATATGGACATATACCACAGAACTTCATAAGAACACATTTCAAGGGGAACTATAAGAGATGGTTGAGCCAAACCACATGTTTTAGTTACTTGAAAATTGGTCATATCAGCAAAAATTGTCCTTCAAGGTCCAAAGCACCAAATACTAAAGCGAATAGAGAAAAAGGAAAGATTGATGTTGAGAAAATAAGAGGACAAATGAATAAGACTTGGAAGAAGAAAGATGAGTGTAGTACATCAAGAAAAGGGATCACTTCACCTAATGGGTCAAGTGATCACACTTCATCAAACTAAGCATAAGAGAGATATATGGGACTGATATACAAAGTTATATCATACATTAGTCCTAAGATAAAGAAGTACTAAAAAGAAGAAATAAGAATAAGATAAGATTCTAAGACTAAACTTGAATAATGATGCTGAGTTGTCTTTGGATGTCGAGTGAAACTACTTTGGATGTCAAGTTATCAAAAAAGTAAGTAGATACTAAGTAAGTATAGCTATCGAGTGGATACCAAGTTGAAAAATATTTGGAAGCCGAGTGATAGGTGTAGGTACAAAAATGCATTAAATGCAAGGGTTTTTGAGTCACATAAAGGTAAAAATTGACTTATTTTTTAGCCATTCAAACAAAGAATGATTACCAAGAGCGCAACTGAGAAATTTTCAAGCTTTCAACTAGTTTTTTATAGTGATTCAGCATCTACCCAAGTGATCTAAGAACTTATCCAAGTATCTCCTTCAAGTGCCGAGTTTTACAGTTTGAGAAGTTTGCTTTAAATCATTAAACCCTAGTTCAGATATAGATGGCTTCTAGTTCTAAGATGACCCAAGGGATAGTGAGCCATGAGATTCAACTTGTCAGCAATGAGGTGAAACAACCTGAGTTTAGACCTATACCAAAAGTTGCATATAAAAATGACCCCGCTGGTGACCTATCCGCCAGCCCTAAAGAAGTTGTTATGGTTCAGGATGTGCAAAAATGTTATAATTGCAAAGTAGGAGCCATAGTAGACTTGGAGATCTTTAATTCCTATGACAAACTCTATGAAAATGGTATCCAAAAAGATGAGTTTTCTTTCATAGAGAAGAAGGGTTTAAACAAAGCCCTAGCTTTTCCAATCATATTCAAAATTGAGTTACTAGTTTTCCAACCCTAGATTGGCCAAAGACATTGAGAAATGAAAAGAAGGAAACAATTGAGAACAACACATGAGCAAAGTGGAACAATAGAGACATGACCATAGACACCATATTTGATCTTCTTCTAGACTTTGTTGTAAGGATCATATCACATAAGTTTTATCAATCTAGAAGGTTAAATAGTGTACCCTACATAGTAGTGGATGTGGGATTTAAGCTTGTAAAGAGAGATCACACCTATGACCTTGCAAAGCTCATGTTGCAATAGATCAATGAAAATCTTGGA
Organism: Cupressus sempervirens; assembly: GCA_028749045.1. Lineage (NCBI taxonomy): Eukaryota > Viridiplantae > Streptophyta > Pinopsida > Cupressales > Cupressaceae > Cupressus > Cupressus sempervirens. Next base: position 774,307,708 of record CM053787.1, on the reverse strand, counting down.
GCTATTAGAAAGTCCAAGGGAGCACAATGTAAATTTGGTTCAGTACTAGTTTGTATGTTTTTCTATGTAATGAATGAATTCCCTTCATTTGGAAAAGTTAACTGGAGTCAGAATAAAACCATTCTTGATGAAATAAATGATTACATTGCACAAATGGGAGATAGCTTTGATGATCAAATATCTATCTATTTTGATGATTTCAAGAATGCAATGAAGAAAAGAATGAGAATACTAGTTTCACTGGTGGAAAAGCATGTAAAAGACATATGATTTTTGATTGACATTGATTATACTTACATTCAAGCAGGCCTTCCAAGAACAAGATGGCTTAGACCATTGGGATATGAGCTTGATGTTGACCAAGCTTCTGCAGCCATCACAGCATTACTTGTCAAGGAAATGGACAAATTTGCCAAGGCATTTGGAGCATATGATACTATCAAATCAAGAGTTTTTATAGAACTCAAGACAGCCACAACAGTAAAGAAAAAGGACAAGCTGGTAAAGAAGATAAAGAAGAAATTTGGTGTTGAAAAATCAAATGCAGCAAGCAAAGAAGAAGAGATTAGTAAAGGAGAAGAAGAAGGTGAGCTAGAACAAGAGCCACTTCAATTTTCACAAAGCCAAGGTGAACAGAAAGATGAGAGTGCCGAGGAAGAAGAAACCAAGGAAGCACTCATCAGAGGCAGAGTCATCAAAAGGAAAACAAAGACACCTCTTTCTTCTCAACCTTCACCAAAGAAATCTACTGTGCAAATGACCAAGAAGCCAACAACCAGAGCTACAACAAGGGCCTCTACACAAAGGACCAAAGAGGAAGCCACAAAGAAGAAGAACACAGTCAAAAAGTCATAGGAAGAGCCAAGGAAAAGGAAAAGATATGTGGCCCAACCTAATACTAATGAAGATTAGACTTAAAAGGTAAGTCATCCTCCTAAATCTTCAGCTGATATATTATAAAAGAAGATTAGGAATGGAGACTTAAATAAAATGAAAAATATTGATTTCAATAAGTTCAATAGAGAGGAACAAAATAGCATAGAAGAATCAATCTATGCATTAATGGCATAGTTGAAGTATACACCTCTTGAGCTAGATGGACAATTGCCAAAGGAATTGTCTAAAACTGTAGAAGGCAGATGGCATTTCTATCTAATGATGGAGAAAGAGATGAGAGAATCAACCCTAGCAAACCTACTACCTGATTTAACAAAGGAACAAGTAACTCAAGTAGTCAAATGGAATAGTAAAAGGTTTACACCTAAATATAGGTCATTCTCTATCTTACAAAATAAAATTGAAGAATTTGTACAAAGAACTAAAAGAATTTGGAAAATCCTGTACAAGACAACTGAAGATGTCCTTGAAGAGGAATACAAAGAAGAAGCTACTGCTAAACCTAAGGAGAGAAGGAAGAGGAGAAAAGAGAAGACAGAAGAAGAGAAAAAGGTTGAAGAAGAGGAAAACAAGAAAGAAAGAGAGGAGGAAGGAAATGATGAAGACAAAGGTACGGATGAACAGCAAAGTGTGCAAGACACACAACTTTCACCTCCTAGCCCTCCTCACTCTACAACCACACCTGCAGAAATCATAAAGATTAAGGATGTTTTTGACACCTCATGTCAAAACATCAATCCATTAACTACAGAGGATCTCACTAAAATCCTTGACCAAACAACTCAATAGGCACAATTGTGTACAAGTCCCATATTGGTCAGTGTAGATGATCTCCAAAAGTCAGTAGAAAAACTCAAAGAAACCAAGGTGTCACCATAAGAACCACCACAAATCATTCAAACTAATGGGCTTACATTTCTCTCACCTCCATCACCACCACGAATAGCCACTCAATCTCATCAGGAGCTGAGTGCAACAGTAAAGGAAATCATAGGTACAACAATATAGATAGCAAGCTTACCTCCAATAGTAGTGATACAAGAAGAAGAAGCCAAGCAAGAAGAGGAGGATAAGGAAGAAAATCAAGATAAAGAGGAGTCTACAATTCAAACTTTGGTTGAATTACCAAAAAAAGGTACTCCTACCAAACCTATTTAGAAGCTAGGTACTGAAATGATGATGTCACATCTTAGTACACCAAGTTCAAGTTCTACAAGGGTAGCCAGGACCATTCATTATGGCATTCCTGAGCTTGATGAGGAAATTAAAATACCCTATTATGATTCAAGCACTCTAAATGAGGAAAAGATGAATGAAATATAGAGTGCATTGGATAAGAGAAGGAGGCAAGAGGCAAAGAGGAAAGACTACAAATACAAGCAGGCAATGAATGAGATAAAAGATATATTTATGGATGCTTTCAACCTTCAACCTCCAGATGCAAATAGGCCAATACTTGAGCAACTATATGATATAGTTGACCAATTGAATAATGAAGACCATGATACCAGAAAATAGCTAATAACATAATTTTGGAACAGGTTGACCTAGCTAAGAAATTGGAAAATGTAAAAAGTGTATTAGGGAAGATATTTTCCCTTAATAGCAAATTGTGTGATTTTTATAGGTTCACACAAGAAATAAATCAAAAAATTTTGAACCTTGAGAGTAAATTAAAGCTCTCTAGCATGCAACTACCCTTAGATCCTACACAGAGTGAAAAAAAATTTGCTCAAACACTTCACACTCAGAGGGAATTAGCTGCATTATCAATAGAAGAGGCCACTATTAAAGAAAAGCTGATGCAAATCCAGGCCTCCATCACTCCTCACTTAGAAGTCTTACACAAGGCACAAATGTATGCAGAAATAGTCCTGAAGAAGGATCCAAATATTTCTACACATGAAGGACTTGTTGATCTAGCAGCAGAGCTTGCAATCCAACTAAAGTCATTGGATATTGCCTTAAATAACTAGGATGCAACTCTCCAAATACTCCTTGAGGTAAATAAGACATTTTTGGCCAAGCATGGCATTACTATTTAGGAACCTTTGACATCAGTATCAAAATGGGGGAGATAATATTGAGAAGATATAGGCATAACAACACAAGACATTATAATTCATAACAACATGACAAGGCATGATCAACTCAAGGGGAGTTATAATAATTTTGCAATATATATTGCAAGATACAATATTTTGATCAAGTTTTTTTTAAACCTCTGTATATATACCAAGAATATTAGTGAATGTACTTATAAGATTAGATAAATAATGCTTAGTTAAGTGTTTTTGACACTCATGTCAAAGGGGGAGATTTTTAGTCTTAGAATGGTTTTAACACTTGAGTGCCAACACACTTAACCACTTTCTACATTGAAGCCGAGTACACTATGTATGCTGAGCCACATCATGTGTCAAGTCAAAAAATCCATCAGGTGCCAAGTGATCTTTAGGTTCCAAGTGAAGATCAAGTACCGAATGACTACAGGTGCCGAGTGATCCAAGTACTGAGCAATATTCAGGTGTCGAGCATCAGGAATTAGTAAGTGTCGAGTAACTCAAAATCAGCATATGAGTTTGTCACTTCACAAACTCATATGTAAATCATTTTTATGGCTAACATATGACAAATCTCAAAGGATTTAATCTATTAGATCAAATCATTTATAGTTCCTATGCAATCTACATGCAGCCAATAAGAAAAATGGAGAAGGCATGCAACCAATGATAAAAGTGCAAGGAATGAGTGGGAATCATAGATTCAATATGGATCGTAGATCCATGTCTAACCCTAAGTCTTTGAATGTCTTTATAAGGAAGATGAAATATCATTGAAACATGTAGATGGATGAAGGAGTAAACGAAAAACTCTAGTGGAGTTCAGAGTTCAGAGTAAAAGACTTAGAGGAAGAGATCACCAATTAAATATCTAGTTAATCAGAACAAAGCAGGGAATAAAAACAAGTATCAGATCTCAGAGGATCAAGATCAGAAGAAAGTAGATCAAGTGCCTGTATTCAGCAATTAATGATTGTAAGCTATTAGGTTTATTATACGTAATACTTTTTAGCCATTGTATTAGAAAGGAAATCCTATGATGATAGGTTAGCTTAATAGCTATTTTGTAGATCCTTTGAATAGGTGATTAAATCCTTTGATAGGGTAACACTTCAGGTAAAGTGTTTGTAAATCCTTTAACCAAGTCACTATTGATACAGTGTAAAGCCTTTAATAGGGCAAGCTTTTAACAGGGTAGACCATAAGAAGTGGTCAAACATTATTACTGCAGTGATTTTGAGGGTATCATCCCCACCCCAGTTTTACCTTCTTATTCCTTGAGGGTTTCTGGGTTACCAAAATCTCAAAGTGTTATGTGGTGATGCATATTTATTTATCATGATTGCTTAATGTTTATATGCATGCATTTTCATCTCAAAGATATGTTACTAAGGATTTAAAATAGGCCAAAAGCTAGTAATTTTGATTCACCCCCCCCCCCCCCCCCCCCTCCCCCCTCTCAGAAGCAATATTTCCAATAAGATATTACAATAATTTTTTGGTAAGATAATTTCTTATAAGATTCAAGTACTATCACTTAGTTTTTTGATGAAGAGCATTTGATAAATGAGGTGTAACAAAAGCACCTAAAAGAAAGGTTGAGTTATGATTATGTAATGAAGTACAAGGATCAATTAAGATAGTGATGACATGATGAATTGATGATCTACTTAAGGTTAGAAAATGCTTGGCTACAATTAGAAATTTTATAAGAATAAGTTAAATAAAGTTTGTCTACCAAGCTTGATTGAGTAGATAGTAGGTTCCGAGCAAAAAGTCAGTTGGAGCTAAGTGAAAGAAAATTCTAGGGGATGCAAAGCAAGATAGTTGATACCAAGTAAATTTTAGTTGATGCTAAGCATCGATAAAATCTAGTTGATGCTGAGTGATTTTATAGCTGATGCTGAGTAACATAGTATGTGTTGAGCATCATAAGGTTGATAATGTTGATCTATTGCATTATGATAAAGATCAAAGATTCACCAAATCTAAGCTGACAAGTTTGTTTTCTTGGAACTTGTAAACTAGGAGGAAGATAAGATTGATGAGTTGGTGACACAGAATTTGATGTAAACTATTTTTAGGTGAATTCAAATGGATTCTAGGAGAAGTTTTTAGAAAAGACAAGATATGGGGTAGATACATTGTATCCTACCTAATTCATCCAAAACCCTAATTTTAATGATGGATAATGAGTGGAAAAATATTCTAATTTCCTTTATATAGGAATGTCTAGTCATGAAGCAAAGAGTTTAGAGAGGTTGGTGTCATGTGCAAGAACCTATGGAGGAGAAAGAATTAAGGGTTTTGCTTCATCAAGTGACCAAAGAGAAGAGTTTGCAATGACATACGAAGCAAGAAGGCTTAAGGAGATGAATGCTTGAAGGTTGAACAAGCTATTAGAGCTAAAAAGTCTAAAAGCCAAGAAAAATTGAGGACTCAATAGAGATCTATAATCTGCAAGTGAAGTTGTTAGTTGTATCAGATCAAAGCTCTATTGTTACTCTCTAACAATTGTATCAGTCTAGGGTAAATCCTTTGGATTAAGGTTGACCTAATAGTCATTGGAAAATCTTTCAATAGGGTGGCATTCCAAGTGAATGGCCCAATGTCTTGTAACAAGACTCACTTTTAATAGGGTGATTGAAATCCCTTAACTAAGACACATTTAACAGTGTGCATTGTAACCTTTAATAGGGTTGGCCTTTCATAGGGCATCACTTTAGAGAAGTGAAAATGAGTAGCATGTTAGTGGTGGTTTTTACCAAATTGGATTTTCACATAAATCATTGTGTCAAGTGTTCTTATGAATGTGTTCTATTTCATGCTTTACATTTCTACAAGTTGATTTGATAGTGATATACAAGCTTTAGTAAATACACAATGAATGCATGCATGGGTATGAATGTTTTTTGGTTTCACTAAATTGTGAAAATCTTTTATTTTATACATCTGGATCTTGAATAACTAACTCTCAGTTACTCTAAAGTATTTACAAAATTGGTATTAGAGCCATCTACTTAAGAGGACTAGTTTTAAGGCACTAGAAGCAAAAAGATCAAGATGTCTAAAAGAGAAGTACCCAAACTCAATAGATATAAATTTCCTACATGGCAAGGCTTGATGAAGCTACACCTTGGAGGACTTGGAGATTATGCACAATATACTATTATAGTGGAACATGTTGATCTAGTAGGAGCCATAACTGTTGAAGATATGAAGAAGAAAAAGGAACATAATCAAGCGATGTTGGAGTTGCCTATGCTCTAAGCTATGCCGAATTTGATGATATCAAAGGTTGTGACACTACAAAGAAGATGTGGGATGCCCTTATGACCATCTATGGAGGAGAAAAAAATGCTCAAAGAGCCAAATCTGAGAGCCTCAGAGGTAAGTTTGATGATATGAGAATGGAAGAAGGTGAAAATATTGCTCAATATGTTGCTAGGATAAAAGAAGTTGTTAGTGCAATTAGAGGAGCTACTAGTCATGTAGATGATGATACTATGTTAAGTAAAGTCTTGAGAACATTACTACCTACCTATGCTATTAGAGTTTCTACAATCCAAGAGTTGAGATGTATTCCAGGAAATAATCTAACTCTTGAAGGTGTGGTAGGCAGACTCACTACTTTTGATCTATCTAGCTTTGACAATTACAAACTAGAGAGTCTTGAATCTGCTTTCAAAGCTAAGTTGTTATTGAAGGATTCTAAGGAGGTAAATCAAAAGAAGAAGAAAAGAAAGATAAATTATGTATCCAATGATAGTAATATAGAGGAGGAAGATATTAAACAATTGGGAGCACTATTGGCAAGGAGATTTCACAAATGTAAAGGCAAGTTCAAAGGTAAGTTACCCATCATTTGTTCAAATTGCAATGAAGTTGGTGATATTGCTGCAAGATGTATATAGAAGAAGAACTATAGAAAAATACAAAAACATAAGAGAAGATGATAATAGATATTACAAAGACAAAGGCAAGAAGTCATGCTACATTGCTAATGAACATGATGAAGTGGTATATGTTGCAATGAAGGATGAATCTAATGAAGATGAGGCAACTACACTTGTGAATTGTGTGAAAAAGAATGATAAATGGATCATTGACAGTGGATGCTCACATCACATGACTCAAGACAAAAGTATGTTCATTACCTTAACTTGTTATGATGGAAATAGTGTAAGATTTGGTAATGATGCACTATGTTTGATAAAAGGAAAAGGGTCTATCAAACTCATAGACATGATTTTATGTGACAATTCTTACTATGTTGAAGGATTAAATTATAAGTTGTCAAGTGTGTCATAATTGAATAATCTGGGATGCAAGGTTGAATTTGAAAAATAAATTGCCAAGATATATGACACAAATGGGAAACTGATTGGAAAAGGTGATCAAACTAGAAGTAATCTATTCTATCTGGAATAGAGGATGTTGTTTTTCTTATTGCAAAACTTGATGATGTATGGCTTTGGCACAAGAGATTATATCATGTTAATTTTGATAATTTGGTTAGTATCTGTAACATGAAGAGAGTTAGAGGATTTCCTAAGTTGAAGAAACCTAATAATATAGTGTGAAACAATGTCAGCTAGGAAAAATGTCAAAGTTAGGATTTAAGAATAAAGCTTATACCACTAAAAAAATACTAGAGATTGTTCATACTAACTTTTGTGGACCAATTGAAGTGCAAAGCTCCATAGGAGATGTGTACATAATGCTATTTGTTGATGATTACTCTAGGATGATGACAGTCATGTTTCTAAAACATAAATTTGATCCTTTTCAAATGTTTAAGTGGTACTTGGCAAGAGTTGAGAAAGAAATAGGTAAGAGTCTGAAATGCTTGAGATCAGACCGAGGAGGAGAATTCACTTCAAATGAGTTTGAGATGTTCTGTAATGACAGAAGAATCAAAAGACAAACATTTGCACCCAAGATCCCTCCATAAAAAAGAATTGCTGAAAGAAGAAATAGGTCTATAATGGATTGTACCAAAACACTTATGATGGGGAAGAATGTTGCTCTAAAATACTAGGGAGAAGCTGTAAGTACTGTTGTATATACCTTGAACTATGTGCAAGTAAAGAAAGGTACTCATTCAGCACCTTTTGAACTATGTTATGGATATCCACCTTATGTAAAACACTTGAAGGTATTTGGAAGTAAGTGTTATATTCTTAAAGATGTTAGGAATGGAAAGTTTGATGCAAAAAGTGAAGAAGGTATATTCTTTGGATACTCCACAAGAAGCAAAGCCTATATGTGTTTAAATAATAACACTAACAGAATTGTGGAAAGTGCAAATGTGAACTTTGATGAATTTATAGAAGTACATGAGACTGAGCATATGAAAGAACTAGAAGAATACAAATTATTTGTATGCTTCTATGAAGAAATGCCTACTCAAGAAGATGCTACAAATCAAGTTACAAGTCAACAACAAGTTTTAGTAAATGTCGAGTCACATCGTATGAATGCCAAGTCGCATTTAGGAACCAAGCTACATTTAGATGACGAGGTGTAGAATGAAGAAAATGAACATTCTAATTTTGAGGTTAGTACACATGAAAGAGATCCTGAGATACTTGATAGAGATGTACACAGTGACTCTGAAGCTAAATGAAAAATTGTAGAAACAATAATTGAGCCAAGATTGTCTAAATATGTCAAAAGGCATCATTCTAATAATCAAATCATTGGAAACAAAGATGCTAGGACAATGACAAGAAATAGATTGAGAAGTGAATCATATTTGTTAAGCATGAAGGAACCCAAAATAGTAAAATATGCATTAAAAAATGATGACTAGTACAAGGCCATGGAAGAAGAGATTCAACATATAGAGAAGAAAAAAAAAAAATGGAGTCTAGTTCCTAGACCAGAAGACAAGAATGTGATTGGCACCAAGTGGGTATTCAAAAACAAGTTAGATGAGAATGGTAAAGTGAAAAGAAACAAAGCAAGATTAGTTTGCAAAGGATATGCACAAGAAGGAATTGACTATGGTGACACATTATCCCCTATTGCAAGAATAGGAGTAAGAACTCTACTTACTTATGCTACTTACAAAGGTTTCAAAGTTTATCAAATGGATGTTAAATTTGCATTTTTGAATGGCATACTAGAAGCATAAGTCTACATAGAACAACTAGAAGGATTTTTTGACGATAACAATAAGAACATGGTATGTAGACTACACAAAGCCCTATATGGATTGAAGCAACCACCAAGAGCATGGTATGATAGACTTCATACTTATCTTGTGAAGATTAGATTTGAAAGGACTGATGATAACAACAATCTGTACATAAAGACAAAAAAAAGGACAAAGTTATTTTGCTATTTGAAATATTTGTTGATGATATCATATTTGGAGGGAAAGATGCTTTATGTAAAGATTTTTCAAATCAATTAAGAAAGAATTTGAAATCTCTATGTTTGGAGAAATCAATTTTTTTGTGGGAATGCAAGTATATTAGATTAAGTGATGGGGACACAACCCAAGAACAGAATGGACACAACAGAAAAGGGAAATGGTATTAACTGAAAAATAAGCTAGTACATTCAGTACAGAGAAAATAAACTTTAAAACATGCCCTAAGGGCTTACAATAGCATAAATCTGGAGATAATTTCTCCTTTTAGTACCTCCTCTCAAACTCCACTCCGAAGTACCTTTACAATGCCTGGAATCTCCCTTAAATAGACATTAGAGGGTTAAGCACTAGGAGTACATTCTAGAAAGTGCTAGTAGGCATCCACCAACCAAATAGAAGGTTCTAGAAGTTGTATTAGAAGTCGGCGCAAATCTAGAAGAATCCAAAAATGGTAACCGAACTTCTGGGAGGCATAACTTTTGAACCGTAGCTCCGATTGATGAATCGTTTACATTTCCAAAAAGCTCTCAAAGTGCTCTATAGCCCTATGGAGGATCTTTGCTTGTCCCCCATTTTTCGGCCCTTTTCAAGGTCATTTAATGCCCCTAACTTGACTTTGAAGCATTCTTAGGAGGCCTCCACAACCCAAAAAATTGCAATAACTTTCAAACCGTGGGGCCTTTTGACCTGATTCTTTTTCCAGAATGCTCTAAATTACAATTACATTCATCTAGCCAGTTTACACCTCTTAGTTCACCAAAATGATGCCTCAATTACATACTCCTATTTTTTTGAGATTTACACGAACACTGATAGTAGAACTGTGAGAGTTGGAACCTTTATTTGACCCAAATGGGTATCCAAAAATGGAAACACACGAAATAGAAACTAAGTCTAAGTATATTTTTTTTGGGTGACACAAGATTGCCCTTATACCTCTGGATGCTCCTGCATCATTAAGTATGGTATATACATCACTCAGTCAAAGTATGTCAAAGAGATATTGAAGATATTTGGATGAGAGGATTTCAAATTAGTAAGTAAACCTATGGTGATAGGATACAAGTTGGTAAAGAATGATGATTCAGCTAAGGTGAATCAAACATCGTATAGGTCTATAATTAGAAAATTGCATTATGTAGTACATAGTAGACCTGATATTGCATTAGCTATAGGGATAGTTGCAAGATTCTCTACTAATCCCAGGGAGAATCACTTAATGCTTGTGAAAAGGATAATGAGATATATGAAAGGAACACAAGAGTTTGGTCTATACTATAAGAAGAATGAAAGGTTTGACTTGAGAGTCTACACTGATTTTGATTTGGATGGAAACATTGATGATAGAAAGAGCACTAGTGGAGGAACATTTTCCATAGGCAAGAGACTTGTTACATGGCAAAGAAAGAAACAAAGTTGTACTTCCCAATCTACCGCTGTAGTAGAATATGTTGTCGCTGCTATAAGCTACACAAACATTGTATGGATCAAACAACTACTCAAAGGAATGAAGGAAGAAATCAAAAAACCAGTGATACTTTATTGTGATAATATAATTTCTATCTTTATATCAAAGAATCTAGTGATGCACACAAGGACAAAGCACATTGCAATCAAGTATCATTATGTCAAAGAGTTAGTTCAAGACAAAGAGGTGAAGATGGAATATATTAACTCAAAGGAGCAAATTGCTGATATCTTCACAAAACCATTACCTAAGGATGCTCATGAGTATCTAAGAGGTATACTAGGGGTGATACCCCTATCTAAGGCTATGTAAGAAATAGAAGTAGTGCCCTGCATCAAACAAGATGATGTTTATATAATACAAATTGATGCAGTGGATCATACATTAGGAACTGCCTAAAGTAATCATAGAGTTGAAACTTCAAATTAGTCACAAGAAAGGTGACAGAGGGAGAAAATGAGGAGTCTACAAAGCTTATATCTGCATATTTTAAGGATGAAATTTTTTTGGTATAGGTCTTTGGCATTGTTTCCAAAGAGGGAGAAAGTACATTAAATTGATCATCATCAAAAGAAGAGTTTTACTGATAAAGTGAAAGAGATAAATGGGAGAAAATCCTAAATTGATCTATTGATTAGAGAGGGAGACATTGATCAAAGAACTAGAAAGAAAGAGGGAGAAATCCTAGTCTACTTAATAAGAGGGAGATACAAGAAGGAACTCAGAGGGAGTTTAAAGAAAGAGTTTTGTGACCTAATCAGAAGTTGTTGATAGAGGGAGGAATACAAGTTCTTTCTTTGGTATTTCCTTACTATCTTACCCTAGTCAGATTAGTTGAACAAGATGTTCAACATTTGATTGACATGGTTGATTAGTTTGGTTTCCAACCAATGCCAAAGAGGGAGATTGTTTAAATCTGATTGAAAAGATCATTGGAAAATAGATTGTTGAAGAAGATTATGTGTTTCAATCATTGTTTTGTCACTAATATCAATCCTATTATTTTTTGGTAAGACATTTTCTTATAAGATTCAAGTAATATTACTTAGTTGATTGATGAAGAGGATTTGATCAATGAGATGTAACAAAAGCACCTAGAGGAAAGGTTGAGTTGTGATTATGTAATGAAGTACAAGGATCAGTTAAGAAAGTGATGACATGATGAATTGATGATCTACTTAAGGTTACAAAATGGTTGGCTACACTTAGAAAGTTAAGAAGAATAAGTTAAATAAAGATTGTCTGCCAAGCTTGACTGAATGGATGGTAGGTGCCAAGAAAAGTTAGGGCAAGGTGAGTAGAAAGTGGGTTGGAGCTGAGTGAAAGAAAATTCTAGCAAATTCAGAGCAAGATAGTTGATGTCGAGTAAATTTTAGTTGATGTTGAGCACTAGTAAGATCTAGTTGATGCTGAGAAACATAGTATGTGCCAAGAATTACAAGGTTGATAATGTCAAGCTGTTGCATTATGATAAAGATTGAAGATTTTCCAAATCTAAGTAGACAAGTTTGTTTTCTTGGAACTTGTAAACTAGGGGAAGATAAGATTCGTGAGCTGGGTGGCATAGAATTTGATGTAAACCATTATTAGGTGAATTCAAATGGATTCTAGGAGAAGTTTCTAGAAAATTCAAGATATGGGGTATATACATTATATCCTACCTAATCCATCCAAAACCCTGATTTGAATGATGGATAATGAGAGAAAATATTCTAATTTCCTTTATATAGGAATTTCTAGTCATGAAGCAAAGAGATTAGAGAGGTTGGTGTCATGTGCAAGAACCTAAGGAGGAGAAGGAATTAAGGGTTTTGCTTCATCAAGTGACCCAAGAGAAGAGTCTACAATGACATACCAAGAGAAACACTATAAATAACATAGCTTCATGAGTCATTCCTACTAGGATGGAAGTGGAAAGGAAAGAAAGGAAAAAGTGATTACGTTGGCTAGTAAGATGCCCACCTTACCATGAATCACAAAAGGAAAGGGAGAGCCAAACAGGTGGCCAAACCTAACAGTTCACCCATATACTATTCTTGAAATTGTAAATGTTTCTTCTAATGGCTTCTAGAATATTCATAGATCCACCTTCTTGTATTACTATGAATATGAAATGCATGTCTTCTCAGGATTTAGCGACTTATTTGTGTTACCTTTGAAAGATTTAGCATATTGAAACTTTGAAAAGGTGTGTATCTCTTCAAGACTTAGAAACTTATGTGCATTACCCTTAGAGGATTTAGCAATGTGTATTTCTTTAGGATTTAGTAAATTATGTGTGTTACCCTCTAAGATTTAGCATATATAAAAAAAATGCAAAATGCATGTCTTTTCAGGATTTAGAAACTTATGTATGTTACCTTCCAAGATTTAGCGTAAAAATTTAAAAAACTATATAACAAGGGAGACCCTATATATGCCCCCTCTTTATCATGGTTGTCTACAAGACATGATAAAGAAGTAGAAGAGGATACCTACTTCACAACATAAGGAGATATCTTGTTAACAACAATGTACATTATGGCCTTAACAAAAGATATTATTTACCCTACATCAAAGAGCATAGATAATCATGAAAAGGATATATCACTTATGGAAAAAGGATCCTCAAATAAAGAAATCTTATCAACAAGACTTCCACCATAGAGGAGTGTTTTTAGATAAAATATTAGCTTTGAAAGATAAACCAATCAGGAACAAAGATTCAATCATCCAACCCCCTCTAAGGAGGAGAGAAAGGAATCTTTGGAATGAGGAAAATGAACCTAACACCAAAGAAAAGGTAAGAGTTTATAAAGAACAAAATTTCCAACATAGAGAAGAGGTGATGACCTAGGACAACAACCTCTCATATAAAAATATTATCCATAGTAAAAACATCTGTAAAAATGAAGGAATAATATTACAATATAGATAAGTATCACTAAGCTAAGGAAAGTAGTTCTCTAGAAAAAGGGAAAGAAGGAAGAACCTTGCCCCCTAGGGAGGAAGACAAGGAAGACCTTTGCAAAAAAAAATATCTTGAAAAGATTATATGGATAATTACAAACATAATACAAAACCATAGAGAGAGAGAATAGAAAGAATACTGATAAAGCTCAAGGCACAAATTTTTTACATTTGACCTCATTTTTAGTCCAAAATTTTTGACCATCAATTAAAATGGTTTAGGTTGGTCGGATTGTAGAAGGAATTAAAAAAAATCTAAGCCCGTGTTGGTCAAAATTTTGACCAACATGGGCTCAACTTTAAAATGAAATATCATTTTTTATTTCATTGTTGCGCGAAGGAGATGGAGCTATAGAATGTTTCTTTCTCGCCACCGGCTCCTCATCTAGAATACTAGACTCTCCATCTCTCGCATTCGGCTTTAAATCTGGGGAATGATTCCTTTTGATCATCTATACCCGAACCTCATTGACTAGTTGAGGTAAAAGGTTTTTTTGCTTGCTCCAGGTCCCGATATGTATTACCATATGGCTATGGCCTTCCCATTTGACTTGTGCATGCATTCTGAAGCAAAAGATATTGAATAAACTGCCTAAGTTTGTACCAGAGTAGGGGGAGATGACACCATCTACAGTTTCCATTAGCGATCTAGTTGATCAGGAAAATTCGTATGCTAGCATTCTTCCCTCTGCATCCTCTTGTGCCCATCTACAACCCTTACATCTCTCCATCTAACTAATTCAAAATTTACTGCAATTTTTGTAGATGGAAAAAGCCAGAGGTTGTATGCTAGGAATTAGTTGAGTGGGGAGAGTGTCCTACTATTGATTGATGGGTTGAGAGAGAGTGGGGGAGTGGGACAAAGAAGAAAGAGGGGGATATAGAGGTGTGGGAGATAGAGATGATTTTATAGATACCTTATATGAGAAACCCTTGGATATATCCACTTTAAATCGGTTGGAAGAAGAAGTCCCATTCATTGAAAGCCCATATAAAAAATACATTTGTAATTTGGCAAAGACTGTAACCACTAAAACCTTAAAAAATAAATTTGCAAAGAAGGGGAATGTTTTAGACAGAAAATTCATTTGCATACTGCAAACAAGAAAGTCATGTGGCTATGGATTTGTTTTGTTTCCATCAGAAGCTGACACGAAGGCTGCTATTTCCTCATTTAGTAATGTGGTGAGCTTTCAAAGTCCTTACTTAACCTTGCACTTATAAGAGTCAAGTTTATGTTTTTTGGACTAATCAATGAATTTTAATCTTGAATTACATATTAGCAATACAATACATAAGAGCAAAGAGACCCTTCATAGGTTCACTGCATTTAACTTTACAAGGTTGCTGATAACTGCTGCAAACCCATTAGCCATTTCAATGCCAGCCATCCTTCACCATGCATAAGAATCAAATGTCAAAATTCTTTGAATTGAGTTTTGTCTTAAAAAAATGGCAATAACTCAAGAACTTAATCAATGCTAAAACTGCACTATTTGTCCATTTGTTACTATTGTAAATTTGAGTTTTCTTTTAAAAATGACAATAACTATCAATAACATGATCAGCACCATATCTGCATTGTTTGTCTATTTATTACTATCTTGTGCTTGACCACAAATTTTGAGGAAAATGGATGCAAGTTTCACTACTGCCAAACTTATGTATTTATGGAAAATTGGACCCAGTTCCCTAATTATCCTCCTTTTTGTAATGAACTATCACTCCAATTTCATTCTAATGATTTGATCTAGCTTTGTGCAAAGGTTTCCCCCTCCCTCTAATTGAGTTCACTCCTAAGCTTGACCTTCTTGTGACATGAAGATCCATTTGAAGCCACAATGCAAGTTTTGGAGAAAATCTATGGTACAGCTAATTTTTTCTGAAATCCATGGTACCACAACATGATTTTCATGTATGAATGTTATAGATGGCCTTTGGATTTCCAATTCATAGTTTTGGCCTATTCTTTCCAATAGCAAAACCTTTAGGGATTATTTTCAAATAATAGTGCATGGTCATAGCAAAATTTTGGTGGAATTTCAGCTAATTGTTGCATTCAACTTGATTTTGATTTTGATTCTAAATTCAACTGATGTATATCCTACCTTTCCATCATGTCTAATGTGAAATTTTGGGCATTATATTCATTTCATGAGTATTTTAATGGACTCTAGGCAGAAATTATGTGGAATCGCTTGGTATTTACTCTTTAGTATAGTGGATTATAGGTATCTCCCTCAATTTATTGTACAACATAGCTATGCTAGATTTTTTAATTTCACATTGATGGATTGCACAAAATCCCCTCAAATTTATCCATGTGTAATTTACTAATTTACAGTGGTATTTAATTGCATATTGGAGCCTCATCTAGGATTTATTTTTGGCTAGATTTCATACCCTATTTTTCTTAATGGTTGCTACTAACTCAATCTTCAATAAAGCGATATATTTTGTGCCATGATAAGCACTGCCTATTGATGCATTTGGTTTATTGCTCTAGTTATTTTATTGTGAGTTGTGTCTTAAAAAACATGTGAGTTGTTTATGATTAGTGTTAAAGAATAATGAGTTTCATAATTGAACATTTTTCTTAACCTGTGTTTATAGTTCTCTTAAACGATTTACTGAACCATGTACAAAATACTCATTCATGCTTGCAATAATGCAACATAAAGTAGAACTAATGAGAGGATGGTATACAAAATAGAATTGAAGTTTAGGACACCTAGAAAATGAAAATTTTAAGATCGATTAGTTAAATCAAGGACTGCAGTAATATTCCTTCATTTATGAAACCTTTTTTGAGATAACTCACTTGGTCTTTCTAGGATGAACTACATTAGGAGCTTCTTTATGTATATGACATGGTTCAGTCCATTCTTGGCTTTTAAAATATTTTTCTTCTAAAATCTTAAAAATGGTTATATGATCTAGGATGAACATACTTCCACATCAATGAAAAATTATTTTGGATATCTGATTAAGCAAGCACAAAGTACATCAATTATCAACTCCAAAAAATATTCATCTAGGGTTTGATTGCTCATGGGGAAACCTAAAGGATTGACATTTATGATCATCTGGCTTGTCATAGTCTATGCTTGTATCCACTCTTTCTGGTATGTAGCCATTGTGTACTAGTGATTATACCTTTCTTGCATAGTCTTTGTTGCCTAAGATTTGACCATGAAGTAGGTAAAGAAAGTTCATCATAAGAACACTCAATAGTAAAATTTGGATTGGAAGTTCATCATAAGCATGCTCACTACTTCAACAAAATCAATTTTTGGAAGTTTCATTTAATGCAATGAGAACCCACCTTCTATTGGTGTTGGAACCTTCCTCCATTTGGGGCACCAACAAATATTCTCCCCCTACCCCCTATAATGACCCCATTACACATTTTTTTTGTTTATAGAATTTATTTATATGTATATGCTTTATGGTTCTTCTTTGCCTTCATTTCTGCCTATGGTGTCTATGCCCATTTTGAAGGACCAATCAGTACTGGAGAGTTTTTCTCTAGTTGCATATATCTGAGGAATTCAAATCTCCATTTAGCTTCTTGTTTGCAAAGAGTGTCATTCTGACCTCTAGCGATTATTATAAAAGTCATTTAGGTACTTGAGGAAGCTATGCTGCATAACCCATATCACTCATATAATCCTACACTTGAAGGGAGCCCAAAACCAGTTACCATGGGATTCTTTTTTGATCAATACAAAATTGACAAAACATATGTGTTAAACTCGCATATGCGAAAGGTTGATATAAGTGCTCCTTTAGAGTTATGTTGATGGTGTGAAATTTTTTAACATTACCCATAAAGACATTTTTTCAGTTTTAAATCTATGGTATCTCCTTAAGAAGGCTTCTACTTCTTTTTTGCTTCTAGTCTAACCGATGTATCCAGTTTGCTCATCTTAACAAATTGCTTGAAATTTGAAATGGAATGACTGGGAAGCATTTATTCATTTGAGGTGGCTGTTGGATACATGTCTCATGATGATTTTGATGGATAAAGTTTGCAGATGGACACAAATTGGCACACAATACTTATGCTCCACAAATATAATGTAAACATGAGAGGTACATTACATAGCTGCCTTGGTGTTTTTATTGTTTTTCTCTTGGTGTATAAACTTTAATATCTAATTTCTTTTTTTGTTTTCAGTTATGAGCAGTGGGCCATTAACTTTGTTAGAAGTATAAAAGAAAAGGTCGCTCCCTTAAGGATGACTAGAATGCCAAACTCCATTGTGATATTTTTCTTAATACAAAAAACACTATTAATAGTTGTATAGCTTGTTATGAACTATCTAGAGGGGGGCCATAATGCAAAACTCCATTGTGGTATTTGTTTTCATATGGACAACACTATTAGCAGTGGTATAGCTTGTTAAGTACTATCTAAAAGGAAGTATCTGTACACAATCATCCCATTACACATTTTTTTGTTTATAGCATTTATTTGGTTGTCTATGCTTTACAGTTCTTGTTTGTCCTCAGCCTTGCCTATGGTGTCCTTGCCCATTGTGAAGGACCAATCAGTGCTAGAGCATTTTGTTCTAGTTGTATATACTTGAGAAATTCAAATCCCCATTTAGCTTCTTGTTTGTAAATTGTGTCATTTTGACCTCTAGTAGTTAAAAGGAATTTAGGTACTTGAGGAGGCTATGCTGCATAGCCTATATTCCTTATATAAGCCTACACTAGAAGGTGTAAAAGTTTAATGGGATCTTTGATAGAGATATAGTGATATCCTTTTAATATTAATATGAAAGACAAGACACTAAAATGTAACTCTTATGGAAGACTGAAATAAATTTAGACTTCTAAAATATGACAGTTATATGAATACTTAAGGTATTCTATATTATCTTTTACTTCCAAACTATAATTTATATTATGTAACTGAATTGAATGTAGACAAACTGTGTTGTAGATCTGATTGCTACTGAGACTAATGTATTACCTTTTGTTATCGATGATAGTCTCCAGCGCTCGATATATATATATATATATATATATATATATAGAGAGAGAGAGAGAGAGAGAGAGAGAGAGAGAGAGAGAGAGAGAGAGAGAGAGAGAGAGAGAGAGAGAGAGAGAGAGAGAGAGAGAGAGAGAGAGAGAGAGAGAGAGAGAGAGAGAGAGAGAGAGAGAGAGAGAGAGAGTGTGTGTGTGTGTCATGTTCCCATAGGGACATGACTCTACGTGGTCTTTGGCCCACGTAGAGTCATGGCCCTATGGGGCCATGAAATTGATTAGTTAAGCCAACAAATGTGTAATTAAAAGACCCGATCAAGAACTATTAATTCACAATCAGTAATAATGTACATTGTATATTATATAATGATTAATATAAGTATATGAGAATTATTCTAGACTACATAATAGTGAGAATATATATATATGAATGTAGTACCCGTAGATTTTCATATACTTAATATAATGTGTGCTTCACTTCTATTGAAGCTACACTTTAACAGAAGGGAGCCCAAAACCAGTTACCATGGCGTTGTTTTTTGATCAACAAAACATTGACAAAACATCTGTGTTAAACTTTCACATGCGAGTGGTTGATGTAAGTGCTCCTTGAGAGTTATGTTGACAATCTCAAGCATTTTAATAACATTAGCCTTGAAGACATTTTTTCAGTCTTAAATCTGTGGTATCTCCAAAGAAGGCTTCTACCTTTTTTTTGCCACCAGTCTGGTTGATGTATCTAGTTTTTGGATCTTCACATATTGCTCAAATTTTGAAATGGATTGACTAGGAGGCATTTATAGACTTGAGGTGGTTGTAAGAGGATGCCTCTTCTACATTATATTGTGCCAAAGGTAGCCATTATGACCTTCTCATGACTGAACCTCACAAGTTGTAGAGGGTATGATAAATGGTGATCTACAGTATGCTAATATTTGGTTAGAGTTGTTGAAACTTGATTGGGCCTTCTTCCTTTACATCAATTATAGAGTTTGCTAGGGCGTTTGTTGGCTGATGGTCTCTCTATAAATCTTCAGTTCCATTTCAGATCAATTGAAGACCTTTCTATAAGGCAATTGTGTTTTCCATTTTTTTAATGTTCTTTCTATTACTGCCTCTTGCATGAGCAAAGGCATAGAATGTATTGAAACTCAGATAGAAAAAAACTTTTGATCAAATTGGAATGGCATTTTGTGACATTCCCTAGTAGAAAATTCCAATTCCCAATGAGTAATTGTATGTCACTATGCTTTTAAATCAAATTAAGGAATAGTCATTGATTCATAATACATATGTCCTAATTCCTTACTTCTTTCCTAATCACTAACCTTAAGAAGGATGATAGATTTACTATGCCAAGGGGGCATGAAATAGACTACAAGCAGGTTCCCTCAAGGCTCTTACCTTCATATATTAGTTGATGATATATTGAAACCATTGTTTTGCTCTTTCCTTTGGATGTCATGGCCGACTAGCTAATATATGGCATTATATTATGATTGTTAACAAGTGATGTCTCTTTGCAGTTTTATATGCTTTTTTTGGCTTGAGTTTACTTTATATTTCTTGGAGGTCAGCCTCAAAGAATTCACAAAAAAAAAAGATGCAGGAGGTATGTTAGTGTTTTCTCTCTCTTTACTAGGCTATGAACTCTTGATATCAATTGGTTAGAGGATCATTGTTAATAGATTTTCTAAGAAATTAAGTTGCCATAGGACTTTGGATTATTTAAAACATTTTTTATCTTAGTTTATGTTGATGTGATTTATATACTCCACATTTTTTGTAACTTAACATCATCTCTGCAATCCAACCTTTTTCAAATCTTGTATAATTTCTACATATGTACTTTATAAGTTTTATTGAGTCATGAGATCATTAGCAATGTTTATGTGATTTAATGGGTTCTACTGGTTTTCCTTTTGTGATAGCTACAGTTTTAATGTGTTTGGTGCAGGCATTTATTTTGACATTTTTGGCCGAGTGGGGAGATCATAGCCAAATAGCCACAATTGCAGTAAGTTGCCCCTTGGATTTACTCTTATCATTATGTTTTTTGATGATCTAGATAAAAAATCTTTAGAATTATTTCACATGTTGCTAGCTATTTACAATTTACAGTAGTTGTACTTCTGTTGTACTTGCTTGATAAGATGATGGTTAAATATCTATTTTCCTCTTTGAATCTATTTTTAATTCAATTTAACTAATTCTATTGTACTATTAAAACATTTGTAAATATTACATCTTGGAAGCTCATTTTTACTATTAGAGGATCATTTTGTAAACATTACATTTTGGTAATCATGCATGCATTGATATACTTACTTGGTCCTAAGTTTACAATAATATATCATGAAAATTTGAATATGAAATCCCTCCAAGATGGGTTTATAAAAAAAAAATTCAATATGACTTCTCCATTAATTATAAGAAGGGGTAAACTGCCAAGTAGAGCTCCACTCAATGAGGACATGGTTGGAAGGAGAATCAAAGACATAAACTGCGACAGTGGCACACACTATATATATAATGGTAATGATGATAATAAAATAAATAAATTATAATCTGCAATATATAATAATAGTTATTAAAAATGATAAATTTGTATTACTATTATATAAATTTCCTACCAAAAACACTGTACAAGTTGATGTACATGCACTTGAAGCTCTATGGGTCTATGGAAAACTCCAAGCTATCTAGATTTTTTTCTGCACCTTATATGTAAAGAAGTTTTTGCACTAAGTATTCATTTGTCTATATTTTGAGCATTCCACTAGTCTTTCCTAAGTATTCTTTGCTCTCTATTGTTCCTCATCATATCTAGCTCCATGCACTAGTATTACACACTTGCAAAAGTACCTGTATTATCATATTGATTGTTGATTTATTTTTGAATATTGTCATTAGGGGAGGGCACCTCAGAAATATCCCATCTTTGAGAAACACATCCTAGGAGAGGAAATGGCATTTCCTTGGCATATTGGCCTTTCGAGGATCCATTCCTCTTAGAAATGATGAGATTTAGGGATCATGTATCCCTATGGAAAATTGCTATCAAAATGACCTAAATTGGTAAAATTGCAAGGAATTTTAGTAGCTACCAATAGTATTCCTATAAATATTAAGATTGGCTATATCTAAGATGAGGAATTATGAGTGTTGGTTATGGGAGAGTCAATAACCTCTACCTATACATTAAAATATGGAGTACTATTTTATGACAATCAACCAGTGATATTGTCTAAATCTGACAGTAAAAATGATCTTCTAACAGTAAAAATGAGCTTCCATAGTTGGAAGCACTGACAGTGTTAGATCATTTGTCATTTCCTCCTTTATTTATAAATTATTATCTCAATAATAGGTCACAAACAAGTTAACAAAAATGTTTGCATTTTGCGGACTTTGTTTTTTTGTGTGATTCTAGTATCTACTCCTTGTTGGAGCATGGGGCTTTGGTTCACTCAAGCTAACGACAAAAAACTAGCTCTTGAGTTGATTGAAAATGCACAATTCCTTAAGAGTGATCTCCCACAGAAATCACTATGTAGATTTGAATAATTTTCACTATGTAAGTAAAGAAATAACAATTGGGTATATTACACAATTGCGGAAGTGAAAATGTGTGGTGGTGATTGCGACGATACTACTTGGAAGTGAACAACTAGCTTCAACAAATTATCTTTGAACTTTATCATATTAGTAACATTTTAGTTCATATGGTGTTAGCAGTAGCCCTCTGAACTTGTTGAGGAGGTTAGGTCAATCCTATAGCTAAGATAGCTATGAATTTCTAGTATTCAGTTAATAACCATAATATAATTAAAATCAAATTCATTTGATGTGGGAGGGTCCAGGATCGAACCCACCTAAGAATCAAAAAAGCTAAAGTCAAACATTTCCATTCTGGTATTAAGTCCTTAACAATAAACAAGTTTTACCCTTTTAGATAGATCATATCATAACACCTAATAGCTATACAAGTAGAATCAATTGCAATCTTCAATAAAAAGAGAAATCTCAAAATAATAAAATTTCAAATTAAAATATACGATTATAAACTTTCATTGAAAAAAGGAACCCAGACTCGCAATGATAACAACATTTATTATAAATGTATATTTGCATAAAGCAACAGTTTAGACAAGTATAGCAAGCCTCTAAACTTGCCTGATCAAAGAAATCCCAAACCATGGAATGCACTCAATACACATAAGAAAACAAAACCCTTCAAACTGCTCATTCTCATAAGAAACAGTTACTCGTACAAGCTAAGATACACAATAGCTAATCCATACCTAAACCAAAAATATTTAAATCATCCTCTCTGCACTTCTACATAAACTAGATAGATGTAGCCTATTTTAGAGGAATGAACCTAGAGGAGTGAGTCACACCAATACTAGGCCTTACATGCTTCACTGGCTTGTATGAAATAGAAAACTCTACCAAATAATGTCGTATCATTTCAGGCTGAAATAAAAAAACACAAGAAAAAATCTTATTATTCATTATTTTTTGTGATCCAAGGAACAGGACTGATGAGACAAAATATTGTCCATTTGAATAAAGAAGAAAGAAAATATTACTTTGATTTCAACTTGGTTGAAGCTCTTCCCATTGTATACACCAATGATGCTTCCAATCATTTTAGGCATAATAATCATTTACTAGTGTTAGTGCATATCATTAATTGTTTTTGTTTGATCTCCCTTAGCAGATGTGTTTGACATTATTGTTTTATAATCTTGAAATGTATTGTCTTGTCTTGTTTTATAATCCTAAAAGTACTTTCCATATAGATCTACTCTTTACTGTTAACATTATTCTTCAGTTGGTGCACATATTCAGCCTGCATCGATGTTAATATGCAAAATAGTTCTTGTTTTTAAACTATATAGTTTTGAGAGATATGGTAGATGTGAAATTGTAGCCAGACTCTTATTAGAATGGAATCAATAACCCCAAATTGATCAGCAATCAAATAGAAGGATAATAGTTGAGATTTTAAAATATCTTGAACATTTCATGATATTCCCTACTTGTTTGTGACAATCTAGACATTTGTAGGTACATATTTACTATTTACTCAAAATTGTAGGATTCTATAATTCCATTTCCATTTTTTTATTTTTTCTTTTAGTATGGATGATATAGTAATCAAAGGTGATTGAATGGTAGTTTCCTTGTATTTAAAAAAATAGCAATATTCAAATTGGAAAATCAGGAGCATCTTGGAGGAGGGTTGGTCATGTTGGATATGATTTTGAAATTTACCATACAACATTGTTTAAGAGACATCAACTGCATATGATAGAGATGATTGATGATATATCAAGATGGCCAGAGTTGTTCTAAGTCGTTTTGTGTTGCTATGATTTATACTCTATTACAAGATAGGGTTAGTTCCTATACTCATTTTCTCAAGGCTTTCTACAGTAGTGTTCACTGTGATATGAAGCCCTCTCAACTACTCCACTCCATTGTGAGACAGTTCACTTTCTGCAGATAGATAACTATTTCAAGGTTAATGAAGGTATTCTTTTTTTAAAAGGACAAAGTGATGTAGGTATATTACAGAGCTCCTAGGAAAATATTTTGTTGAAGGGGCCACCAAGCACCAAGTAAATTCCAAACTTTGCTTACTTTAAAAGGTACTTATTGAAGGGTAAATGGATATGCCTAAATTAGAAGCGAGGATATGGTGAGTTGACAGCTGCATTGTTGCAAGGTGTCACCATATTGCACTATCCACATCAAAAAGTTTGCTACTAATGTATAGATGACAAAGAGCTCTTCAATCATTGACAATCCATCAGACAAATATTTTGTGCAAGATTTTATCAATTATGAAAGGTAGGGACTGACTTGATCTAGTTCAAATATAATTTTCAGTATCCCATTTGAGGATATTATAGTGGTATCAAAGTTGCAAGACTTGGTAGCCTACTAGGTTTTATTGCATACAAAGAAAAGGTGGTCAATGCTTGTAGAAATTTAAAAGAATAATGATAGGGTTGGATCAATCTCCATTATCAAGTGAAGAAGAAGCAAAATAGATGTTTTTAGACATGATAAGATTGTTGAGTGATAATGATCTCTATTTGAGTTAAATGGGTCATAGCATATCTAATGGTAGGACATTGGTGCATAGAGAAGAAAGCAACAAAACTATATACAATAAGGCACATTTTGCTGGTTGATCCTCATTGTCTATGCCCACTTTATACAAGAAGATGAAAATGTACAAGTAAAATTGGTGGAGGAAAATGAGCACGCTAAACTACTAGCTAAATATGGGAGCCTTGGGACCAAATTTCTACTTATCCATCTCTTTCAGGAACTACTTGGGTGTCACCAAATGCACAAGGCCTAAACAAAACCAGAACAATCAAGCAGAACAAAATTATGGCTTGTAGAAAAAGTTTAGAAATTTGTCAATGCCTCTATAATTAATGTCAAATTCTCCTAGACATTTTTTCCCAGGATGTCCTAGGATGGAGCGGTTGAAGGAGAACCCAGGTATGTATCTCAGGACAATGTAGGATTATTTATTTGTGGAAGTAGTTAGATTTTAGCAAAATGTGAATGCCATCTCCTTGCAAGAAAGATTATCAAGCGAAAAAGATGCTGAGTGATGTTCTTTGCTAATGCATAGGGTCTACTTTGGTCTTTCTAAGTCTATTGTTTGAAGTAGAAAGATCAAATTTTTTGGGAAATTTTGGTCCACAAGGATACAAGGCTCAAGAAGAGTGTTTCCTATCACACACAGATAAATGACCATGCACAGGTGATAAACATGAACTCAGTGCAACTCATAAGAGGATACAAGAATTAGCATCCTCAATCTTGGAGTGTGTCACTTCCCTAAATTTAACATTTCTATTATAAAGCAAGTCATTCTCAACAAATTAGTCACCTTTTGAAGCATATATGGGTCATTTGCCTTCAACTCCACTTGACATAGCTTTGGAATAATAGGAAGAGAATGTAGGAGAAGATTTCTAAGGATTTAAACATTAAAATTTGTTGAGAGGTCTAAAAAAATTTAACTCCAAGTAAACTACCAACTATAAAAAACTCAAAATATGTACTACCAAAGAAATGATCAGAATACTACTTCTTTTGATATGACAAAATTTCAATACTGTGAGGCTAAATTAGTCCTTGTCAAACTGATTGAAGTTACAGTGAAAGTTCTTTTGGTTTAGTTCTATGTATTTTTTGCAGAGAAGCTTTCCTATTTGGGTTCTTTTGTTAAATTTGATTTTGACTAATTTTTTTGTTATTTTATATAATGTATTCACTAGCAAAGTATGTCCTTATGCTCCTCTGAACATTTGGCTTAAATTATTCACTAATACTATATGATTTATTAATGTTGTGAAATAGTTTATATGTTAATGCCTTTTTAAGGTTATTATATCTACTTCAATCTCAAGCTACCATGAAGATGCCAGTAAATTGTTTTAGTTGTTACTGCTTGGTAGTAATAGGTAACAAATGCTGAATTATGTTGTAGGCTATGACATATTCCTCTATAGAAGAAACACAAATTTGGCATATTTATTTTTCATTAATGTATAGTGGGAGCTGTTATGTTGAAGTATCATACATATTACTTTTTGCTTCTTACTACGAGAGTTATTTGTTCTTTATTAAATATGTCAATTTTTGAGGATAAGACCTAAAAATTGTACACAAATTTCTATACTGATTGGATGGTACAAATTGAAAATAACTACAAAAAAGGGGGATACAATTAGCACACAAGCACCTTTAGTCATCTAGTAGTAGGAGGAAACGATGTATAATCCATTACATTTACAATTTCACCCTCTTTCTTGGGTCATATATTATATTCATTGGTCAATGGGTTTGACTCAAAAAATGTATAGTTGAATTGTGATAGCAATATCACAATTTGACTTGCTATGGAAAATATCTTAGGCTTATCTATTGATGAGCTCAAGGGGCTTTCTAATTAATGGTTCGTAAGGCACAACACTTGTTGTATGTTTTTCAAATGGGGTTCCAAGTAGAGTGGTTTAAAGCATGCAGGAAACTCCATAGTTAAGCCTTCTTGAGCTAGAGTAGTACTGGAATGGTTGAGCCTTTGAGCAAGTTGTGGTGCTTCATCTTTGTGAGCACTCCCTCGATGTAATTCCTTCAAACAAAGAGTAGCACAAGAAATTTATTAAGTTTTTCCATAATTTGTACAATATTTATTAATTATTGTGCATTATAGTCTTTCACAATTATTATCTCAAACGTAGATGATCTAATGAGGGTATTGAAACCTGGGGATGAGAAATGATTGAGTGCTTCCTGGGAGCACACATAGGGGGACTACAACTTGAGTATTTTCCATTGTCTAAGCATGCATGTTGTTGATTAGCTATGCTGTGGTAAATGATGGGGAAAGAAATTCAAACTAGTTTCCTAATGAGGTTGAGTGATTTATTGAAATTGCTTTGACATTGATGTTCTACAAAATAGTGTCAAGTCACTTGGATGTTTGAATTGATCTCTCTATTGAAGCATAATTTCTTAAGGACTTTTTTTTGAAGGGTGTAGATGACTCATACTTTTTATTTCATTATGACGTATGTCAATGGAGGAAGTGCTAAGTTTTTGTCAACTCTTTTCAGATGTTTTTAACTTTTCTCTCTAACTGTGGCATGAAGTTAGATAAATTACATGTGGTTGCAGTACTAGATATTGATGCTATTGGCACATTTACAATGAGTCAAGAAGCATTGAATTATTTGAGGGAAGGTGGAATTGGAAAGCCTCCTTCAGAGGCTAGTGTTATTTTAAACTTAAGTGCTACAATACAGTACCTTAGCTTTTTGGTATCAAATTCATGTCTCTGTTGCAAAGGTTCATTTTTAATAATTATATTCTTCCTGGATTAAGATTTGAATTAACTATTTAAAAATTTTAAATATTTTAGCATAAACATGAGAGTCATTTTACTTACATAATAATTTAAACAAGTTATCTAACAAAGTTTTGTTTTGTTTACATGCAGCTATTGATAGTCTTACAAGATCTATGGCTTTAGAGGTAGGGATAGATTATGGAATACATGTAAATGGTATTGCATCTAGTCCAATTGAAGGTATTCCTAGAATGGACATACTTTCACCCAAGGAATTCCTAGGTGATCTTCGAAAAAACCAACCTCTTTATAAAGAAGGAGAAAAATGGCATGTTGCTATGGTGATCATCTGTTTGGCATATGACACTGGTTAGTATCTCTTGAACCTATTTGTTCTTAAATTTCTTTTCCATAGACTTGGAGGTATTTAAAAAAAAAAATTAACAATTTTTGAAAATTCCATGGTATAGAACTTTGAAAATAAGAATAGTATATTAGTCATACAAGAATGCTAATAGTGAAGGTTCTCTCTAACAAAGGATCAGTCATACAATTCTTTATGTCCCTCTTAAAAGGTGTATACTTGATCACTATAACTTTACATGGATTTTTGTATCATTCAAATTATCAGCTTGAAACATTATATATTCTTGTTTTATTTATTTTCTCTTTTTTGCTTTTAACTTGTATTGCAAAATTCTTCAATTTCTAAAAATTAATGGAGACATATCTCATACCAGAGATGTGTCCATCTTCAAAACATGTCTCAGAAGGTGCAAGATGGCTCTCCCTATACCAATGCCTTTTTCCTTAGTCTGGAACTCATTAAAATCCTTCTATCCTAATCAATTTTTATTTAAATTTTGGCATGAATAAGGTCTATACATTAAAACTTAATAAGTGTACATAAACATTCAAATCAGCATTTTCATCCACACTCAGAGTGGTAATTAATCTACTTGATGAATTCTCACAAATAAGAGGCATTGATATGTTATTATATTTCTTTGAAGTGTTCATAGTTGTAAACATTAAACATATAGTTTTGTTTCTTTTCTTTACAGATTTCAAGAAATTGTGCCATTGAATGCTGGGAACATATTGGGTGTAGAAGACAATGGTCTTGTTGCAAAATATGCTAAATGTATAAGTTTTGACTCAAACCCTCCATGCAGTTGAATCCTGATAAATTAACATAATTTGGTACACTAGAAACAATACTCATATGGGAATTAAAGTTACAATATCCATAAAGATAGAGGTTTCACACATCAGATATCCTTTTGTTATTTATTGATTACACGATCAATAAACAAGTTAACTAAAATCAATACATTTCATGTTATATCCATTTGCAACATGTTCCTCATGGCTATGTTTCTGTGATGGGTGATAACTAGAACAACAACTGTGACTCTCATCTTTGGTAAGTAGAGTGGAAGCTTAAGTTTCTAATAGACTGTGCACCACCTATATTTGTACATCTGACTTTTAAATGGACTAACTTTGATTTGTCTTATTTTAAAATAGGGGATCTCTTCCTATCAAGAACATTCTAGGAAGATATGTAATGTGTTATTTGTGACCGTCACAATTGGGATCATATACATACATCATTAGAAATTTAGAGGCACAAGATTTGCCTCAATATTACTAGACAATAGCTTTTATGACAACATGAATTTCTTTTTGTGGAGAAAATCCTAGTAGTATTCATGCATCATATGCAACCTTCAAATATTGGCAGGGACCCTGGTGGATAGAAAACTAGTGGTTGTGAGTATGTGTCATTGGAGTATCAATTCCTGACTAGGGTAAAGCTTCTTAGGAAAATGATGTCTATAGTAAAATGAGCAACTACAAACTCTACAGACTCACCTCTCAATCACATAATTTGGTGGTTGTAATTTCCTTATGTTTCTGATTACAAGATACTACTTGAATTCTTCACAATTCAATGAATATAGAAACAGTTTCTTGTATTAAAGTAATATTTGAATGATTCTTAATTCCAAATGCATATACAGTATGGTTCAGATCAAAATAATTATGATTGCATAACAATCAAGATGATATATATTTTCTATTTCTGATATATATATATATAGGAAATTACATGCAATGATTGAGGAAATTCTTAGTACCTTGTACTGTTCGTTGTGTCTGATATACAAGTAAGAATTTGCAAATATGCAGGCCATCTCTGATATAACTTTATATTTATGCTATAAATATTTTGATAAGTTTTTTGATATGACAATATAAATATACTCAAAGATGATGCCATTTCTGATGGTAGACTTTATATGCCTGCACTGAATGGGTGCCAAAGGCATTATGCTCTCTTACAGAGCGATCATTGTGAGATATAAAATATAATAAGTTCTTCCAATCACCCTGAGTTGAATGATAGGACTACCTTTTTACAACTTTCATTAAAAATGAGTAGTCATGTTGTAAATGATGTGAGTTATATCTCTTTTTAGTCGCACCCTTTCATAATAATCTCTAATCACTTCTCTTATGATCCAGATTGGTTTATTCACAATAAGCACTGGGTGGGGGTGACTTGGTGAGTTGACCTAGGGGGTGGACTTGGTGAGTGAACATAAAGAGTCCACTTGGTGAGCATACTTGAATTGTTAGCTTGGTGAGCTAACTAGGGGAGTTCGCCTGGCAAGCTGACATGGCGAGTTGACTTATAGTGGCGAGTTGGTGGGGTAAGTGGGGGTGACTTGGTAAGCTGACCTGGAGAGTTGGCCTAGGGGGTGGACTTCATGAGCGAACTTAGAGATTCAACTTAGTGAGCATACTTCAATTTTCAGCTTGGCAAGCTGACTTGGGGAGCCGGCTTGGCGATCTAACATGGTGAGTGGGCTTAAAGTGGAAACTTGGTGGGGCAAGTTGGTGAGCCAACTTAGCGAGGCCACTTAGAGACGTGACATGGCAAGTTGGATTGGTGAGAAAGCTCGATGAGTAGACCTAAAGACTGACCTTGATGAGGCACTTTGGTGGGGTGACTTGATGATCAAACTCAAAGAGTCAACTTGGTGGGGCAAGTTGGTGAGCTGACTTAGCGAGTCCACTTGGTGAGGCGAGAGGTGAGTCAACTTGGTGCGGTGACTTGGCTAGTTGACTTGGTGAGCAGACTTAAAGACTGACCTTGATGAGGTGCTTTGGTGGGGTAACTTGATGAGCGAACTTAAAGAGTCAACTTTGTGAGTGTACTCAAAAAATTGACTTGGTGACATGACTTGGTGGGCTGGCTTGGCGAGTTGACCTAGCATGCACACTTGAATAGAAAACTTGGTGAGCTGACTGAAAGAGTCAACTCATTGAGGTCACTGGGTGGGAGTGACTTGGTGAGCTGACTTGGAGAGTTGACCTAGGGGATGGGCTTGGTGAGAAAACTTAAAGAGTCAACTTGGTGAGTGCACTTGAATTGTCAGCTTGGCAAGCAGACTCTGGGACTTGGTGAGGTGGCTTGGTGAAAAGAATTGGTGGGCTAGCTCAGCGAGCTGACCTTAAAGAGTCAAATTTGTGAGTGTACTCAAACAATTGACTTGGTGACATGACTTGTTGGGCTTGGCAAGCTTACCTAGCATGCGTACTTGAATAGTAGACTTGGTGAGCTAACTTAAAGAGTCAACTTGTTGAGGTGACTTAGTGGGGGTGACTTGGTGGGCTGACCTAGAGAGTTGACCTAGGGGGAAAACTTGGTGAGCAAACTTAAAGAGTTGACTTGGTGAGAGTACTTGAATTGTCAGCTTGGCGATTTGGCTATGGGAGTTGGCCTGGCAAGATGATATGGCGAGTCGACTAAAAGTGGCAACTTGGTGGTGCAAGTTGGTGAGCTGACTTATCGAGGCCACTTGGTGAGGAAACTTTACTAAGTGACTTGATGAGCCGACCTACTAAGTGTACTTAAAGACTGACCTTGATGAGGCACTTTGGTTGGGTGACTTGATGAGAAAACTTAAAGTGTCAACTTGGCGTGCTGACCAAGTGAGTTTACATGGTGAGGGAGCTTAGAGAAGCAACTCTATGGGGCAACTTCATAAGCAAATTGAGTGAGCCCACTTGCTAGGACAAGGTGGTAAAACCACTGGGTGAGTCAACTTCGTGCGATGACTTAATGAGTCAACTCATTGAGGTGACTAGGTGGGGGTGACTTGGTGAGATGACCTGGAGAGTTGGCCTAGGGGGCAAACTTGGTGAGTGAACTTAGAGAGTTGACTTGGTTAGTGTACTTCAATTTTTAGCTTGGCGAGCTAACTTGGGGAGTCAGCCTGGAGATCTAACATGGTGAGTGGGCTTAAAGTGGCAACTTGGTGGGGCAAGTTGGCGAGCTAACTTAGCGAGGCCACTTAGAGACATGAGATGGGGAGCTAACTTGGTGAGAAAGCTCGATGAGTGGACCTAAAGACTAACCTTGATGAGGCACTTTGGTGGGGTGACTTGATGACCAAACTCAAAGAGTCAACTTGGCAAGCATATGTGGACTAGTGCATTTGGGTTCATTTTTTGACCTTCATTGATCAAATTTTGGACCCAATTTGTGACCAAATTTGACCAACCCATTGGTCAAAATTTTGACCAAGTCACTGGTACATGATTTGTCTCAATCATATAACTAATTATATATTTTTCATATAGTTATTGTCAGTGTTTTTTAGGCATTCTATAGAATAGTTCACATGCCTTCTGTATGATATGACATTTTGCATGCATCCTACACTCTCTCTCATCTGGCTAATGATGGATTACATAGAGTGATCTAAAACCATGATGCTAAAAAACACACAGTCAAATCCAAAATGAACTTGCACTACAAATAGATTGTGGAAATCTGATATTCGTAAAATTGCATGCATTTCTACCAGGAAAATCACAACTTAAACATATATTTGTCTTGGTAGACATGCATGCAAAATTAACAATATCAGATTTCCACAATCCATTTGTAATGCAAGTTCATTTTGGATTTGATTGTGTGTGTTTTTTAGCATCATGGTTTCAGATCACTCTCTCTAATCCATCATCAACTAGATGAGAGAGTGTAGGATGCATGCAAAATGTCATATCATACGCAAGGCATGTGACTGTTTTATAGAATCCTTGAAAAAAAAATTACACCTACCTATTGGTAGAAATTTCTACCTTCATTGGTCAAAATTTTTGACCTTCATTGGTTGAAATTTCTACCTTCATTGGTCAAAATTTTTGAACTTCATTGGTCAAAATTTCTACCTTTATTGCTTGAAATGTTTGACCTTCATTGGTCAAAATTTCTGCCTTTATTGGTCAAAATTTCTACCTTTATTGTTCAAAATGTTTTTCCTTCATTGGTCAAAATTTCTACCTTTATTGGTCAAAATTTTCTACCTTCATTGGTCAACATTTTAACCAATTCCTGGCAGAACTTGCACCATGGCTATGGAGGTTTTTCGAGCAACGTATTGGTTAAAATTTTGACCAACTAGAAGGTTGGTCAAAATTTCCACAGGAAAAATTCCGACCAATGGGTTGGTCAAATTTGGTCAAAGTTTGGTAAAAAATTGGGTCAAAATTTTGACAAATAATGGTCGAAAAATGGTCTCAAATGTACTAGTGAATGGATCCTAAGAGATTGGATGAAAATGCACCTCTTTCCTTGTAGTCTAGAGACAAGAGAAGAAGAGAGCTATATTATATCAACAAGAGAATAATCCCCTATATTGAGATTATGAAGGAATTGTAAAACTTCATGAGAATGAGATATGATTCCTAAAGTAGCTCGTTAATGAACATACAATTTAAAATTTCTACAATCAACAAGTAAGTGCATATTACAATAATGGAAAGGACATTTATACTTAGATATGGCATCTTTTTGTATAAGTTAAGAGATTTCTTTTTTATAATTCATTAATTCAACATATACCTATTTAGCCACCTCTTGATGAATATCAAAGTTATCTAAGGTAGGTGTAGGAAGAAGTTTATGAAGACAAGGATGATGATTGATATCACCTTCCTTAGCTTGAGATTTTGAACAACCAATGCCATGAAAATTTAGTTTAGAGGGTATATGAATAGGATACTTAACACCATGCTCATTAACTCCAAGACCTAAACCTTTATAACCTTTTTTAATGATCATCATATATCTTGTAGTGTACATATCATGTAAATCTTCTACATGAGATGATTGTTTATCATGCTCATGAGAAAAAGTTGTATACAAAGGAATAATAGGTTTTAAAGAAGTGTCTTTAACCTTGTCCTTAATATCATCATGAATCAAAGGAGAAGGTAAATCAAAGTAGTGTTGCACATCTGTATCCTAAACTATAGCTTGAACCTCCACAAAAATATGAGAACTAGGATCAGGAGATGAAGAATTAGGTATCGGATTAGGAATAATCAGATTTAGATTAGGAAGATTAGGAGATGGTGTATCATTTACCAAATCCTTCACATAATCCAAAAGAACAATAAGTTTGCCACATGAATCTTTAAGAAAAGTTTTGGATGTAGAAACACTAGTGTCAGTTAAATTCACAAAAGAACAAGGAATCTTGAATAAAATAAAAGATCATGAACATAATAAAATGAATGATACTCTCATAAACATTGTAATTATTGTAAAGAGATTCTAAAAGAAGGGTAATAAGGAACATAACCACACAAAAAAGCATCTTCATAATATTCATAGCAAACAAAATGCAAGAATATTTTTGATAATTTGAAAGAGATTTTGTAATTTTTTTGTACTTTTGAATTATATAAATGAATGAAATCTAATTAACATGCAATATCTAACACAGGTTGCAAATATAACACTAAAGAGAAAGATTTGTCTATTACAGGTTCACCAAAATGAATAGAAAGAAAATAGAATCCTCTTCCCAAACCTAATTTTTAAAAGGAATTATCCAAATTGATTAAACACAAGAGAATGTTCAATGTAGAAATGGATCAAGTGATGAAAAATAGGAGGAAAGAGGGGGTTTATGTATGATCTTTATATTGTGAGAGAGTATAAGCCAAAAACCTAAAATAGATAAAAGAAAAATACTTACCTTGAATATAGAAAATATTGTTTTCTAATGTTTGTATGTAGTTTTTGGAAAATTTGCAACCTATGGTGGACTAGAAATGTCGAGATGTAGAAAACCCAAAAATATTATCTTTTTGAAGAGAGGTTGACCTTGACCCTATTGGCGAGGCACAATCTTACCCTAAGGCACAATTGTACCCCGAAAAGTTGACCTTGACCTACACTACTCTAATGGAATTTGTGTTCATGAATCTCGCAAGCTCAATGAAAAGGGTATCCAAATCTATTATTTGATTCTCTGTTCCACACCTATATCTACAAGAAAAATGGTTTTGTTGTTTGGATGAGGGATTTGCCTTCGTTAGTTTGGAATAGACCTTAATAGTAGAATTGAAATAGAGAATGCTAGCAAGTAGTAGAATTAAATCTAACAATGAAGCTATAATACTTAATAGATATGCAATTGTATTTGAATTGTAATCAAGTATATTGATATGAAAGTTTGAACATAACATTAACAAATGTAAATCAAAACCTCTATGATTGTATTCTTAGAATCCACCTTGAAATAAGTATTAATAAATCTAGAAGATGAACAAAGGATCTTGATGGAGGATCACACCACCATGATGGCTAGATCTAGGGTTTTGAATGATGAATCTAGAATGCTTGAACCAAATCTTGTCAAAGGCTTGAATGCTTCAATTCTTAATCTTCAATGGAAAATTTGAATGCTTGATAATAACTCCTTATGAATAGTAGATTTTCTCTCATAGATCATGGATGCACTTACGAAATATGTAGAGCACTTGTAGATATGCGTGGGTAATAGAGATATCATGTCAAAATGAGGGAAGAAGGCTTCCTTATATAGAGATCTAGGGTACTAACTCCTACAGAAGGCCGACATAGGAGCATTAAATCCCATTTAACCTTAACCCTTAGGAATGGACCTAGATTAAATTTAATTTAAGAGTCTACCATTTTGGAACCCGAAACAACCAACCTAGAAGTAGGAAAATAAACTTTCTAAAGCTCGAGAGCTTGAAACTCCTATAAATTGAAAATAAGACCTGGGGTCAATGATGAAGTCAACCTTGCCCTAGGTTAGGGTCAAGGTCATCCATGACCTAGGTCAGGGTTGATGTTGAACTTGAGCTAAAAGGTCATCCTTCACCTAGAGGCCAAAGTGCTAAGTTTCACAGAGCAGTTTGTCAGAAATAGGTTGGAAATAGAGAGAGAGAAGTAGAATGGGGGAAAAAATACCAGATCCAAGCAAAGACCCATTCAAGGCACTTGACATAACCCTAGACCATTTGCTTAGATGCCTAAATGCTCTTAACATGGAAGTGCTTTTATTTTAAGATGATATACAAAGTAAAATAATAAGAGGGAGAGAAGAAACATAATCATTTATGGATAGTAAATGGAATTACTTATATGGCCAATAGCATGATGAAATGGAATTCAAAAGGAGATAATAGAGCCACAAATAATTTCCTTTTAAATCTTCATGCAAAAATTACTTTAAAACTAAGTGGAGCAACAGAACCTTAACAACAAATATAGGTAGATGGAACTACAAGATCAATTCACCATGAAGTTTTTTGACCTTTGTATTACTAGAGGAAATTATATTTATAGCCTTGACTATTAAACCCATTCCTCACACTATAATCCAATAGTGACATCAATTACATTTTCTTATCTTAAGAATAGGAAAAAAAAAGGTTTAATTATGAAAGGATCCATTCTATAGAATGACATTGACCTTTAGCATCTTTCCCAGCAATGTTCCTGATCTTGTAGCGCCCATAAGAACACATGGCAACCATTTATCTTCATGTGGCTTTAGAAACCAATTCAAAAATATCCATTTTCCTTTTTATTCTATTGTTGGTGCCAAATCTATGTAATTCATATCTCAACAGTCATAGCAAGTTTAAATTGTGGTTGTCGATCTTATATCAATGATCATGATTAAAACTTAGCAATCCTCCTTATTTTTCCCTTTATGACTTCTTTTATGGGTCCACTAGTGCACACATGTCCAATGCTTTCATTCTCACTTTGGCTATTTTTCACACATCTTTGAAAAGATAGAAAGTGCCAGCCATTGATCTACTTTTGATCAACAACTTCCATAAAGTGAAGATCTTTTATAATAATTATAAACTCCAACCAACCTGATCATTCCATTTGGACAACTTATTCTAATATATTCCTTTTTGTGGCCTACAACTGAGTCTAGTACCACCATCTCCACATGGTGAATTCTTGCATTCTTGCTGTGGTTATTTCTCATGCAACTTTATAAAGTGAGAAAGCGACAACCGCTAATTTCTTAAGATTCGATGGCTGGGAAGATGGATCATTTGACATTGCTTGGAAACCAAAGAGTGGCCCATAGGGACAGGTGTCAAATAGTCACTTCCTTGCAACCTTAACCTCATGTTACTCTTAATTTTCAATGAATATGTGATCTTTATCTTTTGTTTCTTTTTTTTCTTAACTCTAGGTTACCTTTAACCACTTGCGATCATACGAAGACATTGCATTGTAGCTTCAGATGTTCTCATATTTTTCCCTTGAGATCTAATGATCAACTAATCTTTGTATCTTTGGAAGATTTAATTTATATGTTCTTAATTTCTTTATGCTCATGCACCTAGCCCCACTCAACTTTAAGATTTCTCTACTTACAATCTTACTATCCTTACCTTCGTAGCTTTGAAAATCTCTTTATTAGCCTTTATGCTTATGCAAATCTCCATTCATTGTAAGATCATAACCCTTCTATTTTTTTATGGTTGTGGGTTCCCCTTTAATAATTTACACTTATAAACCCTTCATCTTATCATAAGATCATATCACTTTCTAGTTACCATGAGACACTTACAATGACATGACAATAGGATGATTGTAAGATTAAAAACTTGAAAGTACACACCTACGATGCTACAACTACATGGTATATTGTAAGATGAGGATTCTCAACACTTTCCTTTGTGATCCTTCACCAACCTTCACTTTGGGTTGACTTTAACTATTTGCGATGTTGCAAAAAATCTTGATCTAACTATAGTGGTTATCCCCAACATCATCTCAACTTAAAATACTAAAGAGCATGAGTTTTCAACCAACCAATGGCATGTGTTCCTTTTAATGATTAATTTTTCCAACCACCTACATAGCTATTAATATCACATCTAGACCATTCATGTGACATATTAATAATGCTTATTTTATCACCTTTTTATTTTAGTATATTTGAGGATTTTAACTTGGTTTTCTACTGAAACAACTAGTTTCCCTATATTCTAAATTTGATCACCTATGATGTCTCCCATTGAAATGAAAACCACTATAGACATAAATCTTAAGAATAATTTTGAATATTTAGATGATGAATCACTAGAGTTTGCAGACCTTCTCCTCATCAAGGAGATGCTTATAACTAACCCACTAAAGCCTAAATCACCTAGCCCTTGACCAGTACAATGTTTACATGATTTCCCACATAGGTTACCTTGAGAGGGGGCAATGAGAAGAGAGGTCATCCTAGAGGCACTCTTGAAATAGACTCAAAATTGACACATTGACTTGATTTCAACCTAAAGAAAAATGGGATGAACTAAAAATTGAGCAAAAACTAGCTCTATCTAGGGATTAAGCATAAAAACACTTAAAATGATCCTAGAAATCTATAGTTTCACAAAATAGGGTGACAAATTGGCAAGAAAAAGAAGAGACTACTCTAGGAAAGAAAGAAAAACTAACTAAGAAAGTGAGAAACCAACCAAAATAAAATTGCATGAAAGAAAAAGCTACCAAACTAGCTACTATGTAGGGGTTACCTACTTCAGTTTTGCATTTGATACAACTTCAAATCCTACCCATTATAAGAACAAGGCAAGGATTCTCTTGTGTGTTATGGAAACTTGGAAGAGTTATTCTCATTCACTTGCATGATTTGAAATGGCCCTCCACAAAGAGTAAAACTTGGAGTGCATTCCTCTTGGTTCAGGCCTCTTTTCCCATAGCAAGATCAAATCACCTTCCATGAATTTCCTTTGTCATTCTCTTCTATCAAATTAATTTTCAACTCTCCCTTGATGTTCAATTATTTTATTTATCATTTCTTCTCTTTCTTCCTACAACTTGATGACATACAATATTATCTTTTCCAATCCATCTTTGCATATACCATCTTTAATCACAGTCTTCAATTTACAATAGGCAAGCTCTAGAGGAAATGGCAAGTTATCTTCTACTCCATAAACTAACTTAAAAGGTGAGATAGCAATGGCTCTTTTAGGTGTGGTGATTAATTTGGCTTATGAAATCCAACCCCCATTGGTGAAAAGGAGATTCAATCACCACTGGCCTAAGAGGCAAGGCAACTAGCTAAGGTTAACTAGTAAACATCCTATATTTCTCACAATTGGAAACCCACTTATATGAATCCTTAAGCATACCAAGCCAATAGTAGCATTGCCTCAAAATTTTTAATATGATGAGAGTGGAAGAGAAGTGTCCTCCACATGTCTCATAATAAAAGGATTTGAACAACTTCTCTTGCTACTCCTTATGAACACATCTAAAAAATGTACCATCAATAGCTCTCTTATACAAGACATCATCAAGATTACATACCTTAAGGCCTTTATTTTTAGATCTCTCCTCTACTTAGTACTTAATCCTTCAGGACACTCACCAAAAGTAAAAAAGTATGCACTATTTGAAAACCAAGGATCTTTAAGATTGACCATGTGAACCTTTGGAATATCTTCTACTTCACCTTGTTGATCTTATGCCAAGGCTTTACAAAATGAATTTCCTCTCACAAGTTTTGTTGGCTTAATTTCTATATCATACTCTTGGACCTTTTCTATCCAAGCTCCTCTATTATTGAAACCAACCTCTTGTTGTGTCAGGATACTTTTAACTATAGGATTAGGCACATATATCACTAAATAGGAATGCAACACATAGAATCTAAATTTTTTGAATGCTCTTACCACCGTATATGCATGTTTCTCCCCTTTTGAGTATTTAAAATCTTGATTCTTCAATGGCATACTCATGAAAGAAATTGGGGCTTGTATTGCTTCTTTTTTTCCCTACATCAATATGAATGACATAGTATGCTCATATATATACCAATATATGATGTACTCCTTAGTATAGTCTGGATGAACAAGACACGGGCTTTGACAATAGCACCTTTGATGTCTTGAAAAGCCCCTTTTCCAATATCAATCCATTTGAAATCTATATTACCCTTCATCATATCTAATATACACTTAACTATTTTAGAGAAATCAAGCAAAACCCTCCTTAAGAAATTTACCTAGCCAAAGAAAAAATTTACTCTAGTTTTGCTCAATGGTAGACTTAATTGTTGAATGGCTTTACCTATGTCTGGATCAATTTTCACCCCTTCTTGAGAGAAATTGTGACCAAGTAGTTTACCCTTTGTCACATAAAATACTGATTTCTTGGGATTCAGTGAGACACCATGATCTCTACACATTTTTAGTACTTTTTTTAAGTCTATGATATGATCTTCTCTTTTCTTAGAAAAGACTGCCAAATCATCAAGGTACACAACAATGATTTTATCCTTGAAATCACCAAAAGCCAAATTCATTGCATGTTGAAATGTTGCGCATGCATTAATTAAGCCAAAAGGCATCCTACTATATGAAAACGTATCCCAAGATGTTGTGAATGTCGTCTTGTATTGATCTACCTCATCTACTTGAATCTGATTATACCTTGAAAAGCCATCTAACATACATATCATCTCTGACCCTATGATAGTTTATAAGAGGTGATCCATGTTGGGGAGTGCAAAGTTATCTTTAAGAGAAGCCTGATTTAGATTTCTAAAATCCACATAAATCCTTATTTCTCTATTTTTCTTCCTCACTAGCACAATGTTAGCTACCCAAGTAGAGTGATGAATATGATATACGATCCTATCCTACAACATTTTATCAATCTCCTTAAAGATTGATCCTTGAACTATAGGGTTGAAGTTACTTTGTTTCTCTATGAATGATGTTGCTCTTAGCTTAAGGCCGATTTTGTGTTTGAATTTCCCATCCATGAAAATTTTTAGATCGTCATAGCTCAAAGAAAATACATCTTGATATTCAATGAATAATTTCTTGATTTCTACCCTCTCTTCTTGTGTGAAACACTTCCCTGTGTCTATCATTTTTGGATTGATTTATGTCCCTATGTTTATTTCATCATACTCACCACAAGATTTTCCTTATTTTATCTCTTTCTCTCTTAATGTATGCATCATGTCTATCCAAAATCTTTTTCAAAGAAATGAGATGAGATGGGATCTTGTTAACATTAAATTGGATCATATTTGGCTCTATTTTCCTTTTATCATGTATCAATGGATCACCACTTGAATTAGAGCTTCTTTCAAAATATAGGCCTACAAAATGTTCTACCCCTTCAATGAATTTTTGTACATATTTTTCATCATCAAACACCCACCAAGAGTCTTCATTATCAATAATATTGGATCTGAATAGAACTTACACTTTATAGATTTGATCGTTGAAGTCAAGATGTGGTAGGAGCAAAGATGTAGAGACTATCAAAGAATCAACTATTGAATTCAATTCCCTTGGTAGTGATATAATTGAGAAAGCATCCAAACTTTGAATCTCATCCCACACCTTATTATGGTAGTTTTTCA
This sequence comes from Cupressus sempervirens, assembly GCA_028749045.1. Classification (NCBI taxonomy): domain Eukaryota; kingdom Viridiplantae; phylum Streptophyta; class Pinopsida; order Cupressales; family Cupressaceae; genus Cupressus; species Cupressus sempervirens. The sequence goes on along the minus strand of CM053787.1, from coordinate 774,266,295 downwards.
ATCTTTGGTTCTTTACTGCATATTGGTTCTTCACTTGCCTTACCACCAATTATGCATCTCCTTGAGCTTTGAGTATCTTAATTCCTTTTTGTTTCATTGGAATTATGCCAAGGAGAAGGCCTTCATACTTTGTAGTATTTTTGTACTCTTGAAGTCTTACTTATATGCCAAACAAGTTGTTTCTCCACTAGGTGATGCCAAAACAACTCCTACACCTAAACCAACATTGGCACAACTACCATCAAATTATAAAGTCCACAACTATTCATCATTAGTATTCTCTAATTTTTTTTGAATATTAGGGGTATTGAAAAATAGCATATAGTTACCAAACTACATTTCTTGATATAGGATTTGAGACCTAGGATCATATGATTTGAGAACAATGAACTTTGCCTTTTCTTTTGGTTTCATTTTCAACTTTTTGTCTCCAACTTGGATGGTAGCATAGGACCAGTCTAATCTTATCTCTCCCCCAATTTCTTTGCAAAAAATTCTACATAAGAGCATTCCATAACTTGCAGGTATGTCTACCACTAGGATAGTGGGCTTTAGCCTTTTAGAAGGATAGGTAGCTAGAGAAACTTGAGTATCCTTTATTTTTCCAAGTAGGGGTACTTGTTTTAGCATCCATTGAGTAACAATGATGAATAATTTTAGTTAGACCTAGAGCTTTAGCTATAGAGTCAAGCATCACATTATCAAAAAATCCTAAGTCTATGATATAATTACTCAACCTATTTCCATTAATAAACGAGGAAATGTAAAAAGGATATAATTTTTGATTCGAAGAAGTAGCTAAGACAATATCTACTCTTCTTCTTGAAACACTTAGGTAGTGCTAGATCTTCATAAGCCAAAGTGGTTCCACTAGTGCTATCTTTGTTGTGATGATCAACATTAACATTCATAATATCATGACCTCCATCTTTATTATTACAGTACTCTACAAGTCTTTGGAGTTGATCAAGGTTAGACTTCAAATAATCTAATGCCTCAATATCTAAATTCTCACCTCTTCACAGTGTTGTATTATATCAAAGGAATAAGATCCTTTGTGTTCATTTTTTAAAGTTGAAGGTACCATGCCACTATCTCTGGCTTTATTTGATGATGCATGGATTTTAACAGGCACTAAATTTAAGGTTTGATTCTTATTCTTCTGACCCCTAGTCATGACTATCGAGTGAGGTCCATCTAGAGTTTTAAAATAGTCTACTCCAGTCTCTAAATCTGATTCATATTCCAAATAAAAAATTTTAGAGTCATCACAAGGAGTATGATCATCTTCACTTTCTAGACATTCCACCATTTCTTCTTTATTATCCACCATCTTCTTATACCTAATCATGCTAGCACATGTATCCCCATCATGATATGCTCTTAAGTGGAAAGCACAGATGTTCTATCTCTTTGGAGCAGCATCAATTCCTAACTTCTGTTGAGTAGGTGGTATTTTTAAAGTGTTACCTCCATTTGGATGTCTAGAACCTTCTTGATAAGGTTGGTGAAAATAATGAATAGGCCTATTGATTTGTTTCTTCAATGAAATTACCCCATTAGACAAATTTTGGAGCATGACATCTGTATTATTTGAAGTGCTAGCTGCATTACCTATGGTTCCAGATTGGAATTCTCATTTCCACTTACTAGAGGCTATCATGTCATCTTCCATCTCCATAGCTAGTGTTTGGGAAGATTGTAAATTTTCTACATTTACTTTCCTAATTTGGTATCCTAGATTAGGAGGCATAGAGCTGATGAAGAAGGTCTTCTTATTGTAATCCATTAATGCACTGGAAATAGGTATTCTCTTGATGATTTTGTTAAACTTTTCATTAAAATACCTCATAGAGATGGATGATTCTTTCTTTATTTGTGCTAATTGTAGCAACAACACTTCTACATATTCTATACTTTTATAGCATTCTTCAAACCTTTTCTTCATTTTATGCCAATCTATGATGCACCCTGTAGGTAAATCTTGGAATCAATAAAAAAAATTATCTACAAGAGTATCCACAAACATCCTGACTGCCACATCTTCATGTTGAGGATTCACCACACTGCAAGCTTTGTGAAAAGCACTTAGGTCTTTTTCTGTAGAGATTGTGCCATCAGTATTGATTTTTTGGAAAATTTTTCTATATTCTCATGGTAAATCATTATTAGCTCCAAGGTTCAGACGACCAATTTCATCTCCCCAAGGGACTACCATAGCCAATAGTACAATAATAGGATTTTCTTGGAAAGTGACTAAAATAGGGAGTGCTACACCATGCAACAAAAAAGAACTAAAAATATGAGAAATAGAAGTTCTAGCAATAGGAGGGGAAGAATATTAACTTCTCCTTGTTATAGTAAAGAAAACTATAGGAAAGTGAGTTTCTTGGAGTTTCTCAGCCACTGATTCCCTTGTAAGCGTTCTTCCCTTTCTGAAAATATCTTCTAGAATAAGAAAGTTGTCCTTCTTGAGTTCCTTGTATGTTGGGTTAATTGTTCCTCTTTCCTTGGCACTTCTGGTATACTTGGGATCTAGGATGAATCAACTACTTAGAAAATGGTGTTTTGAGTTTACCTTAACCCTGGTGATCAAGGAAACTTTACTAGTCTTCAACTTTTTAGCTTCTCCTTTCTAGTAGGTTGAGGCTATAAAACTGGTAATTACGTTGTTATGGAAAACACCTCACCTCCATAAGACCTACCTTGCAACTCAAAATACATAAGGAATTAGAGTACAAACTAATTATGAAGGAAAATTCTTCAGAGCTCTTTCATTTTGAATTCTCCACATTAGATTTGTCAAAAACTGTTGGCTCAGAATTTGTTCTCCTATTCTAGTTTACAACCTAACTGTTTTGATACCCAAGGTTTGGAGAAACAATAGGATATTACCAAAAAATGGGTAAGTGTATGTGTTCTATCACTTCCCTTTAAATTACAAGGTACATCTCCCTTAAGACATGTAATGATGTGTAATGAACATGTATTTCTTAGATCAAAAGTTTATGACAAAATCATTTCATAACATGAGAGCGGTAAAGGATAACTAAATTGCTTGTAGACATAAAAAACTCCAAAAAAATGGATTTGGATAACTCACAACCCCTAATGGAATGTTTTCCATGAAATATCTTGTATCACTTCTATCTAGCTTCTAACTACAATCTATCTCTACTTATACAATCATGATTGTTAATCCTAACAAAGCAAAAAATAAGAGGGAGAGAAGAAAAAGAATCATATATGCATAGTAAATGGAATAGAATTCATATGGAGATACCATAGCCACACATAATTATCTTTCAACACTTCATGCAGAAACTACTTTAAAATTAACTGGAACAATAAAACCTTAACAACAAAGGCAGGTAGATGGAACCACAAGACCAATTCACTATCAGGTTTTATGACCTTTTCATTATCAAAGGAAATTAAATTTATATCCTTTGCTATTAAACCCATTCATTTCTTGGTAACCCAACAGTCACATCAATTACATTTGCTTATCTACGAAATGGTAAAGAAGATAGGTTAAAATACAAAAAGGATCCAATCTGTAGAATGGAATTGACTTGTGACTTCTTTCCTAGCAATGATCTTGATCTCATGGTACCCCTAAGAACACCTGGTGATCATTTATCTTCATGTAGCTTCAGAAACCCTCTAAAAATCTCTATTTTCATTTGCATTCCACTATTGGTGCCAGATCCATGTAATTTGTGATTTTTGGCCTTCAATTTTAAATCAATGATCATGATTAAAACCTAGCAATCCTCCTTATTTTTTCCTTTATGACTTCCTTTGTGGGTGCACTTGTGCACATGTGTCCAATGCTCACATTCTTGCTTTGGTCATTTTTCATGCATCTTTGAAAAGTGAGAAAGTGATAGGCATTGTTCTACTTTAGATCAATACATTGATCTACTTTAGATCAATAGCTTCCATAAAGTGAAGATCTTTTATGATAGTCAGAAACACCAATTATCCTGAACATGCCATTTGGACAAGTTATTCTAACATACTCCTTTTTGCAACCTATAGCTAAGTCTGGTCCACCCATCTCCACATGGTGAATACTCATATTCTCACTTTGGTTATTTCTCATGCAACTTTATAAAGAGATAAAGTGAAAGGTGGTGATCTCTTATGATCTAATGGTTGGAAAGATGCATCATTTGACATCATTTGGAAACCAAAAGGGGGATCATAGAGATAGGTGTTAACTATTTTTTCCTCTCAGCCTTAACCTTAGGTTGCTCTTAACTATGAGAGATGATGCAAATTTTAGCTTTCATTGCTTCACCATCTTAACTCTAGGTTACCTTTCACCACTTACGATCATATGCTGGCATTGCTTTATTTCTTTGGAAGCTCTCATGGTTTGCCCTTACATTCTCATGATCCATTACTCTTCATATCTTTGGAAGATTTAATTGACATGTGCTCAATTTATTTATGCTCATGTGTCTGGCCCCACTTAGCTTTAACTCTTCCTCACTTACAATCTTATGATCCTTATCTTTGTAGTTTTGAAAGTCTCCTTATTAGCCTTTTCACTTATGCAATTCTCCATTCATCGTAAGATTTTTACCCTTCTATTTTCATATGGTGGTGGGTTCCCCTCTAAGACTTTACACTTATACACCCTTCAACTTATCGTAGCATCATATCACTTGCCATTTACCATGAGAAACTTATGATGACATGACAATAGGATGATTGTAATATCAAAAACTTGAAAATACAAACCCATAATGATACGACTACATGGTATATCATAAGATTGAGATACTCAACACTTGCCTTTATGATCCTTTGCTAACCTTCACTTCAGGTTGACTTTAAATATTTGTGATGTTTCAAAAAATCTTGATCTAACTGTAGTGGTTCTCCCTTGCATCATCTCAACTTAAGATACTTAAGGGCATGACTTTATAACCAACCAATGATGTACATTCATTTTATTGATTGAGTTTTCCAACCACCTACATAGCTATTAAGATCACATCTGGACCATTCATGTGACACATCAATGATGAATGTTTTCTTGCATTTTAATTTTAGTATATTTGATGATTTTAACTTGGTTTTCTACTAAAACAACTAGTTTTCTTGTATTATGAGCTCAATCACTTGAAGTATCTCCCATTGAATTGAAAACCATTGTAGACATCGGTCCTCAAAATCCTTCTAAATATTTAGATGATGAATCATTGGATTTTGCAACCTTCTTCTCATCAAGGAGACATTTATAACTAACCCACCAAACCCTAAATCACCTAGCCCTTAACTATTGCAATGTTTACATGATTTCCCACATAGGTTATATTGAAATGGGGTGATGGGAAGAGAGGTCATCCTAGAGATACTATAGACATAGACTCAACATTGACATATTGACTTGAATTCAACCTAAAGCAAAATAGGATGAACTAAAAATTGGGCAACATACATATACACCATTAGATAGAAGACCATTTTTCAATTCACATACAGCTAAGGGGACATTCTTTGTAGAAATTTGTAATTAGTAAGAAGACAAAATCTTATCTATGAATTCACATTTAGCAATCATCTCACATAGCCTATCATGAAATTCATACACAACCATAAATATATTCCATCTAGAATTTCATGAACAACATGTTCACAACATCTTATCTATGATTTCACTTTCAAAAATCATACAAAAGTCCAAAATATAGAACTGAAATTCACAATAATATTCATGAAGGAAAGCTTCTTGGCCATATCCTAGGTGAACAACTCACACAGTTGGCTAATTCTTATTCACATCTTTGGTAAACAACATGCATAGCTAGGTGTCTTGACTGTATTTACCAAATGGTTCTAAAGGTATTATATCATTGATCTGGTTAAAACATACGGTTAACATGCTTAAAGAAAGAAGAGGTTTTTTTCACAAAAATGGAACCATTTTTGATGGGGACACAACCCAACAACCAGAATAGACATAATAGAAAGGGGAAATTATATTAACTGAGAAAATAAGCTGGTACAAATAGTGCAGAGAAAATAAACTCAAAACATGCCCTGCGGGCTTACAATAGCATAAATCTGGAGAATATTTCTCCTTTTAGCACCTCCTCTCAAGCTCCAATCCGAACTGCCTTTTACAATGCCAGAAATCTCCTTAAATAGACCCCGGAGGGTTAAGGACTAGGAGTTCATTCTAGAAAGTGCTAGTAGGCATCCACCGACAAAATAGAAGGTTCCGGAAGCTGCGTTAGAAGTCGGTGCAATTCTAGAAGAATCCAGAAACGGTAGTTGAACTTCCGGGAGGCATAACTTTTGAACCGTAACTTCGATTGACGAACTGTTTACATTTTCGAAAAGATCTCGAAGTGCTCTATAGCCCTATGGACAAGCTTCACTCATCCCCCATTTTTCAACCCTTTTCGAGGTCATTTAATGCCCCAAACCTAACTTTGAAGCATTCTTAGGGGGTCTCCAAAACCCGAAAAGCTGCAATAACTTTCAAACCGTGGGGCCTTTTGACCTGATTCTTTTTTTGGAATTCTCTAAATCTCGATTACATTCATTTGGCCAAGTCACACCTTCTAGGTCACCAAAATGATGGTCAAATTGCATGCTCCTATTTTTTCGGGATTTTTGAATGCACTGATAGTTGAACTATGAGAGTTGGAACCTTTATTTGAGCCAAATGGGTATCCAAAAATGTAAAGACATAAAATAGAAACTAAGTCTAAGTACATTTTTTTGGGTGACACAAGATTGCCCTTATACCTCTGGATGCTCCTGCATCAGACACCCAGGGTAGATTGAAAAGTGACCCTGTCACTTTATGGATGGTAGAGGAAATCCCAAATGGGAAACCTCAGCTGCTGAAATCCAAGTTGAGTCTTCGATCGGTCGTCCTTTCCATTTGAACAAATACTCTTCATACTGCTTGTTTCTGGTACTCCTACCCACACAATGATCTAGAATGTCTTCTATCTCCTCCTTCTTAGAAGCAGGAATTGGGCATGGCTCTAAAACCAGCTCCTCATCTGCACCATCATCATGATACTCTGTTAAATCTGCAATGTTGAAAATGGGAGAAATGTGAATACCATCTGGAAGCTCCACCTCATATGCATTTCCTGAGTTATGTTTCTTCAAAACCTTGCAGGGGCCAAATTTCTTCATTTTCAGCTTGTTGTAAGTACCAACTGGAAATCTTTCTTTTCGTAAGTGCACCATGACAAGATCCCCTACTTGGAATTCCTTATGTCTTCTCCTTTGATCAGCCCTAGCTTTATACTCTTGATTCATCTTGATAATGTGTGCTTGGACCTCCTCATGTAGACGCTTGATGTGTTTAGCAAAATCCTCAGCTTCAGCACTTGTTCTCTCCCCTTGTTCTATCTTCCTCAATTCTGGTGCAGTCCTTGGGCTATTTCCATATACAATTTGAAATGGTGATTTTCCAGTACTCCTATTTACAGAGTTATTATAAGCAAACTCTGCCTGTGGTAGAATCAAATCCCATCCCTTGGGCTTATCTCCAACTAAACATCTCAGCAAATTGCCAAGACTTCTATTTACCACTTCTGTTTGGCCATCAGTCTGTGGGTGATGCGTGGAACTGAATTTCAAGTCTGTTCTCAACTTCTTCCACAATGTCCTCCAGAAATACCCCACAAATTTAGTATCTCGGTCAGAAACTATACTCCTTGGAAGACCATGTAGTCTTACCACCTCTTTGAAAAACAAGTCTGCAATATGGACAGCATCATGAGTTTTATGGCATGGAATGAAATGTGCCATTTTGGAGAACCTATCAACCACCATGAATACTGAGTCATTACCCCTTTGTGTCCTTGGCAATCCAAGAACAAAATCCATACTTATGTCCTCCCATGGCCTTGATGGAACAGGCAATGACTGATATAGGCCAGTATTTTGACTAAACCCCTTGGCAACTTGACAAACCTGGCAACTCTGTACAAACTTCTTCACATCCTGTGTAATTTGAGGCCAAAAATAATGTTCTCTAAGAATGGCAATGGTCTTATCCCGACCAAAATGTCCTACCATCCCTCCACTATGTTTCTCCTTAATCAGATTTTCCCTCATGGAACTCCTTGGAATGCACAATTGACTACCTTTGAACAACATGCCATCCTGAATCAAATAGTCTAACCACTTGGTTCTATCTACAGCAACAGGTTCTTTACAAGATATCCATGCTTCAGCAAAATCAGGATCCTCGGGGTACAAACTCTTGAGTTCATCAAACCCAACTACTTCAACCTGCATTGTTGTAAGCAACAATTGTCTCCTACTTAATGCATCTGCAACCCTGTTAGATTTTCCACTTCTATGCTTTAACACAAATGTATAACTCTGCAAGAATTCTACCCACTTCATATGCCTCTGATTAAATTTACCTTGGCTATTTAGGTACTGTAATGCCTGATGATCAGTATACAAAACAAATTCCTTTGGCAATAAATAATGCCTCCATTTCTTTAAGGCCTGAACTATTGCATAGAATTCTTGATCATAAACAGAATACTTCTTCTTTGCATCATTCAATTTTTCACTAAAATATGCAATAGGCTTACCTTCTTGGCTTAATACAGCCCCAATAGCACTACCACTAGCATCACAATCCACCTCGAATACTTTTCTAAAATCTGGAAGTGCCAACACAGGCTGTTCAGTCACCTTCTTCTTCAGCAATTCAAAACTTCTCACAGCTGTTGTAGTCCATTTGAACTCTTTTCTATCCCCTCTTATTGTATCAGTTAGAGGTGCACATATGCCACTGAAATTCTTAATAAACTTTCTGTAAAAACTAACCAGGCCATGAAATGATCTTACCTCAGTAGCAGACCTTGGAGTAGGCCATTCCAAGATGGCTTTTACCTTCTCTGGATCCATTTTGAGACCTTCAGGTGATATAACAAATCCCAAATAGACTAACTCCCTTTTTGCAAAGACACACTTCTTTAGATTAATTAACAGTTTCTCTTCCCTTAGCCTTTCAAGGACACTACGAATATGTAGTAAATGTTCTTCCAAAGTCTTGCTGAAAATTAAAATATCATCCAAATAGATAGTAACAAATTTTCCCAAGAACTTCTTAAGTACCTCATTCATGAGCCGCATGAAGGTGCTTGGGGCGTTCATCAATCCAAAGGGCATGACTAACCACTCATAAAGACCCTCCTTGGTCTTGAAGGCTATTTTCCACTCATCTCCTTCTCAAATCCGTATCTGATGATAGCCACTCTTCAGATCTATCTTTGTGAAGTACTGAGCTCCACTCAAGCAGTCCATAATATCATCCATCCTTGGTAAAGGAAACCGGTACTTGATGGTTATCCTATTTATAGCTCAAGAATCTGTACACATCCTCCACTCTCCATCCTTCTTTGGTGCAAGTACTGCAGGTACTGCACATGGACTCAGGCTCTCTCGAATCAAGCCCTTCCTCAACAGCTCCTGAACCTGTCTATTTAGCTCCTCTGTTTCAGTAGGAGTCATCCTATGAGCAGCCTTGTTAGGCAAACTAGCTCCTGGAATCAGATCTATTTGATGACTGATTTGCCTTACTGGTGGCAATCCATCTGGAACATTATCAGAGATAATATCTCCAAATTCTCCTAGTAAATCTGAAACTTCAAATGGTATTTCACTACTACCTTCTTTATCTTTTCTAGGAATCAAAGCATAGCACATGCGCTGATGTTTCATGCCATCTAAAAACTTCCTTCCATCAACAAGACAAATCCTAGCACTGCTACATACCTTTTCACCTTCCTTTTTCATGGGCTTCAATTTGTGGCGAACTCCATCCTTTGTCAGAGAGTATGTGTTTGCATGTCCATCATGTATTGCATGTCTATCAAACTGCCATGGTCTACCCAACAATAGATGGCAAACATCCATCGAAATAACATCACAGAGGACTTCATCATGGTAACTACCAATTTTGAATTTTACTAAACATTGTTCACTTACCAGGACCTTATGATCATCTTTTACCCAAGAAATCCGATAGGGCTGGGCATGTTTCTCCCTCTTGAGCTTCAGCTTAGAGACCATCTCTTCGGATACCAAGTTATCAGTGCTACCACAATCAATGATCACATCACAACATTTATCCTCACACTTGCATCTGGTACGAAACAAGCTCCTCCGTTGTCCTGGTTCATTTTCACCACTTAGTAGGACTCTTTCATTTACCAAGGTCTCTCCTCTTTCTGCATCCTCTGAATGTGATGATTGTGCATCCTCATCCACATGAGCAACCCTAGCTTGGCCCTCAGCTCTCCTATCTGTCCTTCCTTGTCATTGAGGGCATTCAAAGGCATGATGGCCTTCTTCATTGCAATGGAAACAGGTACCATGGAAGCCTCCTCTTCCTTGCCCACATCCTCTACCTCTTCCTCTTTGATTTCCAAAGTCTTGATCATGGGAGCGGTTGAAACCCTCATTCCTCTGGTTCCTGCTAGTACCCTCATCTTCATTTTTCTTTTGAGTTTCATTGCAGCCTCCAGATGATCTGCCGCTTCCCCTTCCTCCTTGACCACACCCTCTTTGTCTTCCTTCAAACCTTTTACTCAGCTTCTCTTCAACTCGTAGGGCAAACTGGTATGCTTCTTCAACGCCGGTCATTCTTACCAGACTTAATTCCTCCTGGATGCTAGGTCGCAACCCACTAATATAATGAGCAACCTTCTCCTTATTTGCTTCTGCATACCCCGCTCTAATCAGGAGTCGGTAAAACTCCTCTATATATTCTTGGACTGATCTTCCTGCTTGCTTTATCCATGCATCTTCTTAAACAGATCAAGCTCGTAGTCCACAGGAATGAACTGCTTCTTCAATTTGTCCACCATGCGATCCCATCTTGTGATCTTCTCCTTTCCTCTTCTAAGTCTTTCCAGTTGAATCTCTTGCCACCAGATTTTGGCATGGCCTTTTAGTTTGGCCTTTGCAAACTTAACCCTATCTGGGTCCCTTATATCCTCATACTCAAAGTATTCATCCAGTTCATTGATCCAATCGATCAACTCATCTGGTTTCAAATTTCCTAAAAATATACCCACTTCAATTGTAGGTCTTTTCCCAAACCTAGAAATGGCCCTAAAAAGCCTTTCCTCTACAGGATTCAGAACTTCCCCGTCAACTTCCATTACTTCCTCTTCATTGTCATCCTCACTATTGTCATCTGCGGCAATATTTGCTCCTCTACGAAGCTCCTCTTGTAATGCGTGTACCTGTCTCTGGAGGGCTCTAACCTCCTTAGGATCAACAGATCTGGCCCTTCCACCACGCTCTCTTCATGGAGGCATCTTCTAACTCGAACCCACAACCACACAGTCCTAGTGCAAACTGCCTCACAGTCGGTGCTCTGTCTACACACTCAGGAAAACCCGCTCTGATACCACTTGATGGGGACACAACCCAACAACTAGAATAGACACAATAGAAAGGGGAAATTATATTAACTGAGAAAATAAGTTGGTACAAACAGTGCAGAGAAAATAAACTCAAAACATGCCCTGCAGGCTTACAATAGCATAAATCTGGAAAATATTTCTCCTTTTAGCACCTCCTCTCAAGCTCCAATCCGAACTGCCTTTTACAATGTCAGAAATCTCCTTAAATAGACCCCGGAGGGTTAAGGACTAGGAGTTCATTCTAGAAAGTGCTAGTAGGCATCCACCGACAAAATAGAAGGTTCTGGAAGCTATGTTAGAAGTCGGTACAATTCTAGAAGAATCCAAAAACGGTAGCCGAACTTTCGGGAGGCATAACTTTTGAACCGTAACTCCGATTGACAAACCGTTTACATTTTTGAAAAGCTCTCAAAGCGCTCTATAGCCCTATGGACAAGCTTCGCTCATCCCCCATTTTTTGACCCTTTTTGAGGTCATTTAATGCCCCAAACCTGACTTTGAAGCATTCTTAGGGGGTCTCCAAAACCCGAAAAACTGCAATAACTTTCAAACCGTGGGGCCTTTTGACCTGATTCTTTTTCTGGAATGCTCTAAATCTCGATTACATTCATTTGGCCAAGTCACACCTTCTAGGTCACCAAAATGATGGTCAAATTGCATGCTCCTATTTTTTCGAGATTTTTAAATGCACTGATAGTTGAACTATGAGAGTTGGAACCTTTATTTGAGCCAAATGGGTATCCAAAAATGTAAAGACATAAAATAGAGACTAAGTCTAAGTACATTTTTTTGGGTGACACAGGATTGCCCTTATACCTCTGGATGCTCCTGCATCAATTTTTCTCCACTCCAATCCCTTGTATTGTCATTGATGTTTGAGATTTGTTTTACCTCTACTACTATTTTTTAGAAACATTTTACATTGCTGATGTGGTCTTAAAAATGTTATTAAATTTACGAACAATTACCCTATGCATAAAATTTGGTTCATAACTTATTGTTTTGGGGAGGAAGTAAAATTTACCAAGAAACCATGTATGGGTTTGATTCTATGACATTCCTTGCTATACTAGGCAACAATATAGGTGAGGAAATATAGTGCCAAGGTATATCAACATTATGTCAAATAGTTCATAGTAGATTCTCTTAAGAATTTGGGATGCTTACCTTGACCCCATTTCCCTCTCACGGCTATACCATGCTTGCTACATAGACAAAGTCAATGTTTTAAGATTATTTGAAGTTGTAAAAAAACATAAAAATAGATGGCAGTTTCCGAACAACATCATATGATACTAGTAGATAGTTCGACAATAATAGAATTAATGCATGCTGTTAGAGTAAAGCATTAATTTAATTTAATTTATTAAATTGGCTTTATTCCCTTCTTAAAATTTTATTTATGCACCTTTTGCATCTCTATTTAATAAGTAATTAGTAATTATTAAATAGCTTTTACCTTTTACATTACCCTTTGTAACTTTTTAGGTTACCCTTTCAGATATCTATCTCCTTGTATAAGGATTCATCAAGTTTGTAATTATCTTGCATCTTTTATTTTTCTAAGAATACATTTGCATAATTTTTAGAGAAAACCCTTGCATCCTCTTGTATTTTTCTTCTCTGTGATAGGTTTTTACATGTAGTTATTCGTCAATCTTTATGGATTTGTATTGCTCAAATCCTTCATGGTATGAGAGCTGGAAGTGTTGTAGCTTGTTCGATATTTGGAGAAAAAGGAGAATGAGGTTTTGTTAGAATAGATCTAGAGTTATTTGGTTATATCTTGTGCAAATAGTGGGGTTACTGATTTTTGGAGTAGTTTGAGGCCAAACGAACATCATAGTTGGATCTAGAAGGTGTCAAAACCCCTATTTCCATATAAAGTTCATTCATTTTGGACAATATTGATCTAGAAGGAAAAAAAATTGCACAGTAGGGTTGTACGACCACTACACACATTTTGAAGAATATATTTTTTTAAAAAAATTGCAAAAGAGAAGCAAAAATGCCACAGTGGTTTAGTGAAATTGCCAGTGGTCACCAGGACCGCTAGCAGTAGTGGTAACTACCAGCAGTCCCATTGACCATAGGGTAAAAGTACAAAGTTGTGTCACCTTTCAGGCTTACTTATCAGGATGATTGAATTTGAGTATTTCTATCTAAAAATAAAATTTGTTCAAATATATGATCTAGATAAATTCAATCTACCTAAGTTATATATGGTATCACACATTTCCAATTGGAAATGTCTATTAAATGCATGTTTTATACTAGTTTGTATCCAATTACTAAAGAAATATAATTATTTTAGAAAATTGACATTTCAATAACTCTTACTATTTTTTATGATATATTTTTAATAACCTATAAAAACCATTTTATAGAGCTTAAAGTCAAGAATATTCTCATATAGAGTTTATAGTGTTTTAATTAGATATACTATATTATAATTAAGAAATTCTACAAGCACGTATTTTAACACTCGAAAAGATTTCAATTTTGAGAAAGAAAAAAATATTAAATTATATCAAACAAATTTGAAAGTTATATGACGTTCTAGAGAAGAGAGTCCTCTTCTAAAATGTATAATTATTATTTTGGTTAGAATAGATTTGTTTTGAAATATATGGTGGGAGATGAAAACTATCAATTTCAGGTAAGTTGAAGTTTGAATGATTATAAAAGTGAAAATATAAGTCTAAAGGCAATTTCTTTTTTTGAATATTCTAGATATATATGTTATCTATAACATACTCTACGATCAAAGGGAAATAAGATTATTTCCATATAGTTTTGTGGTGGGAACTAGACCCCTAATTTTCAAAGTTTTTCAGCAACTAAAAAATTATCTATAAAAATTATGAAAATATATCAATTCTTATTCCAAATAATTGTTAAAAGTTATAATCCTAAACTTGATCAATATCTACACATTTCATTAGTTTACTTCATTTTCAAATTCTAAATAATAATACTTGTTCTATATCATTGAAGGTGAAAAATTATACTTTTGTTAGCCTTTTCCTTTACAAAAGGGTGACACAAGTTTGTGGTTTGACCCCATAGTGGCTCTTAGCAACTGTCATTTCTTAGCTAGCCACCGCTGCAAGAGGTGTCTCCCTCCCACCATTTCTTCCATGGCTCTGCCACCTAGAGCATGGCTAGGCCACCACTCTATCTCTACTCCTCTGGTGGCATTTTATTTATTTTTTAAAATTATTATTTTAAAAAAGAAATTTTTGCTACTTCCACAAGCCCTATTGGTTTTTTGGAGATATCTCGAGCATACAGGGATATTTTTTTGATATGAAAGAAGTGCCAAAAAGCTGGTTCCAAGATGGAGATGATGAAGTAGGATTTTTTTTTGGGACGATACCCATTTTGGTGCTTGAATTATATTGATGACTTATATCTTTCAGGGGGCATAACTTCTTGATTATAGCTCCATTTTCCATTCCCAAAAAAAATCAAAAAGCTCTTCTCAAGAACTTTCTAGATTTTCTATCATTTTACCAGTATTTTATACCAGGTATTTGTGATTCATATTTGAAGCTTTTTTCTCTCCTCTCATTTACACAGTCTATTTGTAAGCTAGGATTCAATTTATTACATTGTGGGGGCATTTTTATATTATTTTTTGTTTTTATATAATTATATTAGAAAACTTGAAAAACCCTTTCTAAAACAATGGCTGAGACCACTTCTTCTCTAGAACTTTTGACCCCTCACAATTACCACACTTAGAAGACCTTGATGACTCAACTTCTTCAGTCAAAAGGGTTGTGGTCATGTTTAGATGTTGTGTAGCCTATCTTTTAGAGGCCTTATGAGATCTTGCAACATCGAAACAAAATGTATGAGGCAATAAGATTGATTGCATTATAGGTATCAGATAGTCTATATTTTCATTTAAATGGGTGCATCAATACTCCTCTAGCAATGTGGACCAAGATTCATGGCTTATTTGGTATTGTGAATGAGTTTAGGGAACTTCAAATAGAGATAGATCTTACCTCACTTGTGTCAGATTCCTTTCTAGCTATTGATGACTTCTTGATGAAGTTTAATCAACATCATATTGCAGCATTGTGGAAAGACAAATACTAATGCTAAGTCCATCTATCTAATTCTCTCTAAGGTTTGAGAGAATTTTTAGATATTTGCTTCCACCTTCTATTCCACCAAAGATGCTTTGGGGAATAAATTTTCTATGCCTGCTTTTGAGGTCTTTTGTGATTGCTTGACTAGAGAGCAGTCAAATCCTACACAGCTGGATATGATGAATAGTTCAAAGATAAAGGCATTAGTAGATTAGACATCTATAGGAAAGCCAAAGAAAAAATTGAAGCATAAGTTAGATTCAATAGGCAATAAGAGTTCCTCCAAGCCTTCTCCCAGATTAGATGCTCTGAAGCCCTGTCAGAAGGGTAATACTTTTAAGTTTGGCGAGTCTTCCTCCAAAGCTAAGAAGTACATAGGTGAACCTTGTTTTTGTGGCAAGGAAGGACACACAATTTCTAGGTGTTGGAAACATCTTGAGGCATTAGAGGAGACCATGCAAAATTTTAGTATTGCTTGTTTGAAGCCTCCACCTCCGCCTACAAGGAAAGGACATGCACTTTTTGCATAAGCATTGTCTTCTATAGCTTCTTGGATTCTTGATTTTTGAGCTTCCCATCATATGAAACACTCACCTAATTTGGTTACCTCAATTGCTGAGAATGTTACTATACAAATTCCAGTTGGTGATTCTTCTCAGCTTTCAGTTACTAGTTCGAGAACTATCTCTTTAGAGGGTGGTTCACTATAGGATGTTCTTTTAATTCTGGCCATTTCTACAAGCCTCCTGTCTATCTTTTAGATTTTTCATTCTAGCTTTGGAAGATAGTTGAGTTCTCACCACATGATGTGGTAATTCAAGACCTCCATGATCATGAATTGGTTATTGTTATAGGGAGTGTTGATCTTAAGTCTCACTTATATCAGTTCAATGGCTTTGAGAGCTCCAATTCTATAGGTTTTCTCTTATTTCTCATCTAGACATAGTGGGCAAGATTTATCATGTACATTTTGGCCATGTCAACTATAGATATCTATAATAGATGAGTACATAGGATCTAGTGATTGGTTACCTCAGATCTCTTGTATTGATAGTGTGTGTCAAGGTTGTACACTTGGAAAACATCATAGAGATCCATTTATAATATGTAGATCCACATGTGCTAAGGCACCATTGGAGTTGATACATAGTGATCTTATGTCATTTCCCACTCCATTTGTTTCAGGTGCTTGATATGTGCTCAACTTCATAGATGACTTCTCTAGATGCACATGGGTGTACTTCCTGAAGTACAAGTCTAATGTCTTTGATTCCTTTTGAATCTTTAAGACATTAGTAGAGACATTGTCTGGTCTTTTTTCTAGGTGTAATGGGAAGGAATATGTGAATCAATCTTTTAGAGATTGTTGCATTAAGCATAGTTTACAACATTAGTTCTCTATTCCATATACACCTCAGCAAAACAGGGTTGTAGAGAGAAAGAATAATGTTGCCCCACTTTTCATCCTCTACCCAAGTAATAAAAGTGATTACTTGTGTCTTAGTGAATTCATATGTGTGTTTGAGTTTAGGTGTAAGCCCCTTTAGGTGGAACAAGTCTCCATCAGATTTCTCCATTTTCCCTTCTCTGCATTTCATAGTTGAGTGATTCTTCTTTTGTGAAGGGATCATATAGGTAGGTTAGTGCCTAGTCTGATGGAGATTCACATTGCTCATACAAAGATCATTTATAGAGTTATATGTATTTGCAGTATATCATTTTCTCAATAAGAACAAAAGCTTGCAAAAATTCATACGTCATCTTCTCCTCAATCGATTTTCAACCCATGAAGACAATTTCCCACCAAGAGCACCAAATGATGCATTTGGATCAAAGTAAGAAAATAGTAAGGTGCCCTATGGAAAATTCATGTTCCCTTTATGATTATCTAGCTCAAGAAATTTTTAGGATCTGTCACAACTCTCATAACCATTACAGTCAGAAAACTCAAAACCAACCTCTCCTCGACAGGTTTTCAACTTATGAAGTTAGTTTTTTGCAAAAGGAAATTTTGAAGGAAAGAAAACAAAGGGTGGGCCCCTAATGAATTTTTGCACTCCTTTTAGACATTTTAAAATGCAAAAAAGACAATAGTCTAAAGGTAAATAAAAAAGGAAGTGTGGGCGGAGAAATAGAAATTGTGTTCTCCTTGGCAGGTTTCCAACCCATGAAGACAATTTCCTAGATTTTAAAGAAAATCAATTTAATAAGTAGATCCGACGTATAATTTTTGCATAAGACATCTCAAGATGATAATAGAAAGAATCTAATAACTATAGGAAAGAGTATATGCACCAAAATTCAACTCAGCTAATATTTTCCCACAGAGTACTATATTGTTAACTTATCAAAACTTAAAGGAAAATGGGAAAATAAGTATGGGAAGATAGAATATTACCATTGGGCCAACCAAATAAGTAAAAGATATTGAGATATCCATTAAAACCACGCATTACTATTTCAATGGATCTCTCCTTCAAATCATTCCTATGGCATGAATTTTGAAGATCAATAGATGAATTGGAGCTCCTATATAGATGGAAACATGAATAGCTACACAAACTACCACTCTTTCTTGAACTATTCTTCTATTAATTTTCATAACTTTTTGAAAAAGATAGTATCTGTGCATTTTTTGTTCTTTTCTTTTTCTAGATTCAAAATTTATTTTCAAATAGAATGGCAACTAGATTTGTGGGTTTCAACAAGTTGAACAGAATTAAGTCTTCACTGTAGAATTTCATAGATACTTCTCTTTGTTTCTATGACATGCAATATTTTTCAAAGAGAGTGAGGTCAGAGCCAATCCATCCCATTACTAAGAAGCTTCAAGGATGTGGGTTGTTCAAAATAGTTGGTTTTCTAGTTGCAGTCCAAGCTTTGAAGTTAATCTAAGAATGTATAAATCATTACAACCTAGACACAAGGCAAACTATGATACCAGATGATACAATGTTGATTTTGATAGATAGGCAAACTGTGGTCAATTGGCTACAAGTTCTAGAATGAGAGGAATTTTTAGATTTGACATTTAGAGGAGCCATTCCTGAGTTCAAAAAGAAGAAGATGATTTGAAGAAAGGAAATCATGCATTTATGGTTCCAAAAACCAAGGAGCGTCGAGAGTAATGTTCCTAAGACTCTATTTGGGACTAATCTCAAACTTGAGATTGTCAACATCATGGTCCTCTTAAATAGAATGAAAGGTGAGGTAGAAGCTTTGAACATTGTTTAGCAATATTTCTTTTTGGTGCAAGTCATCTACTTTGACACCCAATATATCGATTGGGCTCACGAGGTAAGCGAGATTTTGTTCAATGCTCTTCATGTTGCAAAGTTCTACAACACATTCTATATGTCTTCCTTCCTCATTTACCTATTATCTTCTGTACAATTATGGCCAAGCCTCCCAAGGGTTGAAATTTTTCTTAATGATGTGAAGTTTAATGAATTCTACCCATGTTTACAATTGAAAATAGTTATGTAGAGTATATAAGAGTTAATGATGCATTCACAATGAGAATTTACAAGGAGCTACAGGGATGTCTAGAGAGGAGATTCAACCCTGAAGCCATGATAGACATTAGCCAATTTAGAAGTTACTTCATTCAATTCTCATCCTTTTTGTATTTGCATCTTGCATTTTTTGATAGTTTCCCCTTGAAGCTGCTGATGTATCCTAGAAATACAATTGTGTTGATTGAGATTGTACGACAAGCAATCCAAGTGAACGTGCTAAGTGGGAGTTTGATGAAGAAAGGGTATGAGTTTGCTATGAAGCTAGGAGCTTTTAGTTTTAGTCTCATTTTGATGCAAAGAAAATGCTAAAGGTATTTGAAATGAAATATAAATTGTAGATGTACGAATTCTTAAGGCCTATGTTTGATCTGAATGGATATTCAAGGGAAGTGTTGTAGATTGGAAGTGTAATCAAACATATCACCACCATTGAAGACAACTAGGCTTAGAAGGATGATTTTGAGAGTCATGATCATGCTTTCCATAGACTGATAGTGGATCAAGCGAATATGTATAAAGTTAATATTGATGTTGAAGGAGTAGAAGATGATGGTTAGAACATGTATAGTAACACCTATCTGACCAAGCTAAGAGCCACTCCAATCAGCTCTAAACCTTATGAAGATATAAGAGAATAGCTAGATATCATGATGGTTAGGATTATCAAGAGGACCAAGAAATGGGTCGAATGGACCATAGCTAGAAGGAGTCAAAATAAAAGAGCATCTGCTCAAGCTTCTCTAGTAGTTGTAGTGGCCTCTTCCTCTCAAGGTGGAAAGTTAGGTGTATCCTTGGCCATCACTCAAGGACTGGCTAAACCATCAGGTGGAGGTGATCAACCTCTCAACAAAAATGTTTCTTTGGCTAAAACTTGTCAGGATGTCTCCCTCCCAGTGATTGGAACTCCATTAGAAGCCACAAAAAAGAAAGAAAAGTTTTCGAAAGATGGTGTGGTCACTCTAACCCCCTTGCCTCACAGTAGCCTAGTTCCATCTATAAGTGTTGCAATTCTCCCATTGAGTAGTCTTCAAGTGCAGGTAGTAGATTTTTGAAATGGAGGAAGCAGTGACAAAAAATTCATTGAATTTAATGAGGAAACAAAGAAGACTTTAGAGGCAGAGAAAGGCCAAGATTCTTTGAAGCTCATTTCACAGGCTCCAAAGAATCCCTTCTCTTTGGCTGCAAATGCAATCACTCCAGTCAAGAGGAAGATGTTTAGCATAGACTCCCTTGGGATGGCCTCCAAATTTATAGGCATAGATTCATGGTTAGAGGATACTTTGGACAGGAAGAGAAATAGGAAAGATGAAGGAGCCCCCAACAAAGATAGCTTATCTCTTGTTTTCCTCTCTAGATCAACACTGAGTAAGGTCAAGAAACAGAAGACCTTGTCCATCCTCGGACAAGATCCTGAAATAGGGCACCTAAAAATGGAGATAGAAAATCCTACCAAAGAGGGAAGAATCAAGGATATGTCTACTGATGATTTTACCTTGCATTCAGTGGATCTTGAGGAAGCTAGACATGATATTAAGGTTGGCTTATGGAATTCAACAAATTAGGTAATTAAAGGACAACTAGAAAGTGTTAAATTGTGAAAGTTTAGGATGAAGGTGGAAATAAAAGAACTAAATGGCTTCATCAAGCAATTGGTCACCCCATTGGCAAGCATCTTCAGAATGCCTATTACTAGTGATCCTATTACTATAAATGTTCAAGCACTCATCTCTCATCTCTAAGAAGACAAACACTTTGGGTAGATTGGTAGAGAGTGAAGTAAGAAACTCAAGTTGGAGGGAATCTCCATTATAGAACAAATTAGAAATACTATATTGACGCTGGAAATAGTGAAAGATAACATTTTAACAAATAGAGCCACCTTGGCTATGGAAAGAACTAAGAGTGAAGATTGTGTCTCTTTGTTGAAGATGATTATCCACATGAAGGAAAAGGAGGTTGTTGAGGTGAAGATCTTTCCTAAAGGGCATGACCATTTTTTCAAGAGTGGCTTCAAAGCATACAGTTCAAGTCTAAAATAAGAATGGTAGCAGAAGAAGGGCTTAAAGAAATTGAAACTAAAGTGAAGAAGGATCAAGATAGAGATTATGAACTCCTAACAGGTTTGCATACAGACTCACAAACTAGTGGTCAAGGAAAGGGAATTATTGGAGTAACCGTCATGTAGAAAAAATTCTCCAACTACATAGATAGTCTAATAGGGATAGCTTCTACTCACCAGGATAGAGTTTCCAAACTCAAGAAACTTGGTGGGTGTGTATACATGGCCATGGAGGAAATGCAAGACTGTTTGAGTGCTATCAAAGATTTTTCCAGAGAGCATTCTAAATGGCTCTTGAGATATACTAATGTATGTGTTCATAGGCATGAAGAATTAATTCCAATCATTGTAGCTACTAAGGCCTATAGGAAAAAAGCAGAAAAGGGAAAGAAGGAAAAGTGATTCATATTCCACCTCTTTTCATATTTTGATGTAATAATTGTGATGGACAAATTGGCTCCTTGCCATTTGTCATTTTTGAAGAGATGAACCAATTAAACTTCATTTGTAATGGTCATCTTGAAATCCTATATGTATTGGAATGAAAGATTAATAAAAGATCGACTAATTTTTGGTGTGAAATACTTGATGTTGCAGAGCCAATTGAATGGTGTTTTATGTCAATTATTTTTTGTTTCATTCTGTTCAATGTTAATTTTATGTTTTCTCTTTCATCTGAGCTAAAACAAGGAACAAATAGAGTTTCATTCCACCATTTTTGAGGCAATGAACTAAATATGATTAGTATTGTCATTATAGGTTCAAGAAAAATATCTTAGGTGTTTTCTTTCAAGTTAATCTTTATTTCTCTATAATTAGTTTCCTACTAAATCATTTTAGTATTTGTTAGTATGCACTATTGAATCATTAAGCCTTACAAGTTCATAAGATATGTGAGTTCATAAACTTAATTAATCTTCTAAAATCATTTCTTGTCTGAGTTAGATCTTGTTTAGATCTAGCTTGGTTTACCTCTCCTGTTCTAAGGTTAAGAATGTATACCTCATTTTAGATTTAAGAACATAACTCATTGAAAACCTACAATAGGGAGTTGTACCTAATAATTTAGAGGAATGTTAGTATTTTTAAAAGAAACTTTCCAACTATTGTAATTGGATACTATTCAAAAATTTGGGCATCTAAGAGTTAAATAAAAAAGAATAATTTTTTTACCAATAGATAGGACATTACGAGAGATGGCCAATTGTATGATACAATCTTGAGCTATGAGTTCTTCATATTGGACTAAGACTATCAATTGTGCCAACTATATTTAAAATCACATGCCTCATAAGGCATTGCGGCACTTGACTCTTGAGGAGGCTTGGACTCATGTCAAGCCCAACGTTTCTACTTTTGTTATTTTTGGAAGTGAAGCTTGGGCATTTATTCTAGATTCTCAGCAGAAAGCCATGGAGAAGAAAATTCAACCACTCATTTCTTTTGGCTACTATGAGCATGTGAAGGCATACAGGTTGTTTGATCTTGGCTCAAGAGATGTCTTTTTTCTATGGGATGTTTAGTTTGATGAACATTACCCTCCAATGAATCCTCCATCTCTAGCTTCTTCCTCACTACCCAATACTTCCTCTACTCCTTTATAGGATTACACATCCTCTAAGGAAGATATAAATATTGATCCCCCTTTACCACCTCCACCAGATGTTTTGTAAGTGCTCAAGTGGGCTTGTGGTACTATTGATACAACTGGACCTTTGCTAGGTGATCTTGCAGATGCTAGTTGAACTTGTGCTTAGAACGTAGGTAGTGGCCTCTTGAGTCATGCCATTTCAGATGGTCCTCAAAGTTTTTCACAAGAGATAGGACACTCAGAGTGGGATAGGGATATGGATGAGGATTACTCTTCTTTGATGAAGAACCACACATGGGATCTTTGTCCTCTTCCAAAAGGAATAAAAGTTGGTTCGATGTCATTGGGTGTACTATACCAAGTATACTATAGATGGTTCTATTGAAAGGTACAAGGCACATCTTTTTGCAAAGGGTTTTTCATAGGTTATTGATTACTCTGAGACCTTTGGTCCTATTGTCAATATGAATTCTATTTTCCTTGTACTATCTCTTGCAGCTTCACATGAATGGATAGCTTTTCAGATGGATGTGAAGAGTACCTTTTTGCATGGAGACCTTCATGAGGAGATCTATATGGAGCAGCCTTATGGTTTTGTGCAATACTCTTCATTGGTATGCAAGCTTTAGAGGTCTTTATATGGTCTCAAACAGGCCCCTAGGGCTTGGTATGAGAAAATGGATTCCTTCTTTCTTGCTTCATAGTTCACTTAGTGTCATTCCGATCCTACAATTTATATTCAATGTCATGGGGCTGACTTATTGATACTTGTGCTTTATATTGATGACCTCATCATCAAAAGAAGCTCAATTTCCATTTTACATAGTGTTCAACAAGCACTAAGAGAGTAGTTTGAGATGACAAACCTGGACTTCTACACTATTTTTTGGGCAAGACCCTATTTTTGAAAAGATCAAAGAACTCGGTTTCCCTATCCTAGACACTCTGAGGTGAAAAGATGAAAAGAAAATTCAGAGTAGACCACCTTTTCCTATTAAAAATGATAGTTCTTCACATACTACTTGCTAATTATAGGCCTTACATGGAGTAATTGCTCCTCTAGTTGTCAATTTTCTACCATACCTTGCTAGAAAAATCATGGTTGCTCCCTAAGCCATGATAAAAGGTTTGTTAGCACTAACAACTTATCACCCACTTCCATCCAGTTCAAGGAAGAATTTTCCTAAATTTTTAGGTGATGGGAAAGTAACTACTGATGAACATGTTAAAGCCTTTTTTTTGGTTACTCACATCTTAGGAGTATCTGATGAAGATTTAGTTGTAAGGCTTTTTGTAGAAACTCTGATGGAAGATGTAGTGGATTGGTTATATCATTCAAATGATGGCTCAGTTATAGACTGGGACACCATAAGAATGACCTTCAAAACAAGATTCAAAATGGTGAAAGATGAGCACATTCTATTAAAACAATTGACATCTAATAAAAAACAACCTGCCATGAGTATGAGGGATTTTGTTGCAACTTTTAATAAGATTACCAATAGGATTCCCATTGCTAATAGACCTAATACTAGCAATCTAGAAACATTCTTCATAAGTGTGATGCTACCAAATATCAATTATGATTTGAGAAGGGCCCATCCCATACATTTAGTATATGCATAAAAGAAGGTGTTTGAATTTGAAGATGACTTGATCTCTATTAGAAAGTGGAAATGATAATTTCAAACCAAGGGAAGTTCTAGCAATACTTCTTCATCTGATGAAATGATTCAAATGTTATTAAATGAGTTAGTGGTAGTGAAGAGGCAATTACCTGGATTTCACCACTCTTAAAAAAATTATCAAAATCCACCAGGAAGGAATAATGATGGTTATTTGCAGCTTACACATTCATAACCAAGGTTGGTGATTGAGGTGACACCAATGAAAGGAAATATGTGTGTGTTTCATTTGACAATAGACCATGATAGAGAAAGCTATTTGGAAACTACTCGTATGATGTAGTTGTTATCCACTAATGAATAGTATACTACGAATCCTTGTTTTGAGTTAGGTTTTTAGTCAAATGGTGACTCTAGAAATTTATTTTTGGAGTATGAGTCCAACTCTAAGCCAAAGGGAGAATGGTATGCAACTATTGATAGAACTTCATACACAATGTTAACCCAGAGTCAAAAGCTCAAAACTAAATCCTCCAATCATGTTCTAGGAAATGATCCCACATCTTTAGCAAATAATGCTTACATTAACCAAGGAACATCGACATCTCAAACAGGTAAGGACAAGAGCCCTTTTGATTTTATCCAATTTTGTAAAGAGTCAAGGATCCAAATCTTTCCTATAGACTATCTAAAATTTGATCCCTCTGAGTTAAACAGACTAGTAGATCATTGTAAAGGAGGTGCTTTGTATTTAAACCATTATGTTACCACTGAGGAAGAAGATGAACCTTTGACATCTAACCTATTTAATCAATAAGACTCTACTATCTTGGTCACTTTCCTTGGGAAAAAACCCGATCCATTCTACATCTCCCGATATATCAATGGATGTAAATTAAGTAATTTTGTAATAGATTTAGGCATGTCAGATAATGTGATGGCTTTTTTTGTAGTGAAAGCTTTGGGTCTGTAAGAAATTTCCCTAGGGAAAAATGATGCCAAGATCAAGAAGCTCAAGCACTATCAAAATATGGACCAATAATTGATGATCATAATACAAATAATGAGAATGGATATCAATTGAATACACACTAGAAGTGCCTATATATAAAGGCATCTAGAATGACTAGGAGTTAGCAAAGTGATAAACATCACAACTAAGCACATGTCCACCAAGAATGGATTATCCTCCATTAAGAATAGGAGTTTGTGTGATGAGGAGAGGATAAGTTTACATAGGTGTATCTCATAAAGAGATTTTGTAGACACCATGTGCTCAAATAAGTTGCTAACTCCTATGTTGTCAACAAGACAACTCATATGACTATGCATACTCCTAGGTGTCTACATGACAACTAATATGTTAATGCACTAATCTAAGTAAATTTAAGTAAACTTTAATAATAATTAATTATTTACACTAATACCCTCCCTTAAGTGAAACTTAGGGGAATTCACTTAAGCTCACAAAGGCTAGAGGAAAATGCATGATGGGTCTCAGCTACTAGGCTATGTTAGGTACCCATGTACAAATGCAAAGCTCTTCATACAATGCAATGCAACTCTCTAAAAATGGAGAAAGAGGAAAAAACTCATGGGAAAAACTCTGCCCCAAAAAGAGAGATAAGTATAATAAAGAAGAGAAGATTCATGTGACCCCCTTGGTGAAAAATCCCACACCCCCAAGAGATCTTGCAAATGAAGATACTTGAACTCAGTGAAAGACTTGGTGAAGATATTTGTAATCTACTATTCTATAGGACAATACTACAATATGAGGACCTAATTATGAATTAGCTCTCTGATGTAGTAGATATGAACCTCAATGTGTTTTTTGTGTTGATGTTGCACTGGATGTTTTGAGATTTCAATGGAACTCTGATTATCATAATGTATGACTGTGGGTCTAGGTATGTCAAAACCAAACTCTTTCACAATATGCTATAACCAAATAGATTATGTAGCCACAGTGACAACTCCTAGATACTAAGCCTTAGTAGATGAAAAAGAAATAGTGTTCTACTTTTGACTTTGCCAACAAATGGGGATAGAACCAAGATGAAACATGACCCTAAAGTGCATTTGAGAGAATCAAGATCCCTTGAATAGTTTGAGTCTATATAACCAATTAACTATAGTCTAGTACCAGCTACATAGCATATCCCATATGTATGTGTATGATGGATATAATGTAAGATGCATTTGGCTGCCTTCTAGTGAACTTCATCTATCTCTTGCATGAAGCAAGAAACCATGTCAACTACAAAGGATATGTCAAGGAGTGTATGTGTCTAGTAGATGAGACTTCCAACCATCTATAAAAAGTAGCATCAACAAGAGGAGTGGAACACTTTGCTTCTAACTTAACACCTAAAAGAAATGGAGTAGATGTAGCCTTGCAGTCACTCATGTGAAATTAGGCAAGTAGATCAAGAGCATACCTGGGTTGTTATAATGTGATCCCTAATGAAGATTGTTGTATCTTAATACCAAGGAAATAATGAAGTAGACCAAAGTCTATCATGGAAAATCTATCCTACAAAGTAGACTTGACACTATCAATGATGGATGTTGTACTCCCTATAATGATCAAGTCATCAAAATAAAGCACAAGTAGCTAGTGAGAGTCACCCCACTGAAGAATGTAGACATTCAAATCTGAATGACATTTGGTGAAATTTGCTAAGAGAAAGAAAGAATCCATCTTGGCATACCAAGCTCTTGGAGCTTGTTTTAGTCCATCAATAGACTTTTTCAACTTGAAAGCCAAAGAAAAATCCTTAATGAACCTTGGTGGCTACTCCATATAAATCTCCTCATAAAGATCACTCTTCAAAAATGCACTCTTTACATCCATATAATGAACAAACCATCTCAAAGATGTAACTATAGCTAGTGTCAAATGAATGGAGATCATTTTTGCAACTATGGCAAAGGTCTCAGTGTAGTCAATACTAGGCACCTGAGAGAAACCTTTTGCAACAAGTCTTGCCTTATACTTATCCACACTTCTATTTGCTACAAACTTGGTTTGATAGATCCACTTACATTGAAGCAATTTTCTTCCCTTAGGAAGAGAGAATAAGTCCCATGTGTTTCTTCTTATAAGACAATTGTATTCTTTCTCCATTTCTCTATCTCATTCTAGAATTCCTAAAACTTCTTTGAATGATTGAGGATTGAAAGAAACTACAATATAAGTATGAGGGAGTGAGTTGTGTTGTGATCTTGTCCTCCTATTATCTGAAGGATTCCCTACCAATGGTCCCACTGCATCCAATGTATGGTGAGCTGATTTTGGTCTAGTGAAAGAAGATGTAGAAGTAGAAGGAATCTCCTCAACCTCATCCATCTACTACCACTATTTGGGTCATGGAAGAACATCTTCCAAGTTGTTGTCATCATTTTCACTCTCTTCAATGAAGGAGGAAGAAGGAGGAGTTGAAGAAGTAAAGCTTGGAAAACTTTCTTCAAAGTGTACACTCTTCTCATAGAAAATTGCATGTGTCTCTAGATCTATCAACTTGTAGGCTTTACGAGAGTCCACATAACCAACAAAGATGCATGTTTTACTTTGAGGTTCTAATGCCTTGCATTTTTGTGTAGGTATTCATTTCCATGCTAGACAACCAAAGACTCTAAAGTGCTTTACAATAGGCTTCCTTCTATTCCAAGCTTCAAAAGGAGTTACACCATCCAAATCTTTATGAAGACTCCTATTCTAGATGTAGTTTGCACAATTCATTGCTTCAACCCAAAAAAATTGATCAAGAGCCTTATGTAATAGCATGCAAGTGGTCGTCTCCTTGAGGGTTCCATTCTTCCTTTCTATAACACCATTTTTTTGTGGAGTGTATGGTACTCAATGCTGAAGGTCAATTCCCTCTTGAGTAAAAAATTCTATAAGTCTTGATTTCACATACTTCCTTCCATTATTTGTTCAAAGAACCTTGATGGCTTTCTCTTACTACTTTTGTACTTGAGCCTTGAACGTGAGAAATTTTTCAAACACTTCACTCTTATGAGCCATGAAGAATACACAAGTATAGCAAGAATAGTCATCAATGAAGGTGAGTGAATAGCAAGACTTTCCAAATGATGGCACTAGAAATGGGCCCGCCACATCACTACGAACTAGTTCAAGAACACTTTGTGCTCTCCAAGACTTCCCCTTGTCAATTTTTTTTTTTGGATTCTTCCTAAGTCTACAACCTAAAAAAACACCATCTGAGAACTAGACTTGAGGTAGACCATGAACCATGTTCTTGCTGCTAAGCTATTGAAGATACCTATGGTTGAGATGTCCAAACCTCTCATGCCATAGTTTTCTTTCTATATTTGAATGAATTAACAAGGCTTGTGCATTAGATTTAGGCACAAAGGAAGAGAGAGTCTAAATCCTTGAGTCATGTTTATTTTCACCTGTTGCAACCATAGAATCATCTTTAATACTTTTCACAACAACTAAATCTAGAAGAAATTCAACCTTGTTTTCACCTCCACAGTGAGTGATTTGGTAGACTCAAAGAAGGTTGGAGGTAAGATTAGGAACATAGAGAACATCCTTAAAAACTCCACTTTACATCTCAACTTCACCTTTTCCTTCAACTTCCACTTTAGTATCATCCCCTACACAAATGTGAGGTACCTCTTAAGGTGTCATTGAATAAAAATCTCTCTTTAAAGCACCCATGTGATGTGTGGCTCTTGATTCAATAATCCATTCCTCTTGATTGATAGTGTGTGTGTATAAAGCTTTCCTTTTTTTCTTAGAATCCCAAGATGAAGACCCTTTTTCCTTATAACCATTTGGAAATGGAACATTATGCTTCTTCATGATGTTTTTCAATTCATCAATCTGCTTGTGATAACACTGATGTTCATCATGACTAATTCTTATACAATAGAGTCACTTCTTTTCCTAATTATTGTCCCCCTTTTTGTTGGTATTAGGAGAAGACTTTCCTTGTTGTTGATTTTATTTAGGTGGTGACCATTTTGTGTCCCCTTGTTTGTTATCTTTCCAAAACTTCTTTCTGCCCTTGCCTTTGTTTGAACTTTCACCAATTGGATTTTTGGAGCTCTCATTGTTAGCCATCAATGACTTAGACTTTGAAGACTTCAGAATCCCCATTTTCATCAACTTAGCTTGTTCATCCTCTAATAACTGGGCATAGTCATCAAAAGTTAGTTTTTGATAAGAAGCCCCCAAGGTATCCTTTGAGGTGTTGAATGAAGAGACAAATGTGGAGTAGTATGATGGTAGCTTATTCCGAATTAGATAAATCAAATTGTCATCCTTAATAGGACTACAACAATCATTAAGTTTTGTTCTCAATTCATTCACCTTAATGATAAAGTCATGGATGGAATCAAGGTTCTTAGGATCTAAGGAGATAAGTTCATCTTCAATCTTGTAGACATCCTCCTCAGTCAATTTCCCATATAACTTTTCAAGGGCATCCCAAGTTTCCTTGGATGCATCATATTTTATGATTTGATAAAGGATCTTATCATCAACCCCTAACCTAAGGATTCCTAGGGCTTTCCTATTTTCCAATTTTGAAGCATGGATATCGCTTTGAGTTACTTTATCACCTGTACATTTAGGAAGAGATCCATCTACATATTGAGAAACTTCTTCATTCATTAATTCACACCATTTTTTAACTGACCATGTAGCATAATTATGTGGTGTTGATTTTGGAACCTTAATGTTTCCCATAATGCAAAGAAAGAAAGATAACAAGAAGAAAGGAACACAACACCAAGAGACCACCCCCCCCCCCCCCCCCCCCCCCTCGCCCCGCCCCCTTTCACTCAATCAAAGAACCCTCTGCCCACACCCCAAATGAATGCTTGAGGCACTTTATACGTAGTACAATTATGATAGCCACTTGCCAATTTAGGGCATAAGTTTGCTTCTAATTTTGTTGTTTACGACCTCCTCTTGGAGTTCAAATCTGGTACTTAGCAATGTTGCTCAAATTTACAACAATTTTGAAGCTTGATCAAAGAAATACAATTCAAAAATAATCTATTTTTGAAAGTTCTATTTCTATCCCCACAAGTTTATAATTTGATTACAAATCTAGAAAGTAAACAAAAAGTTATGCACTTTAAAAAAAAATAGAACTTCAATATGTGTCCAGCTAAGCCCGTATGGAGCATTTGAAGTTGCAAAATGTTGGATTAGACAGGAAATGGAGCATTTATCATTTCTTGTTTTTTGTGAAAATATGCCTCTTAATGCCTCAAATTAGGAATAATATCTAAATACAATAGTTGAAAAGCCACTCTATAATTACTGGCTTCTCTCTGAATTGGTAGGTACAACTTCCTATGTGAATGACATCCAAGGAATTATGTTTTGTTCCTAAACTAATGTAGGGTATGCTCTTAACTTGAGAGCAGAAGAGGCAAACCAAATCAAGCCTAAATAGAACTTAATTCAGGCAAGAAAGGCTTCTCAATACTGAAACACATTCATGTGCCGACACATCTAATGAATCCATAAATCCATCTGCATAATCAACTAATGCTAAACTAAGTCAAACTCAAATCTAAAATACAACTGAGGAATTAGGAAAATCTAATAGAATCCTTTCATCGAATGAATTATAACAATACTTATTACATTCATTGGTAGTCTAGAAAATAGGGGAATGAAACTATGTTCTTCCTTAGTTCTCTACAATACAGAAAGGAAATACTAACTAATCACAATATGTACTGGAATGGAAAATGATTGAAAATAAAATACCATTCAATTGTCTTTGCAACAAATAGTACTTCACACCAAAAGTTTTCTGACCTTTCATTAATTATTCAACTTCATACATATAGAGTTGAGAGATGACCGTTACAATAGGAATTTTAATCAGTTCATCTTCTGAGGATGACAAATGGCAAGATGGGAATTTTTCATATTACAAAATTCACTAAATTGGTAGAAGTTGTAAAAGAAGGTGAAAAGGAGGCATCATCAAATCATTTAGACTTCTTCCCTTTTCAAAATTTTCCCTATATGCCTTGGTGGTAACTATAATGGGAACTAATTCCTCATGACTGGGCACATGTACATCAGTGAATTTTAAGAGCCATTTGGAGTGTTCGTGAGCCAATTCTTTCACATAATTTAGATGTCCTGTAAATTCTTCAGCAGCTTCGTATATGCATCCACCCAGTGTCTATAGCTCTATCACTCTATTTTGAATGCTTGAAGCCATTCTTGACAGGTTACTTAAATACATGGAGAAGTTATTCTTCATTATCTCTACTCCAATAAGCACTTTCCCTTGACCACTAGTTTGTGGATCAGTGTGTAATCCTTTCATTAGTTCAAATGCCCTATCTTGAGTTCTCTTCACTTTATTTTCTATTTCTTTGAGTCCTTTTTTAGCTTCCTAAATCATCTCTAGCTTGAATTGCATGCCCTAGAGCCATTCAAATAGGGCTTCAGCTCCTTTCTTCAAAATCTTTACTTCAACCAGCTCCTTTGCCTTCATCTGGATAATCATTTTCACTAGAGAAATAACTCATCACATCATGCTTTCTCTACGGTCAAAGTGCGTTGATTAGACAAGATATTATCTTTCTCAATCTCCAATTGAAGGATAACATTCCCAATTTGATCAATCAAAGCAAATCCATCTACATTGAGTTTATCAATCCACTCTTTCCTAATTTGACCAAAATTTCTATCTTTCCAAAGTTGTGAGATGAATGCTTGCACCTCTTCTACTGTAAGATTCTTAGTAGTAGGCACACCAGTAATGGTTGGCAATGGGAAAACTAGCTACCGAATAAATCTTTTGAGTTCCTCTATCTTAGCTTTCATTTTAATGTTTGACAATTTGAGGCTTTCTAACTGATCTTCTATTATCTCATTGCCTGATCTCCATAAACCAACTTTTGTATTATGCTTGGCCTCTCCAAGATCAATTGAATGCAAAGTGAAGTCTTTAAGAATCATATCCTCAATCCTCCCTACTTTATTTGTTTTTGCAATCTCCATAGTAAAATGTCCAGTATCTAGATCTTGCCCAAGTATGGACAAAGTTTTCTATTTCTTAGCTTCTACCATGGCTGACCCAGAGCATACCGCTTGAGACACAACATCCTTTGTAGGAACACTTTCACCTTTTCTCTTTCTTTTTCTTTCTAAGGTGTCTTCAAGCCAAGACTCTATACCAATCACCTTAGAAGCCATTCCAAGTGACTCTATGCTAAACATTTTCTTCTTTACTAGAGTCATTGCTACTATTGTTGAGGAGAAGAGGTTCTTTAGATCTTGAGAGAGAAGCCAAAATGAACCTGGGACACTCTCTTCTTCTTGAGTTCTCTTTGTAGCTTCATTAGATTGAGCAGACTTGCAGCTGCTGCTCTTATCATCTCCAAATTCTGCTATTTGGATAGGAGAACTAGTTGGCTTCAAAAGAGAAGCACCTACAGATGGAGTAGGGCTATGATGAGGAGATTAAATTTGGGTACCATGTGGAGATGGAATTTGAGTAGTGTGAAGAGGAAAAGTTGGAGTAGTGGTTCCATCTTTTGGCTCTTGTGTCCCTTTTTCTTTAGTACCATCTTAAGCTCCAATCACTAGTAGAGAACCTCATTGGAAAGTGGGAGCTATTGGAATATTCTTCTCTGGGGGTTGATCACCTCCTCTTGCAAATTGAGCCGGCCCTTGAGTAGCCAAAGTTGTAGCACTAGGTGTGGCACTTTGAGAGAAAGTTGGAGCAGTAGTAGCTAGAGAAGCTTGAGTAGGCTTTCTCTTTCTTTGGCTCTTTTTTGATGTCCACTCAACCCATTTCCCAGTTCTCTTGATGATCCAGGCCATCATAACATCAATATCTTCTCCTATATTTACACATGGCTTAGAGATGATTGGAATGCTTCTCAATTTGGTCAAATATGTATTACTATACATATTTTGACCATCATCTTCTAGCCCTTCTACATCCAAGTTGATGCCATAGGTCTTGATTTGATCTATTGTAAGTCTAGCAAAGGCGCGATCTCAGCTCTCTAGCTCATCTCTGCAATTAGCCCAGTAATCTTTCATGGTAGTTATATGTTTGATGATGCTTCCAATTTGGAGCACATCTCTAGCATACCTATTTAGATCAAACATGGGCCTTACCACTTCATACTCCTTCAGTCTGTATTTGATCTCGAATGCTTTGAGTATGTTCTTTGCATCAGATCTGGATTCACAACTATAAGCTCAAACTTGTATGGGGAATTCATGCCCCTTCTTTCTCAAATAGGTGCTTAGCACATTTAGTTGGATTTCTTTCCTGATGACCTCGATGAGCACAATTATATCATCCAGATATCTAGGTAGCTTTAGGGGAAATTTGTCAAATGCTACAAGACATAAAAAAGAGAAAGATGAGAATTGAATAAAATAATAGCCAAACTGGCTAATGACCACCATTGCTACTGGGCTAAACCTCCACTCTAGACACCCTTGGAGTTCCCTATAGATTCTCATAATAAATGCATCATTAACACATATATACTCTGCATAGCTATTATGTAACTACAAGCATGGATAAAACTCATAACTTTTTACATTTTAAGGAAAATTCTCTATTCTAGGGAGTCTCGGCCATAATTGTAGGGAAGCCAACATGAATATCAAGAAAGATGACATATAAAATGAATTGTAAAACTTGGCTGCACTGAGAGCCCTAGAAAGATGTTCACTAACTTCATATGCCTAGTCAACATATTGTGTGTCTGAGCTAATAATTTGCACCATAAAGAAGTATTGTTATATAATATTGAATGCTTCTACCTCACCTTTTAGTCGATGTAAGAGGACCAAAATATTCAAAATTTTAGACTTAAGATCCGTGCCAAACAGGGTTTTAGGGACCTTACTCTTTGCCCCTCTAGGCTTTTGGAACAAGGAATTCACTATCTCCTTTTGCCACACCATCTTCTTTAGGGATAATTCAAACATGGCTCCTCTGATTGTTAGCTCATTGAACTCCACTCATTTCAAAATCCATAGACAATTCATAATCGCTTGCCTATCAATTGAAATCAATACTATTTGATCAGGCAATAGGATCTGCTTGGTGTCTGGGTTGTAATAATTAAAACATTCCACAATTAACTCCCAAGCTTGTACTATGACAGGAAACCTAGCTACTTCCACCAGTCCACTTCCTAGGAGCTTTTTCGTTATAGGGTGAATCTGCTTAGTTCTCAACCTTCTCTAAAAATCTTGCATATCAAAGAAACATAGTGAAGTATCAGAGATACTTAGCCATGTTGACTTGATTCCATGTAGCCCATCAAAATCAGAGAATCTCGATGCCATCTTTCTTTATATAGAATCATAAGAACTCAAAAATTGTGATAAATTAAGGAAACCCTTGATCTGCCTATTAAATTCCATAAATTTCTCCACACGAGTGACTTTAAGGATAAGTCCATTGGGTTAGTAAATGCAAGGGTTCTGAAGGATTTCTCCTTTTCATTTCACTCTTTCTATTGGCCCAATGGTAACTCTCCTTTATTACTGACTTACCTTTCCATTTTCACCCAGTTTTAGAAAATCAAGAACGAAGTACCCCCTAAAGAAAAATCCACTTGGCTAGATTCTGCTCAAAATATCCTTACAAATTTTACTAATTTTCTTCCATTTTTGTCCCAAACACATCTTTTGATCTATTCAAAAACTTACCATACTTGCAGTAGTGATTTTTCATTAGATGCAGAATATTGGTCTCAAGGGTAGAAAACCCGCAATGGAGAAGGCTATTTCCATTTTTATGCCTAAGCTTTTTCTTTACCTTTTCTACCTTAAGCACTTTACTATAAGCCTTCAAAAAACATAAAGAAGGCTTTTAAAGAAAAAAATGGGGCCCACTAGTAACTTCACCCTTCTATTGAGGCCTTTTTGGAAAACTTACTTCTTGGTTCGAAACCCAGCAAAGGAAAAGTTATTTCTGACTTTTTCGCCGATGCTTATTCTGATCATCCTAGTGAATTCTGAGTGATTCCAACTATGAAGACATGATAATATTTGAATGATTCATCCATAATATGTCTTACCTCTCCTTTCTTTTTCATACAAATAGCATTTATGGATTGTTGTGGAGTTTCACCTTCGGGATGTGAAAACCCGCTATGGAGAAGAAGAAACTTTATTTTCCACCAGTTCAACTTTCTTTGCACTTGGATCAAAATGAATTTCAAATAAATTCATCTAATGTAGAATTATTCAAGAATCTCCCTTGAGTAAGGATCTAGATTACCTATATTACTCATGTCAATAAGGAATACCCACTCGGCTATATAATGTGGGAAAAGACATAAGAGCGAAACTTGATGGAGAAACTTAACACTTTGACAAAGGAAGAAACAACTGACTCGACTGATCCATAAAGAATAGGAGTTAAATCCTCAAATTTACAAAATTGGACTATGGTAGAAAGCGGGGCAACAGCTAGCTCTGACTGGGGACTTGGGTAGGGTATACGCAAGTGAGGAACTCAAAATCTTTGTTTTTGTAGTAGGATATAAAAGGTGGCAACACAAAAAAATCTAAAACAAAACAAGGCACAAGGAAAAGATAACAGAAGGAAAAAAAAAGGCTAACTAAGGTACACACAGGACACTAAATTTAACTATAGTACACTGGGGTTACCTGTTTTCAATTTCAACCTTGATAGAGCTTCAAATCCTGACCATTGTAAGTTAGGGGAAGTACTTCACCATCCTCATAAGCCAATTTGAAAGAATTATTCTCAAATGTTTGATGAATTCTAGATGGACCTTTCCACAGAGCATCAAACTTATTATGAATTGCTTTTGGAGCCTTTCTCTTGTCCCAAAGTAGCACACTGTCTCCTACCATGAATTTCCTCGATCTTGTTCTCTTATCAAATAGTTCATTCACTCGCATCTGATGCTATGTAATATGATCTACAATTTCTCTCCTTTCTTCTTCAAGTTTGATCAGATATAGGATCCACTTCTCCAAACCATCTTTATAGACATCATCCTCAATTACTATTTTGAGCTTGTTCATTGCTAACTCTAGAGGTAGAGGCAGATTGGCTTCTATTCCATAAACCAATTCAAAAGAGGATATACCAATTGCCCTCTTGGGTGTTACTCTATCTGCCCAGAGTGCCTCATAAATTTTTTTGTGCCAATTTTTCTGATTATCTGAGACTAGCTTCTTAACAATATTAATTAAATTCTTATTGTTAGACCTTTCCTGTCCATTCCCTTTAGGGAAATAATTAGATGAATGACCAACGGTGATCCCATACTCAAAATAGGAATCAATAATCTCGATAGAAGAAAAATAAGATGCATTATCCATCACAAACTTAATAGGAACACCAAACCTGACCAAAATGTTTTCTTTTATGAATTCACACACCACCTCAGAAGTAGTCTTCTTTGTAGCCTAAGCATCTACCAATTTAGTGAAGTAATCAGTTGCGATTATTATATACTGAATACCAGCACTGGACGTGGGATTAATGGGACCAATAAAATCAAGGCCCCATTGTTGAAAAGTCCCTTCTATGGTAATAGGTCTCAATGGTAGGGCAGCTAGTTGGGGACATCCAAAGAACATTTTTCACTTTTCACACTTTGCTACCCAAGAATATGCATCTTTAAACATCCCAAGAAAATAATAACATTGCCTTAGTATTTTAAATGCTATGACTGAAGAGGAGAAATGTCCACCACAAGCTTCATCATGAAGTGTCTTCAACAACATTTCTTGTTGCTTCTTATCTACACACCTAAGGAAAGTACCATCAATAGCACTTTTGTAAAGTTTATCATCTCAAATGACTTACTTAGCTACTTATAGTTTTAGATTTCTTCTTTGCATTTCATTTAGGCCCTCTAGACATTCACCATATGTTAACAAGTAAGAGATGTTTTCAAACCATGGATCATAAAGACCTACGGCTAACACCAATTATTTTTCACTCGATTCTTCTGACCTTCTAGTAGTTTTTTTTTTCTACAATTGCCTTGTATAGAGAATTCCCTCTTATAAAATTTGTAGGTTTAATCTCAATATCATATTCCTATATCTATTATGTCCCTTTTTCAAATAATTAAAAATAATAATCTTTGCTAAGGTAGGCAAGCCCAAAAAGGCGAAGTTTTGGAAAAAGGGGATAATATTTGGAAGCTAATGGACTAATAAATCAAAATTATTATTAAAATATGTTCTATTAACCCCTCTTGTACGTGAGTTATGATTATGCCCTCTTTTAAGGGGTTTGGAGGCATTTTGGGCTCATTCCAAAACTTGATTTTTGTGCATTGCTTTGTTGTTCTTCCGAGGCTGCCAAACCTATGAAGAAGGAGACCCAAGAATGGGAGTTTTCAGGTTTTTAGAAAGGTTAAGGAAGGGAGTTTGAAGCCATTCCATGTGCATGCTCATGCCGAGTTTTTCTTTGTGCTGAACAGTGCAGATTTGTTAGTTTTCCGGTGTATTTTTTGTAAGAGTTTGGTGTTTTCGGTTGAGTATTTCATATCAGTTTGGGTTGCTGCTGTATATCAGACTTTTAAATGTTAAAATAGAGCTCAATATATTTATTTGGATATGATTATAATTCTGTGATAGATTATTAAGTATTTGTGGTGATTCCAGGCTATTTTGTGCTATTTTCGGGAGCCCGATGAGCATTGTTTTTGTCCTCCATTTGGGAGCTATTGTGTGCATGTTATACAGATCTGGAAATTTAATTTTATAGGCTGTTATGCTGCTCAAATTTCTGTAAAAATTTCCACTTTCATATTTATTAATAATAGGTGAAGTTGTGAAGCTTTTGGCACTATTTCCAGCATACCCGATTTGGGGTTTATTGAGAAATTGGTGGATCTTTGAAATATTGGTTGTTTGATCTTAAAGATCTGACTGAGGCTTGAAATATCATATAAAATCAGTAAAGGGACATTTCAATGGTATCAGAGCTATGATCTTGCTAGCCTAAGGGTTTGTAGAAGTTTGCATGTCAGTTTTGACAACTACCCAAATCTTGCATGTCATAATTTATGGTTGCATGTTGCTTCTAATCAGCTACATGTCAAAATTTATGGTTGCATGCTACTTCTAATCAATTACATGTTAGTTCTTGGTGAATTTGGTGGTTTCTTGTTGCTTCTAATTAGCTGCATGTCAAAATCTATGGTTGCATGCTACTTCTAATCATTTTCATGTTAGTTCTTGGTGTTTGAAGAAGTTATAACCTATTAGGGTTACACTCTACTTTATCTAGAATGGATAGGTATATTATAAAGTCTCAGAGGACACGATCTTGGACAATTGATATCTATAGCCAGAATAGTAGAAAGGATGGTTATTTAGACATTCGAGATAAACTTAAGAAAATAAATCATGACATGTCTGAATAGTTGGTTGAGCACCACCGTATGATGAATGACATGTTGTCTGACCAAGCTAAGGTGGATAAGTTGATT
Source organism: Cupressus sempervirens (assembly GCA_028749045.1). Taxonomy (NCBI): domain Eukaryota; kingdom Viridiplantae; phylum Streptophyta; class Pinopsida; order Cupressales; family Cupressaceae; genus Cupressus; species Cupressus sempervirens. The sequence goes on along the minus strand of CM053787.1, from coordinate 774,227,477 downwards.
GGATTTCTATTTGGTAGATTTTCTCATAGGGAAAATGGCATAATTACCAAGAACTTGCATGAGGAGTTTGAGAAACTAGCTTATAGCTGGGTAGAGGTCTCGGATTCTACTCCACCATAGGAGGTAGTGGGAAAGAATATTACAAAGATTGATAGTAATTGTCAACTTGATACTAAAGTTGAGATAGTTGTATATAGGTTGCCAAAGGGTGATGTCTCAGGTTCTTAGGATGGTTTGTTTCCAACAGGCAGTGACTATAGCATAGTAGCTTTAGATGACGATTAAGAGGATGTTGTGCATGATGGTGAGATACTCGGTAGAGATGAGCAGACATTGAGAATTCATGACTTTGCTGAGAGAGAGTACCAGACATAGTTAGATGATTTGTCACATGAGGTTGAGGCTGGTAGTACTTCACATGATTTATCTAGCCAGTTGAAGGTGAGTGAAGACAGTATTGTGACTACATTATCTCATCATGATAGGATGCGAGATATGATAGAGGATCACATTCATATGATTCAGTTACAGGGTAGACATAAGGGAGTTCAAGAAAAGTCTTCTTGTGTTGACTTATAGGTGACTAGGGAAGGAATAGGAACAATGAAGTTGAGCTATTTACATCTTCTATCAGATTGTGACCATCTTCTTAGCCTTGTCGAAGACTATTCAGATGCCTTAAGGAGAAAGGAGGAAGAAGTTGACAAGCTTTCTCGCGAGCTTGAGGACACTCGAGCTTCTTTGGTGAATACTCTATTGGCATTACAGGACTAGGAGAGACATGGGGATAAGCATGGCATGGAGTTGAGTTTAGTTTCATCTTGTGCTCTTGATAATCAATTTTTTGTGGCTGGTAGATCATGTGTGATCGTTGATAATGTTGTGAGTTCATCTTGCATTCACATCCAAGATATAGGGACAATGTCAGACAGGTATGTGGAGTTAGTTGTTATTGGTCATATTACTTAGGTGAGGAGTTTTCTTGAGTTACCAACTGATTCTAGTTTATAGATATGGACTCGAGATTGTTATATTGGCATTTGGGATTCAGTTGACTAGAAATCTTTAACACTTTTTGGTAGCAGTGATTGTTTGGGTGCTATCATGGATTTGATTAGCAGATTTCATGGTGTTGTCTTTTCTTGTGGTAGTAGCTTGTCCGATGTTGGTATTAGTTTTTATACACCAGTGTTGGGCTTTGTTCATATATCCAGTCAACCATTTTTGCTAGAATGTGTTGATGATCTTTCATATTTGGCAGTGTGTACAGATGAGTCTCAGGATCATATTGGCATTGATGACATCCAGGAGGATGCAGTGGGTAGTTTTGAAGACTTAGTTTCCTTGATGGTTTCTTTTGGTATAGAGGAGTTAGATAATAGTGCTATGATGATAGTAGGAGCATGATACTCTAGAGACCAGTAACTTTAAGGATACTCCTTTAGACAGTGCATCAGAGGAGGTTTGTAAGAGACAGTCTAGCCAGTGCAATCATTTGTCTAGTCTGTTGAGAGTTAGTGAGCAAGACATTACTATTGCTTGCCAGCATTTTGAAGCTACTCGTCAGTTGTTAGCTATTTATGGATGGGGTTCTCCTACTAGTGATGAGCAAAGAGGTAGTTATCTTTCCTTGACAAAGTTCCACTCTTTATGGGAGGCTATTTGAATTCTAAGACAGGATTATATGCAGTTGGTAGCTAATAGAGATTATCTTATGGAGTGGGGGAGTACAGCATACGATGCATTATTGGCCAAGGAAGATGAGGTGAGTGAGCTTACTCAACAGCTCGAGGTGACTTTTGAGATTCTTTAGAGTACACAGTTGGCTTTCGAGGAGTCATAGTTTCATTTGACTAAGGTGACCATGGAGTTGGAACAACTAAAATCTTTACTAGAGTCTATACAGTCACAAGCTGCGGTGTCTAATGATCCGAGGATGTCCATGGTCAAGATTTTTAGAGACAGTGGAGATGGGGATGCATCCATCCTTGATACTAACATTGGCATATCGAGTTTTTCCCCACTAGAGTTAGGTTTAGTTGAGTTGGGTGCTGCAGTAGATTGTTGTGGTATGCATGACATGGTGGTTACCTCTAGTACTGATGACACGAAGACTAGAGATGTTGTATCAAAGATCATGTGTGATGTTGGTGAGCTGAAAGTTGGCATGGTTCCTGTTAGTAATACTACTCCCTTGGCGATGTCTTTAGAGGTAGTAGTCAGTTCCAACTTGGTTAGTGATCGATTGCAGTTAGTTACATCTAGATTGCAGTCTGAGCCACTAACTGAGATTGGCACATTCTATCAGCATTACACTATGAGGTATGCTCATCAATTTACCTTTGATGACCATGTTGATGAGATGATGATACAGAGATGTACTATGGTTCCTAGTGCTTATCATCAGTTATGGGACAGTTTGACACTTTGGGATGAGAGTTGTGATGGGCATGATATGGCGATAGGTTCTATAATTGACAACTTGATAATACATGACTTAGAGTAGGAGTTTGGGAGTGATGCTTCAACAAGTGTTGTTATTGATTCTACTCCTTTGGCTATGACATGTCCTAACTTAGCTGGTGATCAGTCATAATGGGGTGTATCACTTGTTCATAGGGTGCATGGGAGTTATGGTTATGAGATAGTGGCTGAAGATCTGCAGAGTTGTGTTGATTGCAGGAGTTGTACAGTGTGTTGAATCTCCATTCTTGGTATAGTTTCATTCAGGAGCGTTCACCATTGTTGCAGAGTTGGATTGTACACTCTGTATAGGCCAGTGGGATGCATTGATGGTATTTACTATGTTGGTAGCTTGATTTTTCCACTTTACTTGGGTTTTGATGTTCCAAGAGTTTGTGTCTTATGGGTTTCTGACTGTGGAAGTTGTGATTTTGGAGTTTGGTTGAGCTATAATTGTCAGTTTGATTATGGATTCCTCTTGGTTATATTGCAGAGGATATTGTAGGAGCCTGTGTTAATTGACAATAGTATAGTCCATGACTACATTTGGGATCTAGGTGGATTGATTGGTTTATTTTTTGGCCATTGCTTGAGAACAAGCAATATTTGGAAGAGGAAGACTTGTCATGTCCCTTTTTAAAATAATTAAAAATAATAATCTTTGCTAAGGCAGACAAGCCCAAAAAGGTGAAGTTTTGGCGAAAGGGGATAATCTTTGGAAGCTAATGGACTAATAAATTAAAATTATTATTAAAATATGTTTTATTAACCCGTCTTGGATGTGAGTTATGGTTATGCCCTCTTTTAAGGGGTTTGGAGGCATTTTGGGCTCATTCCAGAACTTGATTTTTGCGCATTGCTTTGTTGTTCTTTAGAGGCTGCCAAACCTGTGAAGAAGGAGACCCAAGAATGGGAGTTTTCAGGTTTCCAAGAAGGATAAGGATGGAATTTTGAAGCCATTCCATGTGCATGCTCATTCAGAGTTTTCCTTTGTGCTGAACAGTGCAGATTTTTGAGTTTTCGGGTGTATTTTTTGTAAGAGTTTGGTGTTTCCGGTTGAGTATTTCATATCAGTTTGGGTTGCTTCTCTATATTAGACTTTTAAATTTTAAAATAGAGCTGAATATATGTATTTGGATATGATTATAATTTTGTGATAGATTATTAAGTATTTGTGGTGATTTTGGGCTATTTTGTGCTATTTTCGGGAGCACGATGAGCATTATTTTTGTCCTCCATTTCGGAGCTATTGTGTGCATGTTATTAAGATCTGGAAATTTCATTTTATAGGCTTTTATTCTGCTCAAATTTTTGTAAAAATGTCCACTTTCATATTTATTAATAATAGGTGAAGCTGTGAAGCTTTTGGCACTATTTCCGACATACCCGATTTGGGGTTTATTGAGAAATTGGTGGATCTTTGAAATATTGGTTGTTTGATCTTAAAGATCTAACCAAGGCTTGAAATATCATATAAAATCAGTAAAGGGACATTTCAGTATCTTTGCTACCCAATCTCCTCTAACATTACAACCTACTTCCTATTGTGTTAATACACTTTTTACTGCTACATTTGGGACAAAGACGACAAAGTGTGAATATAAGATATGAAATTGAAAATTATTACATGCTCTGACTACTGCATAAGCATGCTTCTCAATTAGTGAATACTTCAATTCATGATTTTTCAAAATTATGCTCATAAAAGCTATAGGAGCTTGTACCCCTTCATCATTATCTTGCATTAATATTGCTGATAAACTATGCTCAGAAGCATAACAATAAATAAAGAAATCTCGTTTATAATTTGGATGACTCAAAACTGGGGTATGTGCAATACTAGTTTTTATATCTTGAAAGGCTTTCTTTCCCACCTCACTCTATTTAAAATTTGAATTTCCTTTCATCATGTCTACTATATGTTTAGTAGTTTCTATGAAATCAGGCACAAATCTTCTAAGAAAATTTACCTATCCAAAAAAGGACTTAACCCTTATTTTGTTTGAGGGTAGACTCAATCTCTGAATAGCCTCTACTCTTTCAGGGTAGATTTTAATGCCTTCCTGGGACACTATATGACCCAAAAGCTTTCCTTCTGTCACACAGAAAATTGACTTCTTTGTGTTAAGAGATATTCCATGCTCTCTGCACCTTTTTAGTACTTTCCTTAAATCTTCCATATGATCTTTTCTTCTTCTTGAGAACATGATGAGATCATCCAGATATATGACTATGAGTTGGTCCTTAAAATCAGTGAATATCTTACTCATGCACCTTTGGATTGTAGCACCAGTGTTAATAAATCCAAAAGGCATTCTGTGATATGCAAATGTACCCCAAGGGGTAGTGAATGCTCTCTTATGTTGATCCTTCTCCTCTACTTCAATTTGATTATAACCTAAGAAGCCATCAAGCATAGACATCATTTTAGATCCTACCACTATTTGCAATAAATAGTCCATATTAGGAAGAGCAAAGTTGTCTTTCAGGGATGCCTAGTTCAAATTGCAAAAATCAACACAGATCCTTATCTCTCCATTCTTTTTTCTAATGGGTACTATATCGCCTACCTAGGTGGAGTGGTGAATTGGATAAATTATCCTCACCTTGAGAATCTTATCTACCTCCCAAAAAATGGCATATGCAACTTTAGGATTATAATTCCTTTGTTTTTGTCAGAAAGGGGTTGCATTAGGCTTTAGTGGGATCTCATGTTTTACCTTCCCATTTTTATAACTTTTCAAATCTTCATAACTCCAACCAAAAACATCTCTATACTCCATAAATAGATTCTTTACGGCCTCATTTTCTTTAGGTGTACATCACTTCCCTATGTTAATCAATTTGGGATTATGAATATCTTTGAAGTTAACTCCTTCATATTCACTTGTGGTAGGTCCCTTTTCCACTCTCTTTTGCTTTATGTAAGCATCATGTCTATTAAACAGTTTTTCTAAAGCCACAAAATATGGAAGAATGGTGTTATGTTTTAGTGGAACTTCTACATTTTGACCTTTTTTTTCAATTACATCAGATCTTTCATGATCACTTCCACTAGACTCATGCTCAAAACTAGACATGTCATTCTCTAAGAACATCTATAGACTCTTGTCATCATTAAAGACTTGCCAATATTCTATGTTATCTGGGATGGCAAGTCAATATACAACTTTGATCTGGTACTTCTTGTCTTTGAAATTTGTATGAGGGAGCAATAAAGAGGTGAAAATTACTAAGGAGTCAGCTTTGGTTTTCATCTCCCTTGGAACTACTTCAATAGAAAAAACATCTACACCTTTAATCTCATCCCAGACTCTGTTCCTATAATTTTTAAGTTTATGGTTTTTAACAGAATACTCCCCTTTTATTTGATTTACAATAAGCTTGACATCATCTTGAGCTTTTAAAATATTTATCCCTCTCTCCTTTGCTGACATTATTCCCAGCAATAAGGCCTCATATTCTGGAGTATTATTAGTATTCCCAAATTCCAATTTGAAATCCATAGGTTCAGGTTCTCCTTCTAGGGACATCAATACTACAGTTACTCCAGATCCTAAAGAGGCACAACTTCTATCAAATTCAAGCATCCATATGCCTGGTAGATCTTTGTTTTCATTGGGAGTTTTATCACCTTGATTTTCATCTTTTTTTCATTCATATATTCCTCAGTAAACAACATATTGTTGCCAAATTCCAATTCCTGATATAGAATTTGAGCTTTAGGATCATCTAATTTCAAAACTGTGAACTTTGCTTTTTCCTCAGGTTCTAATGTGACCTTCTTATTCCCAATAGGTATCACTGCTTGAGACCAATCTGGTTTTATTTCTCCTCCCAAGTCGTGACAAAAGCTTCTACTTAATAGAAGTCCATAGCTTTTTGGAATATCAGCTACTAGGATAGTCAATTGGAGTTTATTTTCCTTATGTGAAGCTAAGGCTACTTGAGCATCTTTCATCTATCCAAGTAGAGGGACTTGTTTGGCATCCATAGAATAAAACCTCCCATGCACTTTAGTAAGATTTAGTCCCAAGGCTTTAGCTACAGAATATGGCATAACATTATCTGATGCACCTAAATCTATTATGCAATTACTGAGTTTACATCCATTGATGTACAATGAAATATAAAAAGGTTTGGGCTTCTATCAAGGGAAGGTTGCTAAAATAGTAGAATCTTCTTGATTAAACAAACCAGATGTTAAAATTTCATCTTCAATTTCAATAGTCAAGTCTGAGATACCCCCTTTACATCTATCCACTAATATCTTTAACTTGGAAGGGTGTGACTTTAAATAATCAATAGTGGAAATTTGAACTTTTGACTCTTCACAACATTGAATGAAATCAAAAGATGTCTTGTCCTTACCTATATGTGAAATAGGTGTTTCTTGATCATTATGTACCTTACTCATAGAAGGATTGGAGTTGTCTTAGTGAGTATGACTAGAGGCTTGATTCTTCATCCTTTGTCCATGGGTAAGTACTATGTATGAAGTTCCATCAACATTTGTGTAACACTCAAATTTTGATTTAGAATCTGATTCATATTCTAAAACTAAATTTCCAAAGTCACCATTTGAACAAGAATTAGGTTCTGAACATGGAGCTGTAATATTTAATTCATTAGTAGATAATAACTGCATCATACGAATAGTCTCTGGACAATTCTCACTATCATGATCCGTGTTCAAATGAAAGACACACATATTTCCCTTTTTTGGTGTTGCTTCAATATGAAACCTAGGTTGTGAACCTATAATTTGTAGGGATATTCTTTCATTGCTTCTTCCTGGTGAGTTTTGGTAATTCTGTTGATAAGAGTTATTGAATCTGGGTTATTGCTTTTTCATCGCTACTAGTTCATTAGACAACTTCTGAATCATCTCTTCTGATGATGTGATATTACTAGAACTCCCTTTAGTTTGAATTTCTCATTTCCATTTTCTTGTGAAAATTAAGTCATCCTCACATTCAATAGCTTTCTTCTATGCATTAGCTAGATCAATGGGGTGTTCTCCTCTTAGATCATAATTGATGTCTGGAGGCATAACACTAATAAAGAAAGTTTTTAGATTGCTAGGTGTGGGTCTATCAGTAGTAGGAATTTTGCTATTAATCTTATTGAAATTAGCAACAAAACCCCTCATGCTCATATTTGGTTGCTTCTTAATTGGAGTCAACTGTGTTAGCAAGGCGTGTTCATCTTCTACAGTTTTGAATTTGGCTTCAAATTCAATTCTCATAGTGTCGTAATAAATTATTGAACCATCAGCTAAATGATAAAAATAGTTTGCTGCACTATCTCTAAGGGTCTATACGAACAATCTTACAACAACATCTTCATGTCCCACCCCTAATAAATGGGTAGCCGCAAAGAAGGCTTTAATGTGTTCATCTGTAGTGACTTTCCCATCACCTAAGAATTTAGGGAAATTCTTTGTTGAACCAGATGGGAGTGGATGATAAGAATTTAGTGCTAACAAACCTATTGCTTTGGCCCATGGAGCAGCCATGATTATTGTAGCAATATATGACAGAAAGTTAACAACTGGAGGTGCAGTAACTCCATGAAGTGCTAACACCTAACAAGTGGAATGCAAAGTGCTAGCTTTTTAATTTCTAATAGGGGAAGGGGGTCTACTCCAAATTTTACCTTCACCATTCCACTTTGGAACTTCTAAAATATTAAAATTGAGCTATGTTAGTTTATCAAAGGTGGAATCTTGCCCACCCTATTCTTCGGTACTTCTGAGGAACCTAAATTATTCCACGATGCTAGGTGTAGTTTAACTCTAAGATTATTGTCTTAATTTTCTTTCTACTCTCCAAACATCTCTCCTTTGAACAACTCTTTCAAAGGCTTCAACTCTTCTTTCTTCTTCTTCTAATACCTTGCTAGCATTTTGATAATGTTTAGTGTTCCTCTTGTGCCTCCAAACAAATGTGTTAAGAGATGAAATTATTTCGTCTTGGTCATCTTGAAAACCAAGGCTAGGTTGGAGCACTGGGATTTTGTTTTCATGAGGCAGTACCATTTTTCCTCATGACATAGGCTTTCTGGTAAGGCGACTATTCATTTCCCCAGCAGAGTCACCAAAAATCTGTTGGTAAGTGGATTTATGTTTTCCTATTTTTTGTGAAAATATGACTCTTAATGCCTCAAATTAGGAATAATATCTAAATACAATAGTTGAAAAGCTGCTCTGTAATTACTGGCTTCACTCTGAATTGGTAGGTACAACTCCTTATGTGAATGATGTCCAAGGAATTATGTTTTGTTCCTAAACTAATGTGGGGTATGCTCTTAACTTGAGAGCAAAAGAGGAAAACCAAATTAAGCCTAACTAGAACTTAATTTAGGCAAGAAAGACTTCTCAATACTAAAATAGATTCATGTGCTCACACATCTTATGAATCCATAAATCCATTCACATAATCAATTGATGCTAAACTAAGTTAAACTCAAATCTGAAATACAACTAATGAATTAGGAAAAACTAATAGAATCCTTTTGTCGAATGAATTATAACAATACTTATTACATTCATTGGTAGTCTAGAAAATTGGGGAATGAAACTTTGTTCTTCCTTAGTTCTCTACAATATAGAAAGGAAATACTAACTAATCACAATATGTACTAGAACAAAAAATGATTGAAAATAAAATACCATTCAATTGTCTCTGCAAGAAATAGCACTTCACACCAAAAAAATTTTGATCTTTCATTAATCATTCAACTTCACACATAGAGTTGAGAGATGACTGTTACAATAGGAATTTTAATCGGTTCATCTTCTAAGGATGAAAAATGGCAAGATACCAATTTGTCATATTACAAAATTTACAAAATTGGTAGCAGTCACAAAAGAAGGTTAAAAGGAGGCATCATCGAATCATCTAGAATTCTTCCCCTTTTCAACTTTCACTCTATATGCCTTGGCAGTGACTATAATTGGACCTAATTCCTCATGATTGGGTACATGTGCATTAGTGAATCTTAAGAGCTGTTTGGAGTGTTCTCGAGCCAATTCTTTCACAGAATTTAGATGTCCTGTCAATTCTTCAGCAGCTATGTGTATGCATCCACCCAGTGTCTATAGCTTTGTCACTCTATTTTGAATGCTTAAGCCATTCTTAACAGGTTACTTAAGTACATGGAGAAGTTATTCTTCATTATCTCTACTCCAATAAGAGCTTTCCCTGGACCACTAGTTTGTGGATCAGTGTGTAATCCTTTCATCAGTTCAAATGCCCTATCTTGACTTCTCTTCTTTTTATCTTCTATTTCTTTGAGTCCTTTTTCAGCTTCATGAATCATCTCTGGCTTGAATTGCATGCCTTCGAGCCATTCAAATAGGGGATCATTTCCTTTCTTCAAAATCTTTATTTCAACTACCTCCTTTTCCTTCATTTGGATAATAATTTTTAGGAAAGAAATACACTCATCACATTGTGCTTTCTCTGTGGTCAAAGTGCATTGGTTTGACGAGATATTATATTTCTCAGTCTCTAAATGAAGGATAACATTCCCAATTTGACCAATCAGAGCAACTCCATCCTCATTAAGTTTATCAATCCACTCTTTCCCAATCTATCAAAAATGTCTATCTCTTTGAAGATGTGAGATGAACACTTGCACCTCTTCTACTATATGATTCTCAGTAGCAGGCACACCAGTAATGGTTGCCAATGGGACACCTCTTCTATTTCTTAGCTTTTACCATGGCCGACCTAGAGCGTATCACTTGAGACACAACATCTTTCTAAGGTGTCTTCAAGCCAGGACTTTGTACCAATAACCTTAGAAGCCATTCCAAGTGACTCTATGCTGAATATTTTCTTCTTTACTGGAGTCATTGCCACTGTTGTTGTAGAGAAAGGGTTCTTCGAATCTTGAGAGAGAAGCTGAGATGAACCTAGGACACTCTCTTCTTCTCAAGTTCTCTTTGCAGCTTCATCAAATTTAGTGGCCTCACTGCTATTGCTCTTATCATCTCCAAGTTCTACTATTTGGATAGGAGAACCCATTGGTTTCAAAAGAGAAGCACCTGTAGATGGAGTAGGGCTATGATGAGGAGATGAAACAGGGGTAACATGTGGAGATGGAATTGGGGTAGTGTCAAGAGGGAAAGCTGGAGTAGTGGTTCCATATTTTAGCTCTTCTATCCCTTTTTCTTTAGTACCAGCTTGAGCTCCAATAACTAGTAGAGAACCTCCTTGGCAAGTGGGAGGTATTGGAAAATTCTTCTCCAAGGGTTGATCACCTCCTCTTGTAGATTAAGCCAGCCCTTAAGTAGTTGAAGTTGTAGCACTAGGTGTGGTGCTTTGAGAGGAAGTGGGAGTAGCAGTAGCTAGAGAAGCTTAAGTAAGCTTGCTCTTTCTTTGGCTCTTTTTTGCTATCCACTTAACCCATTTCCCAGTTCTCTTGATGACTCAAGCATTCATAACATCAATATCTTCTTCTATATTTACACATGGCTTAGAGTTGATTGGAATGCTTCTCAATTTTTTCAAATATGTATTACTATACATATTTTTACCATCATCTTCTAGCCCTTCTATATCCAAGTTGATGTCATAGATCTTGATTTGATTTATTGTAAGTCTAGCAAAGGCGCGATCCTAGCTCTCTAGCTCATCTCTGCAATCAGCCCAGTAATCTTCCATAGTAGTTACATGTTTGATGATGCTTCCAATTTGGAGCACATCTCTAGCATACCTATTTGGATCAAACATGGGCCTTACCACTTCATAGTCCTCCAGTCTATATTTTTTCTCAAATGCTTTGAGTATGTTCTTTGCATCAAATCTGGATTCACAACTATAAGCTTGAACTTGTATGGGGAATTCATACCCCTTCTTTCTCAAACTGGTGCTCAGTACATTTACTTGAATTGCTTGTCTGATGACCTTGATAAGCATGATCATATCATTCGGATATCTAGGCAGCTTTCGACGAAATCCATCAAATGCTTCAAGATGCAAATAAGAGAGATGAGAATTGAATAAAATAAAAGCCCAACTGGCTGATGATAGCCATTGCTTCTGGGCTAAACCTCTTCTCCAGACACCCTTGGAGTTCCTTGTAGATTCTCATAGTAAATGCATTAGTAACCCAAATATACTCCACATAGCTATTCTGTAACTAAAAGGATGGATAAAACTCGTAACTTTTTACATTTTTAGGGAAGTTCTCTATTCTGGGGAGTCCCAGCCACAATTGAATGGAAGCCAACATATATATCAAGAAAGATGACATATAAAATGAATTGTAAAACTTGGCTACACTGAGAGCCCTAGAAAGATGTTCACTAACTTCATACGCCCAGTCAACATACTGTGTGTTTGAGCAGATAATTTGCACCATAAAGAAGTATTGTTCTATAAAATTGAATGCTTCTACCTCACCTTTTAGTCGATGCAAGAGGACCAAAATATCCACAATTTAGGGCTTAAGATCCATGCCAAATAGGGTTTTAGGGACCTTACTCTTTGCCCCTCTAGGCTTTTGGAACCAAGAATTCATGATCTCCTTTTGCCACACCATCTTCTTTAGGGAGAATTTGGACATGGCTCCTTTGATTGTTAGCTTAGAGAACTTCTCTCATTCCAAAATCCACAGACAATTCACCATTTCTTGCCTATCAATTGAAATCAATACTTTTTGATCAGGCAATAGGATCTTCTTGGTGTCCAGGTTGTAATGATTAATACATTCCACAATTAGCTCTAGAGCTTGTACTGTGATAGGAAATCAGACTACTTCCACAAGACCACTTCCTCAGAGCTTCTCCGTTATAGGGTGAATTGGTTCAATTCTCAGCCTTCTCTAAAATTCTTGCATATCAAAGAAATGTAATGAAGTATCAGAGATACTCTGCCATGTTGACTTTGTTCCCCCCAACCCATCAAAATTGGAGAATCTTGATGCCATCTTTCTTGATATAGAATTATAGGAATTCAACAATTGTGATAATGTAAGAAAATGAACCCTAAACTTTGAAGTTTTTCGGAAGCACTATTCAATATAACAGTATAACAGTAAAGCGGTGATTTGAAATTTTGTTATGTTCTTCTTTATATAAAAACACTTGATCTACCCGTTAAATTCCATAAATTTCTCCACACAAGTGACTTTAAGGATAAATTTGTTGGGTTAGTAAATTCAATGGTTCTAACAAATTTGTTCTTGTCATTTCACTATTTCCATTGGCTCAATGGTAACTCTCCTTTATTACTAACTTACCTTTCCATTTTCACCAAGTTTTGGAAAATCAAGAATGGAGTACCCCCTAAGGAAAAATCTGCTTGGCTAGATTCTGCTCAAAACATCCTTACAAATTTCACTAATTTGCTTCCATTTTTGTTGCAAACACATCTTGTGATCTATTCAAACACTTACCATCCTTGTAGTAGCAATTTTTCATTAGATGCGAAATATTGGTCTCGAGGGTAGAAAACCTACAATGGAGAAGGCTATTTTCATTTTTTTGCTTAAGCTTTCGCTTTACCTTTTCTACCTTAAGAACTTTACTATAAGCCTTCAGAAAACATAAAGAAGGCTTTGCAGGAAAAAAATGGGGCCCACTAGTAACTTTATCCTTCTATTTAGGCCTATTCGAAAAACTTACTTCTTGGTTCGAAACCTGCCAAAGGAGAAGCTATTTCTGAGTTTTTCGTCGATACTTATTCTGATCATCTTAGTGAATTTTGAGTGATTCCAACTATGAAGACATGATAATATTTGAATGATTCATCCATAATATGTCTTACCTCTCCTTTTTTTTCATACAAATAGTATTTATGGATTGTTGTGGAGTTTCACCTTCGGGGTGTGAAAACCTGCTATGGAGAAGAAGAAACTTTATTTTCCACCAGTTCAACTTTCTTTGCACTTGGATCAAAATGAATTGCAAATAAATTCATCTGATGTAGAATTATTCAAGAATCTCCCTTGAGTAAGGATCTAGATTACCTGTATGATTCATGACAATAAGGAATACCCACCCAGCTATATAATGCGGGAAAAGACATAAGAGCAAAACTCAATGGAGAAACTTAACACTTTGAGGAAGGAAGAAACAATTGACTTGACCGATCCATACACAATGGGAGTTAAATCCTCAACTTTACAAAATTGGACTATGGTAGAAAGTGGGGCAACAACTGGCTCTGACTGGGGACTTGGGTAGAGTATACGCAAGTGAGGAACTCAAAATCTTTTGTTTCGCAACAAGATATAAAAGGTGGCAACACGAAAAAAGCTAAAAAAAAACAAGGCACAAGGAAAAGAGAATAGAAGGAAAATAAAAAAGGGTAACTAAGGCACACATAGGATACTAAATTTAACTATAGTACACTACAGGGGTTACCTATTTTCAATTTCAACCTTGATAGAGCTTCAAATCCTGACCATTGTAAGTTAGGGGAAGTACTTCACCATCCTCATAAGCCAATTTGAAAGAAATATTCTCAAATGTTTGATGAATTCTAAATGGATATTTCCATAGAGAATCAAACTTATTATGCATTCCTTTTGGAGCCTTTCTCTTGTCCCAAAGTAGCACACTGTCTCCTACCATGAATTTCCTCTGTCTTGTTCTCTTATCAAATAGCTCTTTCACTCGCATCTGATGTTGTGTAATATGATCTACAATTTCTCTCCTTTCTTCTTCAAGTTTGCTCAGATATAGGATCCTCTTTTCCAGACCATCTTTATAGACATTGTCCTCAATTACTGTTCTGAGCTTGTTCGGTTCTAACTCTAGAGGTAGAGGCAGATTGGCTTCTATTCCATAAACCAATTTAAAAGAGGATATACCAATTGCCCTCTTGGGTGTCACTCTATCTGCCCAAAGTGCCTCATGAATCTTTTTGTGCCCATTTTTCTAATTATCTAAGACTAGCTTCTTAACAATATTAATTAAATTCTTGTTGCTAGACTCTGCCTGTCCATTCCCTTTAGGGAAATAATCAGATGAATGACCAACGGTGATCCCATACTCAAAAAAAAAATCAATAATCTCGATAGAAGAAAAATAAGATGCATTATCCATCACTAACTTAATAGGAACACCAAACCTGACCTAAATGTTTTATTTTATGAATTCACACACCACGTCAGAAGTAGTCTTCTTTGTAGCCTTAGCTTCTACCCATTTAGTGAAGTAATTATTTGTGGTTATTATATACTAATGACCAACACTTGACATGGGATTAATAGGACCAATAAAATCAAGGCCCCATTGTTCAAAAGGCCCTTCTATGATAACAGGTCTCAATGGTAGGGTAGCTAGTTGGGGATGTCTAGAGAACATTTTGCACTTTTGACACTTTGCTACCCAAGCATATGCATCTTTAAACATCCCAGGCTAGTAATAACATTGCCTTAGTATTTTACATGATGTGACTGAAGAAGAGAAATGTCCACCACAAGCTTCATCATGAAATGTCTTCAACAACTTTTCTTGCTACTGCTTATCTACACACCTAAGGAAAGTACCATCAATAGCCCTTTTGTATTTTTTATCATGCCAAATGACATACTTAGCTACTTTTAGTTTTACATCTCTTCTTTTCTTTGCATTTAGGCAGTCTGGAAATTCACCATATGTTAATAGGTACGAGATGTTTTCAAATGATGGATCACAGAGACCTATGGCTAACACCAATTGTTTTTCACCTGATTCTTCTGACCTTCCAGTAGTTTTTTTTTCTGCAATTGCCTTGCATAGAGAATTCACTCTTGTCAACTTTGTAGGTTTAATCTCAATATCATATTCCTGTATCTTTTCTACCCATGCTCCTCTGACATTGCAACCTACTTCCTATTGTGTTAATACACATTTTACTGCTATGTCTGGGACAAAGATGACAGAGTCAGAATGTAAGATATAAAATCAAAAATTCTTAAGTGCTCTGACTACTGCATAATCATGCTTCTCAATTTGTGAATACTTAAATTCATGATTTTTCAAAGGTGTGCTCATAAAAGCTATAGGAGCCTATACCGCTTCATCATTATCTTGCATTAATATTGTAGATAAAATATGCTCAGAAGCATAACAATAAATAAAGAAATCTCATTTATAATTTGGATGACTCAAAACTGGGGTATGTGCAATAGCAATTTTTATATCTTGAAAGGCTTGCTTTCTCGCCTCATTCCATTTAAAATTTGAATTTCCTTTCATCATGTCTACTAAATGTTTAGTAGTTTCTGCAAAATTAGGCACAAATCTTCTGTGTAAATTTGCTTATCTAAAAAAAGACTTAACCCCTATTTTGTTTGAGGGTAGACTCAATCACTGAATAGCCTCTACTCTTTCAGGGTCGATTCTAATGCCTCCCGTGGACACTATATGACCCAAAAGCTTTCCTTCTGTCACATAGAAAATTGACTTCTTTGGGTTAAGAGATATTTCATGCTCTCTACACCTCTGTAGTACTTTCCTTAAATCTTCAAAATGATCTTTTCTTCTTTTTGAGAACACGGTAATATCATCCAAATATAGGACTATGATTCGATCTTTCAAATCAGCAAATGTTTTACTCATGCACATTTAAAATGCAGCACCAACGGTAATAATTCCAAAAGGCATTTTGTGATATGCAAATGTAGCCCAAGGGGTAGTGAATGCTCTCTTATGTTAATCCTTCTCCTCTACTTCAATCTGATTATAACTTGGGAAGCCATCAAGCATAGACATCATTTTAGATCTTGCCATTCTTCGCAATAAATAGTCCATATTAGGAAGAGCAAAGTTATCTTTTAGGAATGCCTGGTTCAAATTGCGAAAATCAACACAAATCCTTATCTTTCCATTCTTTTTTCTGACGGGTACTATATTGGCTACCTAGCTGGAGTGGTGAATGGGATAAATTATCCTTGACTTTAGCATCTTATCTACCTCCCAAAAAATGGCATCTATAACTTTAGGATTATAATTCCTTTGTTTCTATTGGAAAGGGGTTGCATCAGGCTTTAGTGGGATCTCATGTTTTACCTTCCCATTTTTATAACTTTTCAAATCTTCATAACTCCAACCAAAAACATCTCTATGCTCCATAAATAGATTCTTTTCAGCCTCCTTTTCTTCAGGTGAATAGCACTTCCCTATGTTAATAATTTGGGATTATGAATATCTTCGATGTTAACTCCTTCATATTCACCTGTGGTAGGTCCCTTTTCGGCTCTCTTTTGCTTTATGTAAGCATCATGTCTATTAAATAGTTTTTCTAAAACCACAAAATATGGAGGAATGGTGTAACCTTTCATTGGAACTTCTCCATTTTGACCTCATTTCTCAATTACATAAGAGCTTTCATGATCACTTCCACCGAACTCATTCTCAAAACTAGACTTGTCATTCTCTCAAAACATCTGCAGACTCTTGTCATCACTGAAGACTTGCCAAGATTCTGTGTTATCTGGGATGGAAGGTCAATTAAAAACTTCAATGATTTGGTACTTCTTGTCTTTGAAATCTAGATGAGGAAGCAATAAAGAGGCAAAAACTGCTAAGGAGTCAGCTTTGGTATTCATCTCTCTTGGAACTGCTTCAATAGAAAAAGCATCTAGACCTTCAATCTCATCCCAGACTCTATTCCTATCATTTTTAAGTTTATGGTTTTTAATAGAATACTACACTTTTATTTGATTTACAATAAGCTCGGCATCATCTTGAGCTTTTAAAATCTTTATCCCTATTTCCTTTGCTAACATTATTCCTATCAATAAGGCCTCATATTCTATAGTATTATTAGTATTCCCAAATTCCAATTTGAAAGCCATAGGTTCAGATTCTCCTTCTAGGGATATCAATACTACACCTACTCTAGATCCTAAAGAGGCACAACTTTAGTCAAATTCAAGTGTCCATATGCCTGGTACATCTTTTTTTCATTGGGAGTTTTATCACCTTGATTTTCATCTTTTTGTTCATTCATATCTTCCTCAGTAAAAAACATATAGTTGCCAAATTCCAATTCTTGATACAAAATTTGAGCTTTAGGATCATTTGATTTCAAAACTGTGAACTTTTCTTTTTCCTCAGGTTCTAATTTGACCTTCTTTTTCCCAATAGGTATCACTTCTTGAGACTAATCTAGTTTTATTTCTTGTCCCAAGTCTCGACAAAAACTTCTACTTAATAGAACTCTATAGCTTGCTGGAATATCAGCTACTAGGATAGTCAATAGGAGTTTCTTTTTTGGATGTGAAGCTAAGGCTACTTGAGTGTCTTTGATCTATCCAAGTAGAGGGACTTGTTTGGCATCCATAGACTAACATCTCCCATGCACTTTAGTAAGATTTTGTCCCAAGGCTTTAGCTACATAATATGGCATAACATTATCTGATGCACTTGAATCTATTATGCAATTACTAAGTTTACATCCATTGATGTACAGTGAAATATAAAAAGGTTCAGGCTTTTGTCTAGGGAAGGTTGCTAAAACATGAGAATCTTCTTGATTAAACAAGCCAAATTTTAAAGTTTCATCTTCAATTTCAATAGTCACATTATGATTCAAGTCTAAGATACCCCCTTTACATCTATCCACTAATCTCTTTAACTTGGAAGGGTGTGACTTTAAATAATCAATGGTGGAAATTTGAACTTTTTACTCTTCACAAAATTGAATGAAATCAAAAGATGTCTTGTCCTTACCTATCTATGAAGTGGATGTTTCTTTATCAGTATGCTCCTCACTCGTAGAAAGACTAGAGTTGTCTCTATAAGTATGAATAGAGGCTTGATTCTTCATCCTTTGTCCACAGGTAAGTACTGTCTATGAAGTTCCATCAATGGTTGTCTAACACTGACCTTTTGATTCAAAATTTGATTCATATACTAAAAATAAATTTCTAGAGTCACCATTTGAACAAGAATTAGGTTCTGAACACGAAGCTATAATATTTAATTCATTAGTAGATAACAACTGCATAATACAAACAGTCTCTAGACAATTCTCACTATCATGATCTGTGGTCTAATGAAAGATGCACATATTTCCCTTTCTTGGTGCTGCTTTGATTTGCAACCTAGGTTGTGAACCTGTAAGTTGTGGGAATCTACTTTCATTGCTTCTTCCTAGTGAGTTTTGGTAATTCCGTTGATAAGAGCTATTGAATCTGGGTAATTTCTTTTTCATTGCTACTAGTTCATTAGACAACTTTTGAGTCATCTCTTTTGATGATGTGATATTACTAGAACTCCCTTTAGTATGAAGTTCTCGTTTCCATTTTCTTGCAAAAATCAAGTCATCCTCACATTCAATAGCTTTCTTCTGTGCGTAAGCCAGATGAGTGGGGCATGCTCTTCTTAGATCATAATGGATGTCTCAAGGCATAGCACTAATAAAGAAAGTTTTAAGATTCCAAGTGTGGGTCTATCAACAGTAGGAATTCTACTATTAATCGTATTGATTTTTCCAATGAAATCTCTCATGCTCATAGTTGGTTGCTTCTTAATTAAAGTCGACTATGTTAGCAAGGCGTGTTCATCTTTTGCAATTTTGAATCTGGCTTCCAATTCAATTCTCATCGTGTCCCAATCAATTATTGAACCATTAGCTAAATGATAAAACTAGTCTGCTACACTATCTGTAAGGGTCTCTACGAACAATCTTACAGCAACATCCTCATGTCCCACCCCTAGTATATGGGTAGCCACAAAGAAGGCTTTAATGTGTTCATCTGTAGTGACTTTCCCATCACTTGAGAATTTAGGGAAATTCTTCATTGAACCAGTTGGGAGTGGATGATAAGAATTTAGTGCTAACGACCCTATTTTTGTGGCCGATGGAGTAGCCATGATTGTTCTAGTAGTATATGATAGAAATTTAACAACTAGAGGTGCAGTAACTCCGTGAAGTGCTAACACCTGAAAAGTGAATGTGAAGTGCTATCTTCTTGATTTCTAATAGGGGAAGGGGGTCTACTCTAACTTTTACCTTCATCATTTCACTTTGGAACTTCTAAAATAGGAAAACTGAGCTCTGTTAGTTTATCAAAGGTGGAATCTTGCCCACCCTGTTCTTTGGTACTTCTAAGGAACCTAAATTGTTCTAGGATGCTAGGTGTAGTTTAACTCTAAGATTACTATCTTAATTTTCTTTTTTCTCTCTGGATATCTCTCCTTTGAACAACTCTTTCAAAGGCTTCAACTCTTCTTTCTTCTTCTTCTAATGCCTGGCTAGCATTCTGATAATGTTCAGTGTTCCTCTTGTGCCTCCAAACAAATGTGTTAAGAAATGAAATTATGTCCTCTTGGTAATCTTGAAAACCAAGGTTATCTTGGAGCACTGGGATTATGTTTTCATGAGGCAGTGCCATATTCCCTCATTAGATAGGCTTTCTGGTCAAGTGACTATTCGTTTCCCTAGCAGAGTCACCAAAAATCTATTGGTAAACAGATTTATCCTTTCTTGTTTTTTGTGAAAATATGACTCTTAATGCCTCAAATTAGGAATAATATTGGAATACAATAGTTGAAATTCCCCTTTTTAATTATTGGCCTCTCTCTGAATTGGTAGGTACAGCTCCCTATGTGAATGATGTCCAAGGAATTATGTTTTGTTCCTAAGCTAATGCAGGGTATGCTCTCAACCTGAGGGAAGAAGAGGCAAACCAAATTAAGCCTAACTAGAACATAATTTAGGCAAGAAAGACTTCTCAATACTTAAATATATTCATGTGCCCACACATCTTATGAATCCATAAATCCATTCACATAATCAACTGATGCTAAACTAAGTTAAACTCAAATCTAAAATACAACTGATGAATTGGGAAAAACTAACAAAATCCTTTCGTTGAATGAATTATATCAATACTTATTACATTCATTGGTAGTCTAGAAAATAGGGGAATGAAACTCTATTCTTCCTTAGTTCTCTACAATATAAAAAGGAAATACTAACTAATCACAATATGTACTGGAACGAAAAATGATTGAAAATAAAATACCATTCAATTGTCTCTACAACAAATAGTACTTCACACAAAAATTATGCTGACCTTTCATTAATCATTCAACTTCATACATATAGAGTTGAGAGATGACCATTACAATAGGAATTTTAATCGGTTCATCTTCTGAGGATGAAAAATGGCAAGATGCCAATTTTTCATATTACAAAATTTACAAAATTTGTAGAAGTCGCAAAAGAAGGTGAAAAGGAGGCATCATTGAATCATTTCAACTAATTCCTCATTACTGGGCACATGTACATTAGTGAATCTTAGGAGCCATTTGGAGTGTTCATGAGCCAATTCTTTCACAGAATTTAGATGTCATGTCAATTCTTTAGCAGCTACATGTATGCATCCACCCAGTGTTTGTAGCTCTATCACTCTATTTTGAATGCTTGAAGCCATTCTTGATAGGTTACTCAAATACATGGAGAATTTATTCTTCATTATCTCTACTCCAATAAGGGCTTTCCCTTGACCACTAGTTTGTGGATCAGTGTGTAATCCTTTCATCAGTTCAAATGCCCTATCTTGATTTCTCTTCACTTTATCTTCTATTTCTTTGAGTCATTTTTCAGCTTCCTAGATCATCTCTAGCTTGAATTTCATGCCCTAGAGCCATTCAAACAAGGGTTCAATTCCTTTCTTCAAAATCTTTACTTCAACTGTCTCCTTTGCCTTCATCTGGATAATCATTTTTAGGAGAGAAATACACTCACCACATCATGCTTTTTGCATGGTCAAAGTGCATTGATTAGACAAGATATTATCTTTCTCAATCTCTAATCGAAGGATAACATTCCCAATTTGATCAATCAGAGAAAATCGATCCACATTGAGTTTATCAATCCACTCTTTCCCAATCTGACCAAAATGTCTATCTTTCTAAAGCTATGAGATGAACACTTGCACCTCTTTTGCTATAGTATTCTCAATAGTAGGCACACCAGTAATGGTTGCCAATGGGACAACTAGCTGCTAGATAAATCTTTTGAGTTCCTCTATCTCAACTTTCATCTTAATCTTTGAAAATTTGAGGCGTTCTAACTGACCTTCTATTATCTCATTTCTTGATCTTCATAAACCAACTTTTTTATCATGCCTGGCCTCTCCAAGATCAATTGAATCTAGAGTGAAGTCTTCAGGAGTCATATCCTCAATCCTCCCTACTTTATTTGGTTTTGTAATCTCCATAGTCAAATGTCTGGTATCTAGATCCTTCCCAAGTATGGACAAAGTTTTCTATTTGTTAGCTTTTACCATGGCCAACCCAGAGCGTACCACTTCAAAAACAACATCCTTTGTAGGAATACTTTCACGTTTCCTATTTCTTTTTCTTTCTAAGGTTTCTTCAAGAAAGGACTTTGTACCAATCACCTTAGAAGCCATTCCAAGTGACTCTATGCTCAAGATTTTCTTCTTTACTGGATTCATTGCTACCATTATTGCAAAGAAGGGGTTCTTCAGATCTTGAGAGAGAAGCTGAGATGAACCTAGGACACTCTCTTCTTCTCAAGTTCTCTTTGTAGCTTCATCAGATTCAATGGACTCATTGCTGCTACTATTATCATCTCCAATTTCTACTATCTAGATAGGAGAACCAGTTGGCTTCAAAAGACAAGCACCTGCGAATGGAGTAGGGCTATGATGAGGAGATGAAACTGAGGTAACATGTGGAGATGGAATTGGGGAAGTGTGAAGAGGTGAAGCTAGAGTAGTGGTTCCATCTTTTGGCTCTTCTATCCCTTTTTATTTAGTACCAGCTTGAGCTCCAATCACTGGTAGAGAACCTCCTTGGCATGTGGGAGCTATTGGAATATTCTTCTTTGGGGGGTTGATCACCTCCTCTTATAGATTGAGCTGGCCCTTGAGTAGCCAAAGTTGTAGCACTGGGTGTGGCACTTTGAGAGGAAGTGGGAGTAGCAATAGTTGGAGAAGCTTGAGTAGGCTTGCTCTTGATATGGCTCTTTTTAGCTGTCCACTCAACCCATTTCCTAGTTCTCTTGATAACCGAGGCCATCATAACATCAATATCTTCTTCTATATTTACACATGGCTCAGATCTGATTGGAATCCTTCTCAATTTGGTCAAATATGTATTACTATACATATTTTGACCATCATCTTCTAGCCCTTCTACATCCAAGTTGATTCCATACGTCTTGATTTGATCTATTGTAAGTCTAGCAAAGGCATGATCCCGGCTCTCTAGCTCATCTTTGCAATCAGCCCAGTAATATTCCATGTTAGTTACATGTTTGATGATGATTCCAATTTGGATCACATCTCTAGCATACCTATTCGGATCAAACATGGGCCTTACCACTTCATACTCCTCTAGTCTATATTTGTTCTCGAACACTTTGAGTATGTTCTTTGCATCAGATCTAGATTCACAACTATAAGCTCCAACTTGTATCGAGAATTCATACCCCTTCTTTCTAAAACTAATGCTCAACACATTTACTTAAATTGCTTGCCCGATGACCTCGATGAGCATGATCATATCATCCAGATATCTAGGCAGCTTCTAGGGAAATCCATCAAACGTTGCAAGATGCAAATAAGAGAAAGATGAGAATTGAATAAATTAACAGCCAAACTATCTGATGACCACCATTTCTTCTAGGCTAAACCTCTCCTCTATACACCCTTGGAGTTCCCTATAGATTCTCATAGTAAATGCATCATTAAACCTGATATACTCTGCATAGCTATTCTGTAACTGCAAGCATGGATAAAACTCATAACTTTTTACATTTTCAGGAAAATTATCTATTCTATGGAGTCGCAGCCACAATTGTAAAGAATCCAACATATATATCAAGAAAGATGATATATAAAATGAATTGTAAAACTTGGCTGCACTGAGAGCCCTAGAAAGATGTTCACTAACTTCATATACCCAGTCAACATACTATGTGTCTGAGCAGATAATTTTCACTATAAAGAAGTATTATTCTATAAAATTGAATGCTTCTACCTCACCTTTTAGTCAATGCAAGAGGACCAAAATATCCAAACTTTAGGGCTTAAGATCCATGCCAAATAGGGTTTTAGGGACCTTACTCTTTGCCCCTCTAGGATTTTGGAACTAGGAATTAATGATCTCCTTTCGCCACATGATCTTCTTTAGGGAGAATTTGGACATGGCTCCTTCGATTGTTAGCTCAGAGAACTCCTCTCATTCTGAAATTTGCAAAAAATTCATCACTACTTGCCTATCAATTGAAATCAATACTGTTTGATCAGGCAATAGGATCTTGTTGGTGTCCAAGTTGTAATGATTAATACATTTCACAATTAGCTTGAGAGCTTGTCTTGCAATAGGAAATCTGGATGCTTCCACCAATTCACTTCCTCAGAGCTTCTCTGTTATAGGGTGAATTGGCTCAGTTCTCGGCCTTCTTTGAAAATCTTGCATATCAAAGAAACATAGTGAAGTATCAGAGATACTCTGCCATGTTGACTTGATTCCACCTAGCCCATCAAAATCAGAGAATCTTGAAGCCATCTTTCCTGATATAGAATCATAGGAATTCAACAATTGTGATAATGTAAGAAAATGAACGCTAAACTTTGAAGTTTTTTGGAATTAATATTCAATATAATAGTATAATAGTAAAGCGGTGATTTGAAATTTTTTTATGTTCTTTATATAAAAACCCTTGATCTACCTATTAAATTCCATAATTTGCTCCACACGAGCGACTTTAAGGATAAATTTGTTGGGTTAATAAATGCAAGGGTTCTAATGGATTTCTCCTTTTCATTTCACTATTTTCATTGGCCCAATGGTAACTCTCCTTTATTACTGGCTTACTTTTCTATTTTCACCCAATTTCAAAAAATCAAGAATGGAGTACCCCCTAAAGAAAAATTTGCTTGGCTAGATTCTTCTCAAAATATCCTTAAAAATTTCACTAATTTGCTTCCATTTTTGTCCCAAAAACATCATGTGATCTATTCAAACACTTAACATGCTTGTAGTAGCAATTTTCATTAGATGCAGAATATTAGTCTTCAGGGTAGGAAACCCGCAATGGAGAAGGCTATTTCCATTTTTTCATTTAAGCTTTCGCTTTACCTTTTCTACCTTAAGCACTTTACTATAAGCCTTCAAAAAAAATAAAGAAGGCTTCGCAAGTGAAAGATGGGGCCACTACTAACTTTACCCTTCTATTTAGGCCTTTTCAAAAAACTTACTTCTTGGTTCAAAACCCGCCAAAGGAGAAGCTATTTCTAAGTTTTCCACCAATGCTTATTCTGATCATCCTTGTCAATTCTGAGTGATTCCCACTATGAAAACATGATAATATTTGAATTATTCATCCATAATATGGCTTACTTCTCCTATTTTCGGCCAAAAAATAACATCTATGGATCCTTGCAGAGTTTCACCTTCAGGGTGTGAAAACCTGCTATGGAGAAGAAGAAACTTTTTTTTTTGCCGGTTCAACTTTCTTTACACTCGGATCAAAATGAATTGGAAGTAAATTCAGGTAATGTAGAATTATTTAAGAATCACCATCGAGTAAGGATCTAGATTACTTGTATGACTCATGACAATAAGGAATACCCACTCAGCTATATAATGCAGGAAAATACATAAGAGTGAAACTTGATGGAGAAACTTAACACTTTGAGGAAGGAAGAAACAACTAACTAGATCGATCCATACACAATGCGAGTTAAATCCTCCACTTTGCAAAATTGGACTATGGTAGAAAGTGGGACAACACAGGCACAATCATTGAAAATTGATTTTTCTAACAAATCCATGTACCAATACTAGAAAATAACAACACTAATGAAAATTCAGGAAATTCTAGCCCATATAAAAAAAATTGCACTTGATTTGGAGTCTAGATGATTGAAATATGGCCTCCCAAAGTTAGAGCATCAAATCAAAATTACATATGGTGAGGGGTCTACACTAATGATGTTAGGAAAATATTGTCTTAAATTTTATGTCCAAATGGCTATCATGAAAGTGAATTTTGGGCTACTTGTGATAGTCATATGGTCAACAAATTTTTGCTCATCGATTGATGACATCAGCAAAAATTTGGCCTAGCTAGCTAAGGTAGTAGTCCATATTGTACAAATTTATGACATGGAAAAGTGTATGTGGTAGCTGATGTGTCAATATTCATGGAAGTGTACATGGCAGTCTCCATTCCAGGCATGCTGAGTTGTCACCATGTGGTAGATGGCATCAGGTTGGCGAAGCTCTAGCAAGATCGAGGAGCGGTTGGCTGGCAGTGTGGAGGTTGTGTTGGCAGAGTGATCGGTGATGGATATCACTAGTCTTGGGTGCTGGCAGAGGAGGAGTGGCAAGTGGTGAGTGTCAAGTAGTGGTGTGGGAGTTTAATCCCACATAAATAGTGTTATATTTGTTTGATATGTTTAAAATAATAGTCAACGATAAGAAAAATAACTTGCAAACTATGGTGAATGCCAGTTGTCATTGGCACTTGATAAGCCAGTCACGGTATTGAAAATATGTTGTTGTAGTGGAAAAATATGGTGGTCATAGTTGTAGACTATGTCTAACCATAGGTGGCTAGGATTTGACCATCTAGCCTTCTTGCAATAAAATTGCTCTCCTACCAACTAGATGGCCAAAATTTTTGATGAATTTTCCAGAAAAAATAATGCAAATCTAAAAAAAAAATGCAAATTAGAAAGCAGATGCAAATGAAAATGTAAAGATCTAAAAAATTAATTGCATAGATCTAAAGTGATCATACGAATTTGGCAATTTGAGCCTTTGGGATCTAGTTTGCAAAATAAGTTTGCCTCAGATTTGACTATGGCCTAGGGTAGGCAAATTTATAGTCAAAATTTTTCAAATTGATCCTTTGAATGCAATGTTGAGGTCAGATCATGTTCAAAATGCTCCCAATTTTCATAGATACTCTAGATCTAGATCATGGCCCTCCAAGATGTGAAGAAAAATGGTCTCCAATGGCTATGTGAAGAGATCTCCTATCACTTTGATACCGTGTAGGAATTTTCCTTAAGGAAAAATGATGCCAAGATCAAGAAGCTCAAGCACTAGCACAATATGGACCAATAATGGATGATCATAATAATAATAATAATGGGAATGGATATTAGTTGAATGATAATAATAATAAACCCAGTATGCTCTTCTCTAGCATCTTCAAATGATCTTGAGAATCAAAAAAGGTTGACAAAAATGTTTTTAATCTCTGGGGTTTCAATCTCAAATCTGACAACCAACTTGCATATTTGGTGTTTTCAATTAGTATTGCAAGTTTCAGCATGCCATTGATTGAATTAGGTAGCTGATTCAACCTTTTCATGTCATTTTTTGGTTGTTGGGGTCATTTCTTGGTTGTTGGGGTCATTTCTTGTTGTTAAAGGCATCTGATTTACACTACAGATACATCTTCTATACATCAGCAAGAAAAACACATTCTAGGTTTTGTTCGCAGCACCAAAAAACCATCTATTTATTTTTAGTTTTTGCATGAAATCTATATATTTTGCAAAATTGAGCATGCCATTCCCCTCTCTATCGGCAATCATAGATTTGAACACAGTTTTCAAATTCCTCGTTCTTGCTCATACAGACTTTGATTTTGATGATTCTTGTTATGATCTTGGCTATTTTATTTTTCTCTCCTCTAGTGTAGTCATTTTTTTATTTTTATGCATAATTGTTTTAGAAATTGTAGATTCTCGGCTATGACTTTACATAGTTCTCATTTTGAAAACTTCAAAGGATCATAACTTTCTCATACGACCTCATATCGAGGTGATTCTTTTTCTGAAAGTGCATGATTTCTTGAGTAGATTATAGTGGTGCTAATTTTTTTCCTTGATTATTGTGCCCAAGTTTCACTTTTAGTATATGCTCTTTGTGTCAATTTTGTAATGCATTGAAATCAAGACCACTTAGTATTTCTTGCTAGTGGTAGTTGTAAACACACTAAAATAAAGTGCCAAATCATATTTCTTTGGGGGGGTTCTTTGATTGAGTAAAAAGGGGGGGCATTGTTGTAGCTGGATTTTTTTCTTTTTTTGACATTTCTTCTCAGCATTTCTTCATCATGTATCAAACAAATATGCCCATCCTAACTCCATACAATTACTTTGAGTGGAAATCATCCATGACAATTCACTTAAGGAAACCTGGATTAAATAGTATGACTATTAGACTTGAAACTGAACCTAATAAAAATGAAGATAAGCATAAGTGGATTAAAAAATGTGATGAGGCATATGGAACATTGTGTTTTTTTGTTTCTCCTAACTTGCTATTTCACATTGAGTCTTTAGATACACCAAATAAAATATGGACAAAGCTACAAACACTATTTGGCACACAAGATTAAATGAGGGGTCATATGTTGGAAAATGAACTAATTAGTTTAAGTCCAGGCAATTTCAACACAATCCAAGATTTCTTCACTAAATTGAAATCACTAAGATTGTAGTTAAAACAATGTGGAATTGAAAAGAAAGATGAACAACTAATTCTTAGTATTCTCTCTAAGTGATCTGATTAGGATATAGGACTATTACAGAGGAATGCTAACTGATTACATAGAATTAATTTAAAACTTTTAATGAATCAAATTAATGTAAATGAAATAAGAGAACAATAACATTAAGCTAATCAAGAGAAATTGAGAGAAAGAAGATGCAAACAATTTGATCTCGGAGTTCGTCCATATGGACTACGTCTCCAGGTCCTGCTCCAATAGGGGGACCGATCCGATTATCTCCAAAAATTAGGTACAAATGTTTACAAAGTCACTCCTTTGAAGTACAACAACATCACACTACTTCAAAGTACAGGAATGAGCACTTCAAAAATCTCCCTTATTCTCAGCACTTGGACATTCTCTCCATTTTTTGAATGCCCTCTAAGAGTCTCTTAACCCCCATTAATACAAAAAAATAGCCTAAAATAGGCCAAAACTATAAGATATAAAAATAGGGCCTTTTAACAATCACCCCTTGAGAATACCCTTTAGCCATTTTTGAAGATTTGGCTTCATGTTAATTTTACGGTAACAAATTAACAAATTAACCTTACTTACATATACGGTTGGTGGTGATTTAAAAGATAAATAAAATCCAGTGCAGAATAATACATAAGCACTAAAATAGTGCAATGGCCCATAACTTTTTATGCTAACCGCCAGTCGGGGGTTCCAATCCTGCTGGCAGCCTCCTTTGTGTAAAATTGACTCTAGCCAATGTTTAAAACAAAATTGCCGCCCATAAGTTTCCAAACCAATGCTTGGTCAAGCAGTTGAATATTTAGTTTTGGAGGCAATGGGTCATGAGTTCAAATCTAACCACTCTTTTTTTGGAAAAATGAACCTTCGTTTGAGATGCCACTTGTCAAATGTTGATAACTTGAAGCTTCCTTGTCACTTTGCTGACATCATAATGACACCATCAATATTCATCTCCTACTCTGAACTTTAAAATGACATAACTTCCACGTATGGGCTCCATTTTTGATGAAACAAACACTGTCGGAAAGCTCTTCACAAGCTCTTTGATTTGAAATCCATTGTTGACCAATTTGGACATGATTATTTTTTCACCTTTTTAATGACCTCCATTCTCAGTTTGACCAACCTTTGACTGACCATAACTTTTGCATATGGAATCCATTTTTGTCCATTCAAATTGCTTTAGATTTAGAATTTTGAGAACTTTAACTTGATGTCAATTATTCAAATTTTGGAGATAGTTCAATTTTGACAAAAATATCCCCCTAGATCAAGCCTCCCCACTAAGAAGCTTTCGAACCACCGAAAGTTTAGATCACTTGGAAAGTAGGTGAGGGTATTTTTCCCTCACTTTAGTAATCTCCATCCATCTTGCCTTGCTTGGATGCATTCCCTTCAATACCACTCAGAGGTATTCAACTGGTCCTCTTCATGAAGTTCTAACATTCCTCTCTAGGATAACATCTTCTAGCAATTCTAACATGTACTCTGGTGAAAGATCATCAACTGATGGAACCTAAACACTGACGTCTTCATCCAAGATCATTGGAGGCTCATGCAAATTCAAATTCTGAACATTGATAACTGAGTAAATTTGCATGTATGGAGGAATATTAAGGCAAAAAGCATTGGTACCGATCTTTTCCAAGATCTCAAAAGAACCATATCTGATAGGCTTGAGTTTCCTTCGTTCACCTTGCATTCTTTCCTTGCTGATATGTAACCAAACTTTGTCACCAACTTGGAATTGGTGATTAATATGATGCTTATCATGGCGAGCCTTGTATTTTTCTTGGCTCTGCTCCAATTGTGCTTCTACTACTTGATGGATTGCTTGGACTTTCTAGATGAACTTTAAAGCCTTTTCTATATCTTGGCGTCCATCTACAACATTGTCCTTCCCAAAAGAAAAATCCATTGGTGTCTTAGGAAAGTAATCGAAGCAAGTCTCAAAGGGAGACCTCTTTGTAGAAGAATGTGCCACATTATTGTAAGCATGCTACACATAGTGAAGACTTTCATCCCACAACTTAGGATGCTTGTTGCAGTAACCTCTAAGTAGATGCACAACTGTCCTTTTCACTACCTCTGTCTGTCCGTCAGTTTATGGATGGAAGGTTGTACTCTTCTTCAGCGTGGTGTCTATGAATCTCCACAAAGATGACCAAAATTCCCCTAAGAATCAAGAATCTCAATCTGATACAATAGAATTAGGTAACCAAAAATGAACCCATACATTTTGAAAGTACAAATGAGTAGTCAGTTCAGCAGTAACTTGCTTTTTACAAGGCATTAAAATACTCATTTTTTTGAATCGATCAACTACTACATACAAATAATCATGACCCTTTCTAGACATAGGTAAACCGCCCACAAAGTCTAGAGACACACTTTCCCATGGATGGGGATGGTATAGGTAATGGTCTGTACAAACCCAATTTCCTATTACTTGGTTTGCTGGTTGCACACATTACACATCCTTTTATATACTTGGTGATAGTTTCCTACATATGAGGCCAATAATAATATGTTTTTAATTGAGCTAGTGTCTTAGTTAACCCAAAATGTCTTGCAATCAATGAGGCGTGTGCTTCACAAATTACATGTGCTTGTTCATTTTTAGGAATACATAGTTTTCCCAAGTGGTACAAAAAATTATCTTGCACATAGTAATCTTTCTCTTCTACATGTTTACCTTGGATTAAATCTACATAGATATCCTTAAAGTTCTCATCATTAGCATATTATTCTTGAAAACTTTCATGAACCATAGAACTATTTTGAAGGATTATCAAAGCATTCTGAATAGGAGGTCTAGAGAGCATATCTGCTACTTTGTTATGGGCACCCTTCTTATACTTAATTACCAAATGGAACTATTATAGAAAACCCATCCACCTAAAGTGCCTACTTTTTTGCAACTTAGATTATGAGTGCAAATATTGTAGTGGCTGGTGATCAGTGTGCATGACAGTTTATTTTCCCATTAAGTAATGTTTCCATTTTTTAACACTCTAATCTAAAGCATAATGTTCCTTATCATAAGTAGGATAGTTACTTACGGTTCCTAAAAAAGTTTCAGAGTGGTAGCAGACTGGTTTACCTCCTTGCATGAGTACAACTCCCATGGCAAACCCACTCGCATCTGTCTTAATCTCAAATGGTTGATGTAAATCTGGTAAAGCCAAAACTCGTGCGTGCAGTGCTCAACTTTTCCTTCAAAGTATTGAAAGCCTTCTGTTGTGGACTTCCCCACTAAAAAGTTGTCTTGGTACTGGTTAATGCATGCAATGATGATGCAATGAAAGAGAAGTTTGCAATGAACTTCCTCCAGTACTGAACTGCACCTAAGAAACTCCTAACTTCTGTAACTGTACTTGGCTTAGGCCATTTTACAATACATTCGACCTTCATAGAGTCTACTTTCAATTGACCATTCCCTACGACATAGCCTAAGTACACAAAGGATGTCTTTACAAATTTTCATTTTGACATCTTTACATAGAGTTTTTCTTTTCTTAGTGCATCAAGTACTTTCTTTATATGAATTACATGATCATCCCAAGACTTACTGAATACAAGAATATCATCTAAATAGACTATGACAAAATCATCAATAAAGGGACAAAAGACATCATTCATGCCTCTCATGAACATAGCTGGTGCATTACAAAGCTCGAATGGCATAACCAACCACTCATAAAGTCCTTGTTTTGTCTTAAAAGCAGTTTTCCAAATATCACTTTCTGCAATTCTTATTTGATGATATCCACTATGTAACTCTAGCTTAGTGAAACAAATTTCATGTTTCAACTGATCAAGTAAATTATCAATTCTAGGAAGAGGGTACCTATTCTATACCATTATCTTGTTCAGAGCCCTATAGTCAATACACATTCTCCAAGTCCCATCTTTCTTTGGAACCAACACAATAGGAGAACCACAAGGAGAAGTACTAGGACAAATAACTCCTTTCTCAACTAGCTCTTGAACTTGCTTCTTGATTTCTTCATTTTGCAAGACTGATAAGTAGTACATGCTAATATTAGGAAGTAGCGCATCTTGTTGCAACTAAATCTCATGTTGTATCTCTCTCTTAGGAGGCAATCCTTTCAGTTCTTGAAAGAAGTCATTCTAGGCGGACTCAGTTCTTACTAGAGTTGGCTAACCTTTTCATTTGACCAGCATTGACTAATGCCAGATTAGTCTTAACCTTATGTGCCTGTACAATGTATTCAATATTGTCTTTAAACAAATGATACTTATTTCCCCCCCTATAGAAGATATCCTATTGATCATACAAATAGGGACTCCCAAGTACAAGACCTCAAATATCTAAAGGGACTACATCAGCTTCTACATCATCCAAAAAAAATTTAATGATAGCAAAACTAAAAAATTGCATTGTTTAGTTACTTGTAACTGTGCATCATTGCAAACCGATCCAAGAGGGTATAGTTTTTGATGATGTGTTGTAGTCAAATTAAGCTTTTTAACAACTTCTTCAGATATATAATTAACTTGAGAACCCATGTCAAATAGTGTATCAACCTTAGTATGCTTAATAACAACTTGGATGTGAAATAATTCATTCCTTTGCTTATCATTCTTAGGAGGAGATTCTTTACTTGTACTTGCACTTATACTAGAAGAACTTGTAGCTGATGAAAGAGATATACCTTTTCCTTTACCTTGAATCCTAGTAATAACAATATTTGTCTCATCTCTGGAGTCAGATCCAAGATCTTATTGAGTTATAGCAGTAGTCTTTTTTTTGCCTTTGTGTCCACCAAATCACTTCGGATTCTTTTCAAGATGCAACTTCCAACAGTTAGAATCATCATTCCCTTCGTTCTTGAAATGTGAGCATGTGGGTTTCTCACCCTCTTTCTTTACTGTTGCTATCTTTTTACCCTTTCCTTTACCTTTGGACTTTTCCTCAGACTTAGATGGTTTTTTATCAAACTTATCAATGAATGTACCCTTACCCCTTGATTCTAAATGTCTTGCTTGGACACATACTTCATCCAAATTACAAGGATTCGGGATGAGAATAGAATGCCTTAGGTAAGAATGAAGATCACCTATATACTTGAGTAAAGTGTCCTGGGTATATAATGTGACATTTAATGAAATAGCCTTTTTACGAAATTCATGGGTGTAATCCTGGATAGACTAACCTTTCCCTTGCCTAAAATGTTGCTAGTTCATCATTAACTGTTGTATATGCTCTAGGGGGTAGAATTGCTTCTTTAAAGCAGTAACAAATTCAGACCAAGACAAATTAAACTTACCATGCTGTGAAGTTTCATCCCGAGACCTACTCTCCCACCAAGTTAAGGCTACACCACCTAATCAAAGAGTGGCTTATTAAATTCTATCAACATCATCTACAAGGTTTTGAACTCTATAGTAGA
This sequence comes from Cupressus sempervirens, assembly GCA_028749045.1. Classification (NCBI taxonomy): domain Eukaryota; kingdom Viridiplantae; phylum Streptophyta; class Pinopsida; order Cupressales; family Cupressaceae; genus Cupressus; species Cupressus sempervirens. The sequence continues at coordinate 774,194,113 of CM053787.1, read as the reverse complement.
CTTCTACTTGTTGAATCCAGTCATCTATTTTTTCAGCATTTAACTCCCCACAATATTTTGGCAAGTCAAACTTTACATCCAACTTGAGTCGAGGCTTATGTCCACAATTAAAAATATTAGAAGACTCAAAATGGGTAGAAGAAGGAGAACAGGGGGGAGAAGGAGATGAGGGAGAAGAAGGAGAAGATGGAGGTGTCTTTGGAGGATCACGATCATCGCCTTTGTTTTTCCCTTTTTCCTTTCGAGCTGCAAGTCTTCACATCTTCTCTTCTCTTTCTTGTACCAAAACTTCTACCACTATCTGCAAATTTTGAAGAGTCTTTTGGATACTCTTATCTTGAAAAGCTTGTCCACCACCTTCGTCTGCCATTTGTGATGATGGTTTAGTCCTTCATTTTCCAATCTCAGGATTGTATTCCTCAAGCTTTCCTTCACCTTTCTCAATCCTGGATCTTGTTAGCATTCAAATCTGCAATACTAGTCCAACAAAAGCTCTGATACCAAATTTGATCTAATTAGGATCTAGGACTATTACAAAGGAATGCTAACTGATTACGTAGAATTAATTTAAAACATTTAATGAATCAAATTAATTTAAATGAAATAAGAAAACAATAAGATTAATCTAATAAAGAGAAATTGAGAGAAAGAAGATGCAAACAATTTGATCTTAGAGTTTGTTCTTATGGACTACGTGCCTGGGTCCTGCTCCAATAGGGGGACCAATCTGATTATCTACAAAAATTAGGTACAAATGTTTATAAATTCACTCTTTTGAAGTACAATAGCATCACGCTATTTCAAATTACAAGAATGAGCACTTCAAAAATCTCCCTTACTCTCAGCACTTGGACATTATCTCCATTTTTTGAATGCCCTCTAAGAGTCTCCTAACCCCATTTTATACAAAAAAAAAAAGCCTAAAATAGGCCAAAACTATAAGATATAAAAATAGGGCCTTTCAACAATCACCCCTCGAGAATACCCTTTAGCCATTTTTGAAGATTTGGCTTCATGTTAATTTTAGGGTAACAAATTAACAAATTAACCTTATTTACATATAAGGTTGGCGGCGGTTAAAAAGATAAATGAAATCCGGTGCAAAATAATCCTTAAGTGCTAAAATAGTGCAACGGCCCATAAATTTTTATGGTAACCGTCGATCGGGGGTTCCAATCCCGTCAGTGGCCTCCTTTGTGTAAAATTGGCACTAGCCAATGTTTAAAACAAAATTGTTGCCCAAAGTTTCCAAACCAATGCTTGATCAAGTAGTTGAGTAATTAGTTTTGGAGGCAATGGGTCATGAGTTCAAATCTGACCATGAGCTCTTTTTTTGGAAAAAAAAACCTTCCTTTGAGATGCCACTTGTCAAATTTTGATAACTTGATGCTGCCTTGTCACTTTGCTGACATCATAATGACACCATCAATATTCATCTCTTACTCTGAACTTTAAAATGGCATAACTTCCATGTATGGGCTCCATTTTTGATGAAACAAACACAATAAAAAAGCTCTCAATGAGCTCTTTGATTTGAAATCCATTGTTGACCACTTTGGAGATGATTATTTTTTCACCTTTTTGATGAACTCCATTCTCAATTTGACCAACCTTTGACTGACCATAACTTTTGCATATGGACTCCATTTTTGTCCATTCAAATTGTTTTGGATTTAGAATTTTGAGAACTTTAACTTGATGCCAATTATTGGAGTTTTGAAGATGGTTCAATTTTGACAAAAATATCCCCCTCGGATCACTAAGCTAAGTTTAGAATATTTTGTGTTTGGCTCTACTTGCTATGCTACTAAGGGTGCACTTGGTACTCAATTCATCATGCCATCTTTAGATGATTTTATTGTCAATCTCACTCGAGAATAGGACAAGATAATCCAGAAGGGCACTCTCAAGTCATCTAAGTCACATACCTTGGCTGCCAACCAAAACACAAATGAAAAAAAAGGACAAAGTAGTAAAAATAATAGTAAGGATAAGAAACAAAAGAATAGCAAGGAAAAGAAGGATCAGACATCAGTTACTTCAAAAGAAACTACTAACACCCCATCTTCCATGGGTGATAAGCCTAAGAAAGAAAAGGTCCAATGTGCCTATTCTAAAAGACCTAGTCATGATGAACATAAATGTTTGAAGAAAAAAATTGATCACTTGTCACACATTCTTGAGAAGAATAATATCAGTGTTCTTGAGTCTATCAAACAAAGTTCTAATGAAGGGTCTAACAAGGCAAAAGAAAACAACAAGGGGAAAGGAAAGGGCAAGGCCCTTGTTGTAGTTGCTTCCTCACCATCCACTTGGGTTCTTGATTTGGGTGCTTTACACCACATGGCTTCATCTAAGGAAGAACTTGCATCCTTGGAGCCATGTACTATGGCTTCTATCTTGAAGGGCGATGACACTCTTGTTGAGGTGTGTGGGAGAGGGTCTGTTGATGTGGTGGATGGCACATTCCATGATGTTCTTTGTGTCCCCTCCTTATCAACTGATCACCAATCGGTATACCAGATCACTCACATAGGTTTAGGCAAGCAGGTTGAGTTCACTCCTAATTCAGCAAAGATACATGAGTTGCATAGTGATTCTACAGTTGTAGTTGGGAGAGCAGATCATCAGTTATGACTCTATCTATTTTCTCACTTTGTACCTGATCCTCCTATTGACATTTAGTGAAGTTTTTTATTAGTGACAACACTTATTCAAATTTTGTATACAATTTTTGCAAAGCAATACAGTTCAACCTAAGTAGTTCAGTGATTACTAAGCTTTTTAGTTTCCATTGAATAAATAGCTTAAGACAAAGCAAAGCTAGCATTAACCAAGTTGAATGAAGAAAAGTGTTTATCAAGTATAGTTGTGGTAAACAAGGAATGCAGTTTATACCAAGTTACATAGTATCTACTGAGTCACCAGTGTATACCAAGTTTGAAACTATGTTGAAGTGATTAGTATGGACTGAGATTCTACTTCTACTAAGTGCATGATGATGTCAAGTAATGATAGTGGACCCCGTGTATCAAAACTTCACCAAGTCAATTTTCAGAACACATGTATCTACATTTGGGCCGACTTTCTAATATTGGTGTTAACTTGTGTAATGGCCAACTTTGTAATTATGTGAATTGGATTGATATATATGTAATTTATTGTATCATTTCCAAATAATAATAATAATAATGATAGCATGAAAATAATTTCAATGGAATGTTAACACGCGAATGTGAATCAACAATAGAGTAAGTGTATTGTAAGGCCATATCAGGAGCAGTAGAGTTATATCTATCACATAGAGGTGATCAGTACTTCAAAGGATCTCAATCAACAATTTAGTTGTAAGTCAAAGATCTATTGTTTCATCATAACAATTGAACCAGCTCTAAATCCTTTTACAAGGTAGACTTAATAGTCTTTTTTAAAATCTCTTTACCAAGTGCATACTTCATTGTATGCTTGTAAAACCTCTAACAAGGTGGACCTAGCAGTCCTGATTACTCCCAACAAGGTAGATCATCAAAAGTGATCAATGTAAGCCTCAACTGGCCAACTTTATGCTATAGTATTGAAGTTTTGCGGGTATCATCTCCATCCTAGTTTTACTTTCTATTTGGAAGGTTTATGGATCACCAAATATTGTGTTCAAGGTGTTTATGATTTTAGTTTCTCTTGCAAGTAGTAGATCAGATTTATTTATAGTAATTGAATTATACAATTAAGGTCTAAATTATGTTAAAAATTTTGAGGTTTCTAATTCACCCATCCCCTCTCAGTAACCTAGCTAGTCTTGACTATTTCAAACAATTGGTATCAGAGCATTGTCATTCTCAGGATAAAGTTTGACATCTTGAGCAAAGATCAAGGACAATGGAGATATTCAAACTTGAAAAAGCCATTGAAAATAAAAAATTAGATCTAGAGATGGCCATATGTCAACTCAAGAAAGAAAAAGAGCATCTTTTCCAATTTCTGAGAAGAAGGAAGGAACTTGCAGATCAGATGAATGACCAATAGTATATTGAAGAAAAGATTGAAGATTTTCTCCCTTCAAGAAATTCAAATAAAGCAAGTGATACAATCAAAGAACTCCTTGAAAAGAATGGTTCTTTGCAAGAAGACCTTATTGATCAACTCTCCAATGCAAATGAAGAAATCATGAGTCTAAGGTCTAAAAATGAAAGAATAAGAAATGATCTGAACTCTAAAAGGAAAATCAATGAAAGGTTAAGGAATGACTTAAACTGAAAGGAAAATCAATGAAAGGATGAGATTTGATCTAAATTCTGAAAAGAAACTCAATGAAAGAATAATGAAATCCCAAATAGACATGGATCAATTGAATCAGCAAAATGACCAGAATCTCTACAGGCAAAATGGCAAAGCTAGAATTGGATACAAAGAAGAAGGTGAGTCCTCCAAACAAGGTGCACAAAAGAAACAAAAACCTACTTGAAATCATTGTGGTAAGATAGGTCATACATCAAAAAAATGTTGGAGTAATGGAAAAGAAAAATTCAATGGAAAATTCTACAATTGTAGTCAACATGGTCATAAAGCTAATGAATACAAAGAAAAATCCAAGCTTGAGGGCAAGTGTCATAAATGCAAGAAACAAGGTCTCAAGGCATCTAAATGTAGATTTAAGTCATTCAATCTAGATGGACAATTTGTAGATGTCATATTGTTGAGAATATGGACACATTGGCATGAATTGTTTTAAACATCACATGAGAAGAAAGGATACCACCATAAGATGTTACACATGTATCGAACTTGGTCATATAGCTAAGAATTGCATGAATACAGGTAGACTTGAAGATGAAAAGAAAGGAAAAGTAGATAAAATTAGGAAGAAGATGAGATAGCAATGGATTCCTAAATCTATTGAGCAAGCTAGTTCAAGCAATAATAGTCATGTCACTCAAGAAGTGGGTGACTCCACCATTTCCAATTAAGTTCTCAAGGAAGAACTGGAACTATATTTTAAAGATCACATCTTAAACAATTCCAATTGAATATAAGTAAAGATTAATATTAGTATTCAAGATACATAAGGATTATTAGTAAGATCGATAACAATTATCACCAAGTTGACTTCTCTACCAAGCAAAGTTAGGAGTAACATGGTTATGTTTGGTTTCTGAGTTACAAGCTTTCACTGAGCAATCCATACAGATAGTGCATGAGAGGTTTTCACACACGATATCATCATAGCTCCCTCTGTACCGAGAATTAATGTGAAGTTTTATCAAAAAGGGTAGGAAATTAACTTCATTTTCATCGAGAATTTAAATATTACGAATAGAGTTATTTGCATCCAAGCAGCTTTGAGTAAAATTTTTAGTGAAGCTTTTCAAAAAATTTCTTAGCTTACCAAGTTATCATGGCATCCAGTAGTAGCAACAAGGCAATGAAAGGTTCTAAAATGTTGGTGTGAGGTTTTGAATGGGAAACACCTAACTTCAAACTTGTGCCAATGATCGCCAAAACCCTCAACCCAAATGGAGCTCAGTCGTAGATCCCACCTAAGGTACTTCTCATAAATGATATCCAAATTCATTTTAAATGGGGAATTTAGGAGATAGGAACCCTTGAAATGGATAATACCCTAAGTGAACTTTGTGTGAACGGAATTCTCAAACTTGAGCACAAACATTTGGAAGAGAAAGATTTAACTCATATTCTTCACCTACCTCAGAGCTCTCAAATCAAATGGATTAGGTATATCCTAAGCCATGTTCATAATGGTCAATTATGGTTAGAGAAACCAATATTTATCACCAAGAAGATGATACATTGCATTACTAGTCTTCCCATGCTTGCTAAAGCTAAAACCACTAAATCCCTAGGCTGAGATGAATTACAAAAGAAAACCCTAGCCGAATGGGATGACAGAGGAATGAAAATTAGTAATGTAACTGATAAAAAATTAAAATTTGGCATCCATGTGATAACACACAAGATTTATATTTCGAGCCAACTCAATAGTGTGTCATGTGAAGCAGTTGACTTGGCTTTCAAGGTCATGAAGAATAATCTGTCATATGACTTAGCAAATTTGTTGTTGAAGAAGTTGAACAAAAAGATGGAAAGCATTAGAACTTCAAAGAATAGCCCATGCAAATTTGGTTCATTGTTGACATGTTTGTTCTTCTATGTTCAAAAATTTTTCCCTTATAAATGCATGATTGTATGGAGAAAAGATGTGCCAGTTTTACATCAAATTAATGAATATATTGCTGAAATGGGTGAAAATTTTGTCAGTATCATGGATAACTATTTTGAAGCTTTCAAGGAAAAAATGAATAATAGATTTAGGATACCAAAGATGATAGTTGAAGATTATAAGGATGATGTTTTCTTTATGGTAGATAGTGACAGAGTCTACATCCAGGCAGTAAGGCCCAGAGTTGTGTTGGTAAAACCTCTTCCATATGAGTTTAACATTGATGAGGCTAAAGACATCATTGAAGCCCTAGTAAATGAGCCTATAGATCCTAAGGAACCCCATTTTGGAACTTATGAGGAGGCAAAGGAAAGAATTGAACTTGAAATCAAGCTTACATAGGTGGTCAACAAAGGCAAGAGGAGGATATCAAAATTGAGAACAACAAGCACCCCTCTCATGTTAACCAAAGGTAAAGGAGAAGATGTGGAAGAATCAAAGGATGAAGAGGAATCAGATAAGGAAGAAGAGCCATTAAAGAAGAAAGGAAAGGTGATCATCACCAAGCCACCAAAGCCATCCACTGTAGTATTTACAAGATCCAGGAAGAAGGTAAGTAAAGAAGGAAATGACATAATCTTCAACTGTCCTCCTCCTACATTTCAAGAAAGGCTCAAGTTACTTAGAGAAGGTGCTGGTGTGCATAATTTTAAACCTTTAAAGTATGAAACAAGAACTCCAGTAGAGCAGAAAGAAGTTGAAGATCTAGTCATGGATAAGATGGGCAAATGGAAATACTCCCTAGACTAGCTAGCATCACAGGTCCCTTCAATTTTGTTAGATAAGATCAAGGTTAGATGGGAGAACACCATGCAGACTGTCAAAGACATTTTTGCACAAACATTAAGATAGTTGGTACCCAAATTAATTGATGCAGAGGTAAACAAAGCATTAAGAGAAAATGAGAGAAAAATGACATTAAAATTCAACACTTGTCTAGTTTTGATGAAAGATATAGAGTATGTTGTGAAGAATGCTACAAATTTATGGAAAAATGTATTCCATCTTCACCAATCAAGTGAATATCCTATCAAAGTCAAAGATGATAATGAGGATAGTGATGAGAATGAAGACAATGATGAAGACTGTACTCTATTTGTCACAATTGATAGAGATGCATATTAGGAGCTAATGAAGGATGATGAAGAAGAAAAAGAGGAAGAAGCTACAAAGGAATCCAAGCAAGAAGAAGAAGAGATTGACCTAGTGAAGATAGTTGTAGCTATCATGGCCTCACTTCCTCACTCTCTAGCAAAACTTGTAACATCATCAAGCTCAGAGACAACTTTAGTAGATCTGATTGTAACAACCATTGATACATCAAATGTCCAATCGCTTCTTGCTACCTCTCAGCTTAGCACATCACTGATAGAAGGGTCTACCACTTTATCAACCGAGCTATAGCATCCTTTAGATTTAACATCAATAATGGATACAACATGTTCTATAATTTTGAGCTCCTTAGCAGTAAGTACAATTTTGGATTCTTTAGTTCTGGCAACCTCAATTGTGCATACTCCTATAAGTGGTTCAGTTGCAAATACTTTTGTCATTACTTTAGTTGTGAATATTTCAGTTTTTGAAAGTTTAGCTTTGGATTTTGTAAGTATTCCAGTCAGTATTCCACTAGTAGGCACTATATAAATTTTCACTACTAGTCCTATTGTTTCCACTATCATTTCTATTATGGATTCTAAAGCATTATCTTCAAGGATAGTTGAACCAAAGATTCAATGAAGACTTTTGATTAGTGGAAAGGAAATAGATGAAGATATAGATTTGGATGAAGAAATTAAAATTCCTAAATGGGACTTTAATAATATCACTATGGATCAAATGCATATAGCTAGTCATCTTCTCCAAAAGAAGGCAGGATAGAAGAAACTTAGAGAATAGAGAGATAGAGAATATAAGATTATTGAGGATGAAAAGAACATTTTGACTAAAGATATAGGTGTTGGAATTGATGATTCTTAACACATTTTTTTACAATTAGAAGAGGCAGACAGTAAGTTCATTGAAGATTCCAGTGGTCAAGATAAATTGATTGAGAAAGTAGAAAAGAAATTTGATAACAAAGTACTTGAGCACATTGCTCAGCAAATAGCTATCTAGCAGGTAGAGCTTTGTTCAATTTTGACAAACCTTGAAACCTCTTGCACAAATGTAACATCACTTTTTTCAAAGTTATGTGATATTACCAAATATACTAAGGAAATAAAGAGAAAATTGAATAAAATTGATGAATATTTGATGGCTAGTGCAAAGCAGATGTAACTTGACCCTAGTTCAAGCTCTACAAATCATATGAAGATCATATTCTCATCATATATGTAGGAAGAATTGTTGAGGGAAGAAGCAAGGATCCAATCTACACTCATCAATATTCAGAATATTATCCTTCCCATCATGGATACAATGCAAAAGCACATTGCTTATTCGAAAACATTGATCCATAACAATAATTTCTCAATTGCATATTGCATGATCGAACTCTCTACAGAAGTGCAAGTTGCTCTACAAATGTGCAAAGTTTTGCAAGACACCTGGGATAAGACCTTAACTCTAATTCTAAAGGTACATTCTAATTTTCTCTCACATTTTGGTGTCTCCATGTAAATAGATTGTAAATCTTTGGCATTATTGTCAAAAAGGGGGAGAGATATTTGGGAGATACCTATATATAATTAAGAGGGAGAGATATTTGTAAATACAAAGAGAGAAAGATACCATACTAGGAGATACACTTAGTATGTCAATATGCCTGACATGTTATGTACATTGTATGGGCGAGAATCATGCAAAGAAAAAGTATATATAGTAGAGTTATAAAGAATTTTTTTGAAAAATCTCAAAATCAGCATGCCATACTAAGCTAAATATCACACTATGTTTTATATAAGTTTTGGCTGATAGGTGTTTTTGTCACTAATGCCAAAGGGGGAGATTGTTGACATTCAGTCAAGTTTTTTATTAGTGATAACACTTATTCAAATTTTGTATACAATGTTTGTCAAGCACTATAGTTCAACCTAAGTAGTTCAGTGATTACTAAGCTTTGTAGTTTCTATTGAGTTAATAGCTTAAGCCAAAGAAAAGCTAGTATTAACCAAGTTGAATGAAGAATAGTGTTTATCGAGTATAGTTGTGGTAAACAAGGAATGCAATTTATACCAAGTTACACAGTATCTATTGAGTCACCAGTCTATACCAAGTTTGAAACTACATAAAAGTGATTAGTATGGACTGAGCTTCTACTTATACCAAGTGCATGATGATGTCGAGTAATGAAAGTGGACCCTGTGTATTAGAACTTCACCAAGTCAGTTTTCAAAACTCGTGTATCTACATTTGGGCTGACTTTTTAATATTGGTGTTAACTTGTGTAATGGCCAACTTTGTAATTATGTGAATTGGATTGATATATATATATAATGTATTCTATCATTTCCAAATAATAATAATGATGATAGCATGAAAATAATGTGAATGGAATGTTAGCATGCAAATGTGAATCAATAGTAGAGTAAGTGTATTGTAAGGCCATATCAAGAGTACCAGAGTTATATCTATCACATAGAGGTGATCAATACTTCAAAGGATCTCAATTAGCAATTTAGTTGTAAGTCAGAGATCTACTATTTCATCCTAATAGGTGAACCATCTCTAAATCCTTTTACAAAGTAGACTTAACAGTCTTTTCTTAAATCCCTTTACCAAGTGCATACTTCATTGTATGTTTGTAAAACCTCTAACAAAGTGGACCTAGTAGTCCTAATTGCTCCTAATACGGAAGATCATCAGAAGTGATCAATGTAAGCCTTAACCATCCAACTTTATGCTACAGTATTGAAGTTTTGTTGGTATCATCCCCACCCCATTTTTAATTTCTATTTGGAAGGTTTCTGGGTCACCAAATATTGTGTTCAAGGTGTTTCTACTTTCAGTTTCTCTTGCATGTATTAGATTAGATTTATTTATAGTAATTGAATTATACAATTAAGGTCTGAATTTTGTTAAAATTTTTGAGGTTACTGATTCACCCCTCCCCTCTTGGTAACCTAGCTAGTCTTGAATATTTCCAACACCTCCTTCTACTATTTTTCTCACTCACTCTAATGATGTGAGTAAATTATGCCATGAACGGTTTGGCCATCTTAACTTCTGCTAGTTACATCAGCTCAACTAGTAGAGAGTGGTCATAGGGTTGCCTTTAGTTTAGTTCTCAAGCAGTGTTTGCTAAGGTTACATTCTTGGTAAGCATCCTAAGGAAATTTTTTTAAAAAGTAAGGCATGAAGAGCTACAAGATACTATAGTTAGTTCATAGTGATTTGGCTTGTCCATTTTCGCATCCTTCTTTTAGTAGGGCCCAATATTTCCTCACATTCGTTGATGACTTTTCTCGATATACTTGAGTGTACTTTATCAAACATAAGTCATGGGTATTTGATCTTTTTAGGACTTCAAAACTTTTGTAGAGAAGCAATCTAGGAAAGCCATCAAAGTTTTGTGCACAAACAATGGTGGTAAGTATGTCAAAAATTGGCTTGAAAGATTTTGCACTTCAAAGGGGATTGATTTATAGCATTTAGTTCCATAAAATCTTTAGCAAACTGGTGTTGTGGAATGGAAGAATAGATCCTTGAAGGAAATGGCAAACTATATGATTCACTCTAGATCTCTTGCACCAAAGTATTGGGCAGAGGCCATTAACTATGCTTGTTATATCCAAAACCACGTTCCTCATTAAGCCTTGAAGGGAGTTACTCCTTTTGAAGCTTGGAGTAGTTGGAAACCATCAGTTAAGAACTCTTGAGTTTTGCATCTCCTACATGGGTCAACATTCTTGCAAAGAAAGGCAAGGCCTTGGATCCGCAGAGCAGACCTTGCATATTTCTATGTTATCATGATGGTGTGAAGGGTTATGAATTGATCCACCCTACTACACATGATTTATTCATTGAGAGGAGTGTTTAGTTTGAGGAGGGATCTTCAAGCTCACTTTCTATCACTTCCCCAATTCCTTCTACTTTGACATTAGAGTCACTTGGAATACATGATAGATCTTCTAATGAGTCAAATTCACCTGCATAGTCTTCTACCTTCACTTCTAATGTAGAGAGTGATTTAGAGAACTCACCTCCTTCCTCTCCTAGCCATCATTTAGAGGTTAATGATTCCCCTCTAGATTCTCCTTCATCCAGTCCACTTTGGGCTAGACAAACCTTGTAGTCTGCAAGTGATTGGGTTGGGGATCCATCAGACACCAGGAAGACTCATTCACAATTCTAGGATGCTTGACATGTCTTCAATGCTATTGCCTTAGATCTATAGTCCTTTCATGAGGCTTCTAGTATTCCTATGTAGGATACAACTATGTAGGAAGAGTATGGTTCCTTGATGAGAAACCACACTTGGGATCTTGTCCCTCTTCCGAAGGGAAGAAAACTTGTTTGATGCAAGTGGATCTATTGGATGAAATTTTTAATAGATGGGCCAATTGACAAATACAAGGCTGACTTGATTGCCAAAGGATTCTCCTAGGTTGTTGGGATTGACTACTATGAGACTTTTATGCCAGTTTCCTAAATGAATTCCATTCAACTTGTTCTTGTCATTGCTATAGCTAATCATTGGGAAGCACATTAGACGGATGTGAAGAGTGTTTTCTCCACAATGACCTTCATGAGGAGATCTACATGGAGTAGCCATAGGATTTCCTTTAGGATTCTTCACTTGTGTCTACCTTTGGAAGTCTCTCTATGACCTCAAATAGACTCCTTGGGCCTAGTATCCCAAGATGGACTCCTTCCTTCTTTCAATTGGGTTCACAAGGTGATTCACTCCTATTTTTGGTTTTGTATGTTAATGAATTTCTGATCAGAGGAAGTTCACCCACCATTAAGGTTATCAAAGTTTCCATTTAGGATAGTTTTTTGATGACTGACTTGGGCTTGTTGTATTACTTTCTCGGGATTGAGATCTTTCAATGTCCTTCTGGGATCACCATCACACAGTCCAAGTATGCTCTAGATTTAATCTTGAGGCTTCATATGGTTGACTATAAGCCTGCTCCAAATCCCTTCCTTTCTAAAGGAAAACTTGAGGCTCAATGTTCTTATCCACTTGTTGATCGCACCTTGTATCGCCAACTTGTTGGGAGTATCATTTATCTAACTCATACGAGACTCAACATCTCATATGCTATAGGCATGGTCTCTCGATTCATGTAGGAGCTTCATGAACTACACTAGAAATTATCCAAGTAGATCCTTCACTACATTCAGGGTTCTCACAATTATGGGATTCACTATGCAATAAGTATTGAGCTTGATTTGGTGGGCTACACAGGTTTAGATTGGGCAGGTGATTCTCAAGATCGCAAGTCTACTTTAGGTTACAACTTCTCACTTAGTTGAAGTCATTTTTGTTGGTTGAGGAAAAAAAATTCTACTATTGTTTTATCTTCTATTGAGGTTGAGTATCAAGGGGCTATGAATATTGTCACTAAGGCCATTTGGCTTCAACATCTTCTCACTGAGTTTGGCATCCATATCAAATGACCATCAATCATATTTTGTGATAACCAGAGTGCCATTTAGATCTCATGGAATATGGTCCATCATCAATGGACCAAACACATAGAGATCCACATGCACTACATTTGGGAGCTCATCCATGGTCATGCCATCTACCTTCGCTATTGTTTGACTTCCAATTGGGTTGCTAATATCTTCACCAAACCCTTCACTGAGAGCAATTTCCTTCATTTGTGAGCTTTGTTGGGGGTGTAGGATACTTCATCCTTTTGGGGCCTTCTTCCTCTCACTCAGAGTCCTAAATTTTTGGGGATTCTCCTTTCTCTCTCTTTTAGTGAACTTTTATTTGTATGGGTACCTCATTAGGCATGACTTCTTGGGACCCATTTCTACATCACCTAATCTTTGCTTATGGGTGGATGTTAGTATAGTTTTTTTTAAAATTTCCTAGTGGGTTATTTATTTTTCCCTATATTGTTAGGTTTTTCCTACACTTTTAATAATCTTTCTTAGGTTAATAAAGCATGTCTTCCTTAGTAAGTGGTTGTGAAGTTTCACCTTCCTACATGTGAGCATCTATTAGCTATCTTAGGAAGATATTTTGCTATATTTAGTCTGATAGATGGTTGCTCCTCATTGGTCAGTGTTGCCACCTCCTCCCTCTTCCTAGTCTATATAAGTATGCTACCTGGCTTATATTTATAATCAATTTCTTTTGCATCCTCTAAATTTTATTTTTCTTTTAGCATTTGCATCACTCTCTTAGATATTAATTATATGTTGCTATTTTGATTTTGTATCATTTGCATTCATAGTTTAGATATTTATTCTTTCAACTAGTTTTCTGGGTTATCAATATTTTTAGATTCTAACAACTAGGAAAAATCAAAGATGCTCAAGTGGCTCTAGCCTCTCATCTAGAAAAGAAACAATTATTAACTATCTTGGTGGTGTATATTCTGACAATTTATGGCCTCCTCTTAAGCATAAGTTTTTGTAGAGATCTGTGGGAGAAATAAAATCAGATTCGTCTGAAGTAGTCATACCTATAGGAAGTAAAAATGTTATGTTGGAACCTAAAGAGAAAGCCAAATTTACATTCTTAAAGTCAAATGATCCTAAAGCCCAGATTCTCTATCAAGAACTAGAGTTCAATAACTATTTTTTGTTCACTGAAGATACTCTGAATGAGAAAGAAATTGAAGACCCGAGAATAAAAATCCTCAGTGAAGAGAAAGATTCATCATCTATATGGACATTGGAGTTTGATGGAAGCTACTCCTCATCAAGATCTGGTGCAAGTGTAGTGTGAATACCTCCTGAAGGAGAATCCAAATCCATGGCTTTCAAAATGGAATTTGGGAACACAAATAACATAGAAAAATATGAAGCCCTACTACTTTGGATGATAGCTACAAAGGCAAAAGGAATAAAGATCCTGAAAGCTCAAGGTGATGCACAACTCATTATGACACAGATTAAGGGGTAGTACTCTATAGAGAATCATAAGTTAAAGAATTATAGAAATAGAGTCTAGGATGAAATAGAAGGCCTTGATGCTTTCGCTATTAAATTAGTATCAAGAGAGATGAATACCAAAGTAGATTCAATGGTTATTTCCACTTCCTTGTTAGTTCTTCATCCATAATTTAGAGATAAGAAGTATGAAGTCAAAATTGTATATCAAGCCTTTGTTTCTAACAATGCAGAATTCTAGCAAGTCTTTGAAGATGACAAGAGTCTATAGTTGTTCTTCAAAAATGACAAAGCTACTTGTACAAGCACCAATCCAATGAAGACAATCATGGAGACCCTAACCATAAGAAAAAAGAGGATTAAATTGATGAAGTCCAATTATGAGGTAATATCATTCACCATACCTTGTATCCTTGGAAAAAATATTTAATAGGCATGATGCCTACATAAAGAAAAAGAGGTCAGAAAAAGGTCCTACTATTGGTGAATATGAAGGGGTGAACATTAGAGATGTTTAAAGTCCTAAGATGATCAATATTGGAAAGTGTTGCTTGCCTGAAGAGAAGGAAGCTACCAATTTTTTTTTTGTAGAATATCAAGATGTATTTGCCCAGAGTTATGAAGATCTGAAAAGCTACATGGGCAAGAAAATAAAACATCAGATTCCATTGAAACTTGATGCAGTCCTTTTTAGATAGAAGTAGAGAAATTATAATCCAAGTAGATGCTATATTCCAGGAAGTAGATAAGATTTTGAAGGCAAGGATCATTTATCCCATCCATCACTCCACCTAGGTAGCTAATATATTAGTAGTTAGGAAGAAGAACAGAGAAATAAGAATCTGCGTAGATTTCAGAAATTTGAACCAAGCATCTTTGAAAGACAATTTTTCTCTTCCAAACCTAGATTACCTACTACAAACAATAGCTAGAGCTAAGATGATGTCCATGCTCGATGAGTTCTTAGGATACAATCAAGTAGAAGTGGAAGAGAAGGATCAACACAAAATAGCTTTCACCACTCCTTCGGGTACATTCACATATCATAGAATGCCCTTCGAGCTCATCAATGTTAGTGCTACATTTCAAAGGTTTATGAGTAAAATGTTTGCTAATCTAAAGGACTAGATTATCCTTATATACTTGGATGATCTCACTGTGTTTTCAAAGAAAGGAAAAAACCATATAGAAGATTTGGAGAAGGTACTCCAAAGGTGTCAGTAACATAGAATCTCACTTAATCCTAAAAAGTTTATTTTTTATGTGATAGAGGGAAAGTTTCTTGGTCACATAGTTTCCCAAGAAGTTATCAAAATTGACCCTGAGTGAGTCAAAGCCATTGGAAGGTTAAGCCTACCAATAAAAAAAATAGGAGTTAAATCATTCTTTGGGTAAGTGAATTTCCTCATAAGGTACATACTAGATTGTGTAGAAGCTACTAAGTGTATTGTGGATATGATGAAGGGAAATTCAATTTTTAAATGGAATGAAGCCAATAAACAAGCCTTCTAGAATATAAAGATTGCTATTGCTAATGCTCCAATACTATGTCATTGAGACTTCATTATTTACTATTATGCCTCTGAACACACTTTGTCAACTATCCTTATGCAAGATAACAAAGAAGGGGGTACAAGCTTTGATTACCTTCATGAGCATACCTCTAAAAGGTCATGAGTTGAAGTATTCCCAAATCAAGAAATATGTCTCTGCAATAGTCAAAGCACTAAAGAATTTTAGGTTCTATATCTTGCACTCGCATTCTATGGTTTATGTACCTAGCTTAGTAGTAAAAAGTGTGTTAACACAACAAGATGTAGGGTGAAATGCTCGAGGAATGTGGATAGAAAAAATACAAGAGTATGACATTGAAATCAATCCTACTAAGCTAGTGAGGGGTAATGCTTTATGCAAAGAAATTATGGAAAATAAGATCGCTGAAAAACTAGATGAGTTGGGAGAGAAGAAGTTAGTTTTTGTAGTAGGATTGTGGGACTCTTGGTTTAAGAATATTACTTATCTACTGAAGTATGAAGAATTCCCTGAAGGCATGACGACAACAAAAAGAAGGAATCTCAAATTGAAAGCTTCAAAATATGTAATTTTGGATAACAAGTTGTTTAAGAGAGCTGTAGATGGTAATTTCCTAAGATGTGTAGACAAACAATAGAAATAAAAGTTTTTGAGAACATTTCATGATGAAGCATGTGGTGGACATTTCTCATCCTCAGTCACAACTTTCAAAATATTAAGATAGTGTTACTATTGACCTGGAACGTTTAGGGATTCCTACTCCTAGGTGTCTAAGTGCAAAAAATGTAAGATGTTCACTAGGAGACACTTGCTAGCCACTCTGCCTCTTAGACCTATCATCATTGAAGGTCCTTTCCAATAATGACACCTTGATTTTATTGGTCCTATTAATCCAACATCTAATGTTAGTCACCAATATGTTATAACTGTGATTGATTACTTCACCAAGTGGGTGGAAGCCAAAGCAACCAAGAAAACTACTTCCAAAGTGGCTTGTGAATTCATCAAGGAAAACATACCAGTTATATTTGATGGCCCCATAAAATTGCTAATGGATAGTTTGGAATATTTTTCTTCAGTTGAGATCACCGAGTTTTGTTTCGAGCATGGCATTATAATCAATCATTCATCTGACTATTTCTCACAAGGAAATGGTCAAGTGGAATCTAGTAACAAGAATCTGATGAATATTGTCAAGAAATTGGTGTCAGATAATCAAAATACCTAGCACAAGAAAATTAAAGAGGCACTATGGGTAGATAGGGTGACCCCTAAGAGGGAAATCAACATCTCTCCTTTTGAATTAGTCTACGAGATTTAGACTAATCTTCCATTACCACTAGAATTGGCTACAAGAAAATAGAGAATAGTAATTGAAGATGACATATATAGAGACAAACTAGAAAAGATGATTTTGTACTTGAGAAAACTTGAAAAGGAAATAGAAGAAATCATGGATCATATCACACAGCACCAGATGTGCATGAATAGCTTGTTTGATAAAAAGGCAAGACCCCAAAAATTCATGATAGGAGATAGTGTGTTACTATGGGATAAGTGAAGAGCACCAAAAGGTATGCATAAGAAATTTGATAGCTTGTGAAAGGGTCCATTCACTATTCACTAGGGATTTGAGAACAACCCATTTAAATTAGCATATCTAGATGGTGAAGTGCTACCTCTGACATACAATGGTTAGGATTTGAAATTCTACCAAATCTCAAATTGAAAATAGGTAACCTCTATATTGTATTATAGTTATGTTTAGTTCCTTTTTGTGTTCTCCTAGTTAGATTTCCCTTGTTTTCCTATTTTCCTTATTTTTTTCTTGCTTTAGTTTTGTTGTGTAGCCACCTTTTAATTTTGAAAAACTAAAAATTTTGGATTCCTTGCTTGGGTATGGCTTACCCAGTCCCCAAACAGAGCCATTTGTTGCCCCACTTTTCATCCTCTACTTGAGTAATAAAAGTGACTACTTGTGTCTTAGTGAATTCATAGTTGTGTTTGAGTATAGGTCTAATCCCCCTTAGGTGGAATGAATTTTCATCAGATTTCTCCATTTCCCCTTTTCCACATTTCAGAGCCAAGTGATTCTCCTTTTAAGAAGGGACCATATAGGTAACTTAGTGCCTAGTCTGATGGAGATTCACATTGCTCATAAAAAGATCATTTATAGAGTTATATATACTTGTGGTCTATCATTTTCTCAATAAGAATAGAAGGTTGTGGAAATTTGGACTTCATCTTCTCCTTGGCAAGTTTTCAACCCATGAAGATGATTTCCCATGAAGAGCACCAAATGATGCTTTTGGATCAAAGTAAGAAAATAGTAAGGTACCTTATGGAAAATTCATGTTCACTTTATGATTATCTACATCTAGAAATGTTTATGGTTTGTCACAACTCTCATAATCATTCTAGGCAAAAAACTCAAAACCAACTTCTCCTCGATGGGTTATCAACTCATGAAGTCAATTTTCTACAAAAGGCAATTCTGAAGGAAAGGAAACAAAAGGTGGGTCCCTAATGAATTTTTGCACTCCTTTTAGACAGTTTTGAACCCAAAGAAGATAATAGTTTAAAGGTAAATAAAAAAGGAAGTGTGCGTGAAGAAATAGAAATTGTCTTCTCCTCAATGGGTTTCCATCCCATGAAGACAATTTCCCAAATTTTAAAGAAAATCAAGTTAATAGGCATATCCAAGCTACAATTTGTGCATAAGGCATCTCAAGATGATAATAGAAAGAATCTAATAACTATAGGAAAGAGTATATGCACTAGAATTCAACTCAGTAGATATTTTCCCATGGAATACTATTGGTAACTTCCTAAAACTTAAAGGAAAATGGGAAAGTAAGTATGAGAAGATAGAAAGTTACCATTAAGCCAACCAAATAATTAAAAGATAATGAGATATTCATTAAAACCAAATATTTACTATTTCAATGGATCTCTCCTTCAATTCATTCATGTGGCACAAATTTTGAAGATCAATAGATGAATTAAAGCTCCTATATAGATGGAAAGATGAATAGTTACACAAACTACCACTCTTTCTTGAACCATTATTCTGTTAATTTGCATAATTTCTTCAAAAAGCCAATATCTATGCATTTGCTATTCTTTTCTTTTTCTAGATTCAAAATTCATCTTCAAATAGAATGGCAACTAGATTTGTGGGTTTTGACGAGTTAAACAAAATTAAGTCTTCACCACAGAATTTAATGGATACTTCTCTTCATTTCTATGACATGCAAGATTTTTAGAAGAGAGTGAGGTCAGAGCCAATCCATCCCATTACTAAGAAACTTTGAGGATTTGGATTGGTCAAGGAAACTAGTTTTTATGTTGCAATCCAAGCTCCAAAGTTAATCTATGAATGTATAAATCGTTACAACCCAAACACAAGGAAAATTGTGCTACTAGATGAAACAATATTGATTTCCATAGACAAGAAAATTGTGGTGACTTTTCTACAAGTTCTAGTATAAGAAGAATTTTTGGATTTGACATTTAGAGGAGCCATTTCCAAGTTCTCCATGAGGAAGATGATTTGGAGAAAGGAAAACATGCAATCATGGTTCCAAAAACCAAGGAGCACCAAGAGTAAGGTTCCTAAGACTCTATTTGGGACTAATGTCAAACCTAAGAATTTTGACATCTTGGTCCTCTTACATAGATTGAAAGGTGAGGTAGAAGCTTTAAACTTTGTTGAGAAATATTTCTTTTTGGTGGAATTCATCTACTCTGACACCCAATATATAGTTTGGGCTCACAAGGTAAGTGAGATTTTGTCCAATGCTCTTCGTGCTACAAAATTTTACAACACATACTATATGTCCTCCTTCCTCATTTACATGTTAGCTTCCTTAAAATTATGTCAAGGCCTCCCAAGGGTGGAAATTTTTCCTAATGGCATGAAGTCTTATGAACTCTACCCATTTTTACAATTGTTAAATAGTTATGCAAAGGATATAAGTGTTAATGATGCATTCACCATGAGAATTTCTAGCGAGCTACAGGGATGTCCAAAGAGGAGATTCGACCTTGAAGCCATGGTAGCCAATAGCCAATTTGGAAGTTACTTTTTTAAATTCTCATTTTTTTTCATATTTTCATTTTGCAACTTTTGATGGTTTCCCCTTGAAGCTGCCAAGGTATCCTAGCAATATGATTGTGTTAATTGAGATTGTAAAGCAAGCAATCCAAGTGAACATGCTGAGCTAGATTTTAAAGAAGAGAGGGTATGAGTTTCCTATGAAAGTGGGAGCTATCAACTGTGAGTCCTATTCTAATGCAAAGAACATGCTAAAGGTGTTTCAAATGAAATAAAATTGGAGACGTATGAATTCTTAAGGCCCATGTTTGATCTGAATGGATATGAAAGGGAAGTGTTGTATATTGGAAGTGTAATCAAACATATCACCACCATTGAAGACTACTAGGTTGATTGCAAGGATGATTTTGAGAGTTGTGATCATGCTTTTGCTAGACTGACAGTGGATCAAATGAATATGTATAAAGTTAATATTGATGTTGAAGGAGTAGAAGATGATGGTCAGAACATGTATAGTAACACATATCTACCCAAGCTAAGAGGCACTTCGATCAGCTCTATACCTTATGAAGATTGCATAGGAGAAGAGCTAGATATCGTGATGGCCCAAATTATCAAGAGGACTAGGAAATGGGTCGAATGGACCATAGCCAAAAGGAGTCAAAGTAAAATCACATCTGGTCAAGCTTCTCTAGTAGTTACAGTGACCTCTTCCTCTCAAGGTGGCACATCAAGTGTAACCTTGGCTATCACTCAAGGACCAACTCAACCATTAGGTGGAGGTGATCAACCTCCCAAAAAAAAATTTCTTTGGCTAGAACTTGTTAGGATGGCTCCCTCCTATTCATTGGAATTCCATCAGAAGTTGAGAAGAAGAATGTGAAGGATCCAAAAGATGGTGTGGTCACTCTAGACCCCTCACCTCATAGTAGCCCAATTCCATCTATAAGTGTTGCACTTCTCCTATTGAGTAGTCCTCAAGTATAGGTAGTAGATTTGGTAGATGGAGGAAGTAGTGATAGTGAATCTGGGGCAGTTGTATTGGCTAGTCATAAGGTTTTGTGGCTTTGACAACTGCTGATAGAGTTTGGATTTTCTCCTAATAGTCCCACCTTGTATGGTGTGATAATCAGAGTGTTATACACATTTCATGCAACCTAGTTGAGCATCAGATGAAAAACCACATTTAGCTTCACATGCAGTTCATCAAACATCTCATTTAGGATGCCTTAAGCTTGAAGTACATTCCTACTACTGAGCATGTTGTAGACATCTTCACTAAACCTTTTGCAATCTATGATATCTTCACCTGCATTCTATGCTTAGGGTGAAGGAAGTTGTCCTTGGGAGGTCTCAGTGATGAGTCTTTCCTTCTTTTTCATGCTATCTCTTTCTGGAGTAGAGTTTTTTCCACTAGATTTTCTCTATTTCTCCATTTAATAGAGATTTAGCTATGATTGGGTACCACATCAAGCCTTGTTTCTGGGACCCAAGTTTGCATTGTAGTTTCCTTTCTTCTTATGCATTGTTTGTAGGTGCATTATTTTTCATCTTAAGGGGGGTGTTAGAGTAAAGTGTTAATTTAATTTCATTTATTAAATGCACTTACTCCCTTCTTAAGATTTTACTTTATGAATCTTTTGCATCTCTATTTAATAATTAATTAGTAATTAGTAATTATTAAATAGCTTTTAGCTTTTAGATTGTAACCCTTTGTAACTTTTTAGGTTACCCTTTTGGGTTTTGATCTCCTTCTACAAGGATTGATCTTTGGTAATTATCTTGCATCTTTTCTTTTTCTGACAGTACATTTGCATAATTTTCAGAGCAAACCCTTGCCTCCTCTTGTCTTTTTCTTCTTTATGACTTGTTTTTACATGCAAATATTAGTCAGGCTTTGTTGATTTCTATTACTCAAATCCTTCAGATGCTACCACATGGTTAAATACAATAATAAATTATTCCTTGCTAGCATAAATAGCAAGGATTCCTTTAGTCAACCATGATTTATAGAGAGAGACAAGTGTTAAAGAACCTAAAAATTCATGTGGGATCAATTCTTGGGTATGTGTCGGATCATGGTGTGCCAAAAAGTGGCGATGTGAAAAAAATAGAGTTCAAAAACATCTAAAAGTGCTTCAAAATCTGCTCTGACTATGTTTCACCTATCTAGGTACCAAACTTGGAAAGTAAGGCCCAACCCTTATCAGATATCTGATTTGATATCAAATACCTGATAACACTTAAAAATATGAAATAATAAATTAGTTATTACATTATATAATTATAAAATAATAAATATATATTATATTATTTATGAAGATTAATATTTTTATATTTCAAAAATCATTCACAAATATTAATGAGTAAAATATAATATAATAGTATAATATAATATAATACATTACCTAATATATAGTATTATAATATAATATATAATATATAGTAATATAATATAATACATTACATTATAATATAATACATTACTTGACCCGCGGGGTGTTTCAAAAACACGGGATGATGTGGAAAATATTGGATATATGATATTGTATGGATATCTGATATTATATCAGATACCCAATATCTGTCAGTAGTTATAAAAATAAAAAAAAACACAACCCGTAGGTTGTTTTCACAGGGTTATATTGTGTTCAGCAGCTCAAATATTGGTTTTGAGATCAGATATACGATATTAGGTTTTTTTTTTGTTTTTGAATCAATTTTAATATAAATTTAATAAATTTTATCATGAATTTGTTAGTTTTAGTTGAATTTAGGGTTTTTTGATAGAAATTGTTAAAATTAAGGTTTTTTTTTTTAATATATATTATATTTTGCAAATTAATAGGAATGGTTGATAAAAATGATGACATTGAGGCAAGGAATAATATTCCTTGTAACTCCCAACCAAATGATCCAGTGCCCCCACAAAATTGTCCTTTACCCCTTGAAAACCCTCTTCAAATCGAGGATTTGATAATTGAAAATCTCACCCAATTGAGGAATTTACAAAGAACATATAATAATGTACCCACATTGGCTCCTATGTTATCCACATTAAACACCATAGTGGATAACATTGAAACCCTTACCAACCAACAAAATGTTGCTCTTTGTTGGTGTGATGAAATGCATGGGATGTTTGATAATGACTTGGACTATGATGAGGTTGTGGCCCTCAATATAACCAAAGATGATTTGGCTAGCCTTTTTGTGAACCCAAAAATGGGTATACCAGTCAACAAAAAAAAACCCAAACTACCGATTAAATAGTGCACAAATCATGCCATACATGCAAACTTTTGGGATCATTGGTAGATGGTTTTTGATATCCCTCCACATAGTAATTTAGAGGTTCCATTGTATTTCCTTAGAAAATTATATACATAATTTGTGTTGAAACTCAAAGTGAACTATTGGAGCATGAAGCCCAACATGGTTGTAGGACTAGGAGCTCCTTAGGATAGACCCTCTTCCCAGTGGAAGAAAGCTGACACTTTTGTCCCCTCTACTGATATCTCTCTCCCTCCTCGAGTGCAGCATCCTAATATTATGGCAAAGGCTAGCTCTCAGACCATCAAAGCCATTCATAGGCTGAGTAGCCTATTGATATCTCAGGATAGGTCAGTCCTGCCTCCCCATGTTGATGATGTTGGTGCCAGTTCATCATCGGCTAGCTCATCACACATTTGTGTGCCTCACACTTGTATTATGTGCAAGAATATTTTCCTAGGTCCCATAGGTGATCTTCCTAAGTATTATTTTGTATTTGACGAGGATACACTAGACAAACATGTAGAAGCTATAGACCCTAATGTGAGAGAGGAGGGGAATGCAGAGGCATGGACTCCTTCAGTGTCGGTATGTGTATACATTTTTTTTATGACATATGTGATTTAGAGTTAATTTTTATAATAGATTAATTTTAATTTTTAAGCCATATTGACTTATACATGTATGTGATAATCATTCATGTTTAGTTGATGACCGAGAAGGAGCTCAGACAGATTAATGATGCCACGCTCTCAGCCATTTCATTTGGCCTTGAGACATCTATGGTACATTATGTTGTGTTCTCATTATCTTTTCTATTAGATATTGTAGCATATATGGTTATAATCTTTCTTTTATCTTATAGGTACCACCTATCCCGAGGAGACAAAGCGCGGGGGATGAGCCAGCACCCATTGACGAAGGAAAGGTAATTAGGTGCTTTCTATTTGATTAAATATTGATGCATTCTTGTAAAATGTTTGTGGTAATGAAACTGAATTATATTCTTTATTATATATAGGGTGTGGCTACTGGCAATGAGCCTGTACAGATTCTGCATCATAGATGCTTAAGCATATCCATTCGCACCAAGAGCCCCATTGTATGTATAAGTATCCTTTATTTTTTATTTTCCTTATCTTCATAAATCAATTCAAAACTGATTTTCATGATATTAACAACTACTATGTTGTATCTCATAGGAGACTCCTAGTGCACATGAGGTTCAACGGGAGAGTTATGTAGATTTGATGATACAACCACTATATCCTAAGGAGGAGCCTACACTAGTAAGTCATAGTTTGAATTCATGATTAAATATGTTATAAATTTAGCATGCTATGAATTATAATTTTATAGTTTAAGTTATAGATTCATCTGAAAAACATATTTGAACATACACAACCCACAATCAGCGAGGTAAAAGCATTGCTCAAGTCATACGAGAGGACTCCTAACCAACGCAGGAGGTCAACAAGAGAGATATTTATTATGAAAATTTAATAGTCGAAATATTCATTAAAAAAAGATCATTATGCATTTGAGTAATTCAATGTTAGATACAAAGAATCATATAAATTTAGTAGTCTAACTTTGGGTTTTCCTTTTTTATTTATATAGGAGGCATCTGATTGACCTAGTGTAGTGAAGAGGCTACATTTTGATCATCCATCAGCACCCTAGGATAGTATAGTTTTTATAGGATGTTTCATGAGACATTTTGAGATGGCATATGCCACATTCTTTATAGAAACATTGATATTATATACATTCTGATGGCATGATCAGCCACATTTTGTATATGGATCTATGTATTTTGATATATATTTGTGTACTTTGTCTATGGATACATGATCTTTGATATATATTTGTGTAATTTTTCTATGGATACATGTATTTTGATATATATTTTTTTCATTTATGTGCACAATGATATACATATAAATTTAGTATCTAGTATTGTTTAATTTATCGTGGATCATGTGTATCATTCATGTTTATGAAATATCACTAATTTTGATCATGTTTGTTATATTTGATTCAAATGAAATAATTTGTGAATAACATTTTAACAACTTTTATTATCAAATTTGGATGCAATGTTTAATTTGAAGTGCTATCATGACATAAAGACACTTGTTAACCTCATACACAAGGTTCACATAACCCATACTGATCCACTTAAATAAATTGGCTTCATTAATGTATTCTATAATTTCAAACCTTATATACATGTTTCCAACCTTGTATGGTCATGCTCAAACCCCTAACTAACTCTTTGCACTCATTTTGACTTTGCAAGAAAAAGTTACAAAATTGCAATTTTGCAACTTTTGCAATTTTGAACAATTTATTATATAACTTTAAATTCTTAATTAGATAAATTCACCAAACTTGGTAAGGGGTTATTGATATCCCTCATGACCTCAGAGTTATGACCCTTGAAAGATTGATGTCGAGACACACTTATAGCACCTTGGAGACTCCTCGGCATAGGGTGGCCGCAAATGATGGAGGGTCTCTGTGGCCAAAACAAGGGTGTCACTAGGGCTCACCCACCCATCTAGAGGTAATGACACTGATTATTTGATGCCAAGGTCAGCGATTTCAAAGTTACACTATGGTGCACCTATGAACTGAGGCACACTACGAGTTTTGGTATCAACCAAGATTATTGTTTTGAATCTAAATAGAATGTGATCTCTCAAAAATGAGATAGATTATTTTAGGCCTCGGCATCACTGTCCTATAGAATTTGACATTTCATCAATAGCCCTCACAAGCTCTAAGTTATGACCCTCGGAAGATCAACCTCGAAATGCACTTAGAGAACCTTAGAGACTACTCGGTATGGGGTGGCCGTGGACGATGGAGTGTCTCTGTGGCTGAAACAAGAGTGTCACTATGGTTCACCCACCGATCCAAAGCTACTCACACTGATGAGTTGATTCCAAGATCAGTGGTTTTAAAGTTATGTTGTGGTGCACCTATGAATTGAGGCACACTATGAGTTTTGGCATCGAGTGAGATCACTATGTTGAATCCAAACGAAATGTGATCTCTCAAAAATGAGATAGGTTATTTTAGGCCTCAGCATCACTATCCTATAGAATTTTATGTTTCATCGATAGCCCTTATGAGCTCTGAGATATGACCCTTGAAAGATCGACTTTCAAATGCACTTAGAGAACCTTGGAGACTACTCAGTATGGGTTGCCCACGGATCATGGATGGTCTTCGTGGCCCAAAAAAAGATGTCACTAGGGTTCACCCAACCATTTGGAGCTAATGCAACTAATGATTTGATGACAAGATCAGTGGTTTCAAAGTTACGCTATGGTGCACCTATGAACTGAGGCACACTGTGAGTTTTGGCATCAAAAAAAATCATTGTGCTGAATCCAAATAGAATGTGATCTCTCAAAAATGAGATAAATTATTTTAGGCCTCAACATCACCATCCTATAGAATTCAACATTTCATCGATATCCCTCACGAGCTATAAGTTATGACCCTCAAAAAATCAACCTCAAAATGCACTTAGAGCACCTTGGAGACTACTCGAATGCAGGAATTTTATTCCTTCTAAGCATGTATGTCTGCAACCATGTTCCAATGACAACCACTAAACTAGTAGGATATGTGAATCCATCATCATCTGTGATCAGTTGTGCAAGCTTTTGTTTACCTCTTACACAATGTGCTAACCAATAATTAGATTTCTCATCATTCCCCTATGGTGCAACCAATGCAAAGACATGTCCTGACTGAAGAAGATCTGATAGATGGTTATGCTCAAGTGAACTTTCCATGTCATCATTTTTGATAGAGGGTATGATATACAATGGAGTAAGATAATGTGGAGCCCATGTGTCCACCCACTCACTTGACTCACAGTGATCCCAATTTCACTGAAAACAACTAGGACAAAAGCAAGCTAGTTGTCATGTCCAAATGGTATATGTACTAGAATCAGAGCTTCGAAATGAATGCATTTTTGATGAGTCTCTCTCTGTAGCACAATCTAATCTGTCACCTATGGACCCTTCCTCAACCAACCAAAAGAACCTGCTTACCACTGAATCAAGAGTCCCCCTTGTGATAATGCTAAACTACACCAATCAACAATGCTACGAGCATCAAGAAGCTCTTCTGCTAAAATCTGTAATTGCTCCTTAACTAGAGCTCTCTTCACACATGCCCCTACTCCATCATGTTCCCCTTTCCCATGGTCGTACTCAAAAGAGATCCAAATATGAGGCACCCCCCTCTTTACATGCATCCTACACAACCAATAAAACATGCGAGCATTCTTGAATTGACCTATACAGTTATCTGACTAAATGATATGTCTATCCATAGCAATTGCATGCTCTTGTAAGAAATTAAAAAAATTCTCGAAACAATGTTGCACAAACTCATGAGAGTGAGATCTATCATCACTCATATAAAAATGGTACTCTCTAATAATCTTCTGATTATCTTCTGCACTATTAGGGGGCTATCTATATGTTATGTGGATAAAAATAGTAATCTGAATGGAGTTTTAATACTAAGGTTGTGTTTCATTTTGAGGTTGCAATGTGCAATTCTCAAAAAAACAATAACTAATATAATAGTGTCAATGGGTAAAGTCTCCTTACACATTCTAAATTGTTGATCCAACCACTGAGACCTACGACTATGTCTTACATACTTGTAGAAAATATTTGACTTGAAATCTAAATTAAAACTAGCCACAGTGATTTCTTTTCCAACCAATTCACATCTAGAGCCCTCAACCCCACTCTTCAATGTCTATTTCACCATTTCATATACCTTTTTTTTCACTATTGTCTTTCCAAGATCTTGTTCACACTCCTCATGGAAACATGTGTCAAACTTGGATAAGCCACCACATTCTGAACACTTCTCATTTAAGCAAGAATTTCTATAAAATAAACAACCATCAACCCTACAACATAAAAATTGATCTAGCACATCTCTTGATGATTTTGGAATCCCACTAGCACCACAATTCTCCAACATTTCTTTACTATGAAAAGTAGAATGGATGGAGTCTAATAGTTCATGGTGCATAGAAAACTCGACATGATATTGCAACAACATTTATTTCAAATTTTAAGTGGCACAAAATAAAATGGCTTCAAAGATTCAAAAGCCCTTTGTGATATATGAAGACTTGGATGACTCTCTCTAAATTGTTTGAACAATAGAGTTTGACTTACCTCAAAATAATGTTTAGGATGTGGCATGTGGTCTCTAATGCCAATTTTCAATTTTAACATGTCTTTACCATTGGGTGATACTCATGAGCTAGAGTGCCAAAATTGTGTAATTTCTTCCTTCTTATCATTGGATAGCTTCTTATCAAACTGCAGAAGTCTCCCACCAAATGCTCATGTTTCATTTTGAAGAGGATCATCAATTCTCTCCCGTCCACTAAGTGCTCTTTTCAAAGTAGTATGATTTAGGTTCAAATCAATACAAGCTTGTCTCATATATCTATCCTTTCTCAAATGATGACTTACCAAAGAGGTTGTAATAACCCTTTCAGTACCTCTTTTATACTTCTCTCTGCTATTTTTTTTAATGCTATTGAGAGAATTGAAAAGATTCTTCACAATAATGGCATTTCTTTCCAACTTTTTATTGACACAAATCTTCAATTTGGAAACCATAGGTCTCATCTTTTTCATCTTTAATAAGTGCATAAAAAGCTAACATTGATCCACCACTATCTTGTTACTGAAAAACATCTTATATAGTCTTGAAGCCCATAACCAAATGGTTCTTTCTGATTTTTTCCCTTCCAAATTGGTAATAATCATTTCATCAATTTCAATTATCCATTTTGGTGTTCTAGAACCTTCACATCGATTATAATTAGGAGATATGTAAGGTTCCTATGCATTAGGTTCAATTTACATTATGACCTAGTAGCATTTCCTCCTCAAAATTTTCATTCTCTAAATTTTCAATTATGGCATTATCATTTTCAATTGGTACATTTTCATTCCCCAACTGCACATATTCATTATGTAACTATATGATTTCACCTTCGACTAATTCATCATCAACTTGATTGACATTTAACATACCTTGTCTTTTCCTTCGGTGTTCTATTTTGTCTCTTTCCCTATATGCTGAAATGTCTTCATTGGATACCTTCCTTTTGTGTTTAGCCTTTTGACAACTGCTACTCCCCTTTCAGATGACAATATCAAACACCTAGGGATATATTATCAAACTTTTTTCGATTGTTTGGGCCCCAAAACATGACTTTTCCTAAAACTTGTGAAAAAGGCCCACAAAAAGTGATGTTTTCGGGTTTGCAGTGATAGGGAATATTTTGAGAAAATAATTCCAATAAATATCGCGTATCCGATTTCAGATCGAATATCTAATTTCAAATCAAATATCCAATATGAAATTGGATATCTGATATTGGCTAGCACCAAAATATTGTAGGGG
The DNA here is from genome assembly GCA_028749045.1 of Cupressus sempervirens. Lineage (NCBI taxonomy): Eukaryota > Viridiplantae > Streptophyta > Pinopsida > Cupressales > Cupressaceae > Cupressus > Cupressus sempervirens. The sequence goes on along the minus strand of CM053787.1, from coordinate 774,164,525 downwards.
AAAACAAATTTATGAGTTATGACTAATCTATAAATATATAACATATATTAATATATAATAATATATTATGTTATTATTATTATTATTATATAATATTATTATTATTTTTACTACATTATTAATAAGTATAATAATGTAATATCTTATATATATGTTATTAATATATATTATTATTATTATATATAATTATTATTATTATGACCTATGTTATTAATATATAATAATATATTATGTTATTATTATTATTATTATTATATATATATATATATATGATTATTATGCTATATTATTATTATTTTTACTATATTATTTGTATTTTTTACTATAACAATATATAATAATTGTTTATATGGGTGAAAGGGGCTATAAGATGAATTATGACCCATTTCGATGCATTTTATTACAACATATGTCTCTAGGGGTCCTAGGACACCTAGGGACATATTAGAATCATTTATATGCGTCGAAAGGGGCCATAAGATGACCTATCACCCCTTTTGACACATTCCATGATGACATATGTCTCTAGGGGTGATACGATGACCTATGACCTCTTTTGATACATTCAATGATGACATATGTCTCTAGGGGTCTTACGACCCCTAGGGACATATTAGAATCGTTTATATAGGTCGAAAAGGGGTCATAAGATGACCTATGACCCCCTTCAACACATTCCATGACAACATACGTCTCTAGGGGTCTTAGGACCCCTAGGGACATATTAAAATCATTTATATGGGTTGAAAGGGGTCATCAGATGACCCATGACCCCTTTCAACATATTTTATTGCAACATATGTCTCTCGGGGCCCTAGGACCTGTAGGGACATATTACAATCATTTATATCAGTTGAAAGGGGCCATAGGATTACCTATGACCCCTTTCGACACATTCCATAACCCTAGGGACATATTAGAATCGTTTATATGGGTCAAAAGGGACCATAGGATGACTTATGACCCCTTTCGACACATTCCATGATGAAATATGTCACTAGGGATCTTAGGACCCCTAGGGACATATTATAATCCTTTATATGGGTTGAAAGAGGTCATAGGATGACCTATGACCCCTTTCAACACATTTTATTACAACATATGTCTCTAGGGCTCATATGTCTCTAGGGACCCTAGGACCCCTAGGGACATATTATAATTGTTTATATGATTCAAAAGGAGCCATAGGATGACCTATGACCCCTTTCGACACATTCCATGATGACATATATCTCTAGGGATCCTGGGACCCTTAGGGACATATTAGAATTGTTAATATGGGTTGAAAAGGGTCATAGGTCCTTTCGACACTTTCCATGACAACATATGTCTTTAGGGGTCCTAAGAACCCTAGGGACATATTAGAGTCACCTATATGAGATGAACATTTCGACATATTTCATGATGACATATGTCTCTAGGGGTCATAGAACCCCTAGGGACATATTACAATTATTTATATGGGTGGAAAGGGGTCATAGGATGACCTATGACCCCTTTCGACACATTTTATTACAACATATGTCTTTAGGGGCCCTAGGACCCCTAGGGACATATTAGAATCATTTATATGGGTCAAAAGGGACCATAGGATGACCCTTGACCTAATTCGACACATTTTATTATAGCATATGTCTCAAGGGGCCTTAGGACCCCTAAGGACATATTAGAATCATTTATATGGATGAAAAGGGGCCATTGGATGACCTATGACCCCTTTCAACACATTACATGATGACATATGTCGCTAGGCATCCTAGGACCCCTAGGGACATATTATAATCATTTATATGGGTTGAAAGAGGCCATAGGATGACCTATGACCCATTTCAACACATTCCATGATGACATATGTCTTTAAGCATTCTAGGACCCCTAAGGACATATTAGAATCATTTATATGGATCGAAAGGGGCCATAGGATGACCTATAACCCTTGTCAACACAATCCATGATGACATATGTCACTGTGGGTCTTAGGATGATTAGAGACATATTAGAATTATATATATGGGTTGAAAGGGGCCATAGGATGACCTATGACCCCATTCGACACATTACATGATGACATATGTCTCTAGGAGTCCTAAGACCCCTAGGGACATATTAAAATCATTTATATGGGTCAAAAGGGGTCATAGGATGACCTATGACCCCTTTCAACACATTTTATTGCAACATGTTTTTCTAGGGGCCATAGGACCCTCCACATATTAGAATCATTTATATGGGTTGAAAGGGGCCATAGGATGACCTATGACCCTTTTCGACACATTCCATGATGACATATGTCTCTAGGGGTCCTAGGACCCCTATGGATATATTAGAATCATTTGTATGGGTGGAAAGGGGTCGTAGGATGAACTATGACCCCTTTCGACACATCCCATGACAACATATGTTTCTATGGGTCCTAGGACCCCTAGGGACATATTATAATCCTTTATATGGGTTGAAAGGGGTCATAGGATGACCCATGACTCCTTTTGACACATTTTATTACAACATATGTCTTTTAGGGCCCTAGGACCCCTAGGGACATATTATAATTGTTTATATGGGTCAAAAGGGGTCATGGGTCCCTTTCAACAAATTCTATGATGACATATGTCTCTAGGGGTCCTAGGACCCCTAAGGACATATTATAATCATTTATATGGTTCGAAAGGGGCCATAAGATGACCTATGACCCGCATTTGGTTGGTTCCAATGCATCGAGAGGGGTCATAGGTTAACCAATGACCCCTCTTGACACATTTCATGACAATGTATATCCGTAGGACCCCTAGGACCCCTAGGGACGCTAGGGACATATGTTCTCATGAAATGCATCGAAAGGGATCATATGTTAACCTATGACCCCTGTTGAGGCATTTTATGACAATATTATATTTAATAATAATATAATATTGTATATTTTAATATAATAATAATATATTAATAGATTATATAAAAATAATAATCATATATGTTACTAGATTATAGATTTAATAATAATAACCATATATATTATTATATATAATAATAGTCATATAATATTACTATATATATATTTAATAATAATAATATTTATCATATTTATTACTATTTTATATTTGGTTATAATTATAATTATTATATTTATAACTATATTATATTTAATAATAATAATCATACAATTACTATAATATAATAATAATTATAATCATATATAATAATAATAATAGTTAATAATAATAATATCAATAATAATAATATCAATGTCCACACTTCCCCCGAATAAATTTCACTCTAAAACACTCTAAAGTTTCCCTCTTAAATTTATTTCCTTGCAAATTACCCTCCCTCCAAATTTAACATTGGAAAATCTCTCCTCTCAAATTTCTGTCCACGTTTCAATTGAAAAATCCTAGAACTAGTCGGATACGCAATTTCAAATTGGGTATCTGATTTAAAATCGAATACTCAATTTGTATTTGGGTATCTGATTAGCCTTTGTATTTACCAAGCCTATTCAGTCATCTCAAAAAATGTGTTCGAGAAGGGTCTCATTGACACTCATACTTTGGGTAGGCATCTGACAATGTTATTTTGATCGAAATTGAATGAAACGAAAAGGGTTTTTTTATAATACTCTCGAGATTCCATCAATTTAATTGCTATCAAATTCTAAGTTTGATAAGTATTTATTAGTTAATTTTCAATGAAGATGATTGTAAAGTGTTGAATGACATACTGATTGAAAAATAGCTATAACTTTCAAATGGTATAACATTTTTTAAATTCAAAAGTTCAATCACATTCTATGCTTTGCCTAGTATAAGAAAAAAAAACTTAAAAATTTGGTAAAGTTTTTTATTAGTTAAGGTGGTCAAACATGGGAGTTTTTTTTCCTAAAAATGTTTTAGTAGAAAATTCATATTTAATTATTTATTCAGAATAAAAATACCCAAAAATATGCGTCACATCTAGGCATGAGTCTACTTTTTATATCTATAATTATTTTTAAAAAATATTATCATTTGATTTTGATTAAGGTGGTCAGACATACACGTACTTTTTATTTTTGCTCTGAAATTTTCATAGTACTGTAATGAAATCCAAACTATTGACCAATCAATTATTTTTTTCTCCAGATAAGGCCTAATAGTTTAGAAACTACATTCAATTTACTACAAAAATTTCTTTTACAACTTTTTGATATAAAGTCTAGAACCACTTTAAAATTATGTGTCAAGTCGACATAATCCTGATTTTCTAATTTTTCACTACCACTTAAAGCCATAGTTTGGTTGACCATGATCCTACACATACCCTCTTTCTAGACCGACTATCCTCTAGCTGTCACTTTCCTAGGCTTGGCCCCAAGACTTAGTCTTTGTCTTCCAACTATCAGAGCTATTTTTTCCCCAAATCTTTGAACCTCCTTTTATCTTATATGCTAAGGTCCTTATAGAATAACTATAATATATAGATTCAAGAGGAACATAGGTCAGTAGACATGATTTTAATCAAGCTAAAAGGATTTCATTATCCTTAACTTTGTTCAACTTCTCCCCAGTTTCTTTGAGCCATCTCCCCACTGCCTACAAATTCCTTCTTTAATCTCTAACTATCCATAATTGACCTAATTTGCATTCTTTTTTTTTAAACAAAAAAAAAACCCCACTTTTTTTAAAAATCAAGATGTGCATATTTAATGATAACTAGGCCATTACATAATTTTTTACGTACTTGCCTCTCTTCCCCAATTTTTTTTAAAATTGAAATATAATCATAGCTTAAAGAAAAAATGCATTTAATTAGTTGATATAAACATAATTTTAAGAATGCACATTTAAATAATTGAATTTAACCTTTTAACTTTGGAATTTAGATATATATTTATCCTAACATGTATCTTGTAGAAATTGACACAACATGAAAGGTATAAGTAAAATAATCATGTTTAAACTAAGTGGTGTGTGAGTTGCATAGATTATCTATCTGTCCCCTTCCAAGAGGCTAACCCTCTCTACCTCAACCACACCCTCGCCTTTGACAACCTACATTCACTAAAACACTCTCGACCAGATAGAAGCTAGTATCTATAAAAATAATAACTGAATTAACATCTTTAAAAAAACATAAATATAATAATACATACATTGATATCCTTAATTTCCTCATGATTTAGGAGCATCCAAGGTGTATGAGAAATCATGCATCACCAAAAAATATTTTTGTTTTTAGTCTTTTCTATTTTAATAAGGACTAGTAGACAGGATGGTTACTATTTATGGGAGATTAATATTTTAGTAAGTTTCTCATACGAGCTTAGAATGTTCTCATTTTCTACATGAAAGTTCATTTTAGAATTATAAGCCTACCATAAAAAATCTCATTTCTCCAACTTAAGTATGAAAGAAGTTATTGCAGATTTTTGGTAGAAAATTTAGGAGAGAAATCTCCAGGTATACTATTGGAGGCCTTAGAGTGCCTGAATGAAGTCCAAAAACTTGATGGAAAGGTGCTTGCATCATTTTCAAGCTTGTAGATCAAGAGCTGGCATTTCTGAAAAGTGGTTATAATATCCAATTGGAGCAACAGTTCGAGAGTTATGGCCTTCCAAAGTTGGGCTACCCAAAATTTCTAAAATAATTGTTGAAGATCTATTTGGCCAACTCTATATGTTTTGTTAGGGTATATTGTCCCTAGGTATTGATTTTGAGTGTCTAGAACCATCCTAGGCAGCATAAAATTGCCTATTTAAGAAAGGCCCGAATATTCTCTAGAACAACTCTAGGTGTAGTTCACAACATAGTCTTGTAGAATACTGTAATGAAGGCACCCATGTGGGTTAGCATATGTAATGGTGAGATTTGTAATTCTGTATTTGTGACGATAATAAGAAGTCCATATTTTCTTCTTGCATTTTTCGTTGTTTCTTTTTTTCTTTTATGAGTTTATGATATTAAGGGAGCACTCTTCATCATGTGTATCAAAGCTAGAGTTCTTGCATGTATGGATAGATCACCGACTGTGAGGTAGTTAACACTAGTATCATGGTTTGGGTTGAGCATGTACATAGATCATCGATTGTGAAGCAATTTGCACTTGGGTTTCAGCAGAAGCATGAAAATTCCTCCACGAAGGGAGCATGGAAAAAGTGTTGTAGGTGTTACACCTAATAGTTTTAGAGCCCTCCAATGATAAACACAAGCATTGGAGGAAAAAATGAGCAGAGAAATAAATCTTCCCATAAGAGATGAAAGCGAGGATGAGGACGAAGTAGAAGAAAATGCCAAGCAGAGGCAGTTCTAAACCTAGAGGAAGAGAGGGTTTTTAAAGCCATCTCCAAGATTGGAAAAAGACCTAAGTTTGAGGTTCCCACTTTTTTTGGCAAATATTAACCCAAAGGAGTTGATCAATTGGATCAATGAACTAGAGGAGTACTTTGAGTATGAAGATATTGAGGATCCTGATAGGGTCATGTTTGCGAAGGCAAAACTAAAGGGACATGCAAAGATCTGGTGGTAGGAGGTTCAGTTGGAGTGGAATAAAAAGGGAATAGAAAAATTCACTAGATGGGATCAAATGATAGTTAAACTAAAGGGAAAATTCATTCCCATAGATTATGAGATTGATCTATTGAAGAAAATGCAAGGGTTGAAGCAAGCGAGAATATTTGTTCAAGAGTATACTGAAGAGTTCTACTGAGTTCTCATTAGAACTAGCCATGTAGAAGCTGATAAGGAGAAAGTGGCCCATTATCTTAATGGGTTAAGGCAAGTATTTAGGATAAGTTGAGTCTAGTTCAAATAAATAGTATTGAGGAGGCATGCCAATTTTCTCTAAGAGTTGAGGTGAAACTGAGCAAGAAGTTTGACAACAAGAATAGTCAAAGAGGTCATCGTGGAAGATCTGGCAAAAAATCTTATGGAGGCTATAATGATGATCAAAATAATAAGGATGATGCTAGAAGTAGAAGTCAAAACCAAAGGGGAAACAATTCCAATCATTTCCATGATCAAAACAATAGAGATCAGAGATGAAGAGGAAGAGGAAAAGGATTTGGAAGATGAGGCTTTTGTGGGAAATGTTTTCACTACAAAGGAAAGGGCATAGAGCATTTGAATGTTTCTAGTGTAAAGGAAGGATAGATTGAAGAATAGAAGGCCATGATGGAATTTATACATGTTGATGAAGATGCCAAATCATCAATTTTTGAAGATGCTAAAAGAGGAAAAGTCCTAATTAACAGAAGATTTCGTCTGAGTGGTGACAATGAACCTGATCAAAGAAGGAGCTTGTTTCACAATAGGTGCAGATGTGAAGATAAGTTTTCTAATGTGATCATTGATTGTGGAATTATTGAAAATCTAGTGTCAAAAATGATGGTTACAAAGCTGAAACTAAAGAGGCAAAAACACCTACATCCATACCATATTGTTTGGGTGAAAGATGACCACAAGGTCATCATCAATGACCAATGCTTAGTGAAGTTCAAGATTTGAAGCTACTAGGATGAGTTACTATGTGATATCATACCTATGGAAATATTTCATATGTTGCTAGGTAGGTCATGGAAATTTGATAGGCATGATGTACATGATGGGCAAGAAAATACCTACACTCTAACCAAAGATGAAGTGAAGCATAAGTTGAATCCATTGAAGTAGAAAGAAGGTAAGGTATCTAGTGCTACCAAAATATATTTTGTTGATGGAAAAGAGTTTCTCAAAGGTATGAAAAATGAGCATATGTGTTTTTTTGTAATTACTAAAGATTGTAAAGAAGTAGAGGAGGTACCTATAGAAGTTTCAAATATATTGGGAGAGTTTTTTTATATTGTATCGAATAATGTACCTGATGGATTACACCTAATGAGGAAGATCAGTCAACAATTGGATTTAATTCAAGGAGCCAATTTGTCAAACAAGGTAGTGTGCAGAATGACACTAGTACAAAGTGAAGAGTTGAACAGACAAGTTCATAAGTTATTGCAGAAAGGTTTGATTCAAGAGAGTTTGAGGCCATGTGTTGTACCAGTCACATTAGCACCAAACAAGAATGGGGAATGAAGGATGTGCATAGATTCTGATGCTATCAACAAGATTACAATCAAGTACAAATTTCTATTGCCAAGGATGGATGATATTATGGACTATTTGAGTTGAGCTTAGTATTTCACAAAGACAGATCTGAAGAATGGGTACCATCATATTAGTATCATATAAGGTGATGAGTGGAAGACTACTTTCAAGATAAGGGAAGGGTTGTACGAGTTGTTAGTCATGCCTTTTGGGCTAACCAATGCACCAAGAACTTTCATGAGGCCTATGAATGAGGTACTGAAGGAATTTCTAGGTAAGTTTGTCATTGTTTACCTAAATGATATTTTGATCTTTAGTAAAAATTGGAGGAGCAGCTCATTCATATTCGCAAGGTATTTGATAAGTTAAGGGAAGAAAAGTTGTTGATAAACCTGAAGAAGTGTAGTTTTGTAAAGGAGTTGGTGTACCTATGATTTCTAGTCTCGGCAAGAGGTTTGAAAATGGACCCAAAGAAAGTGAAGGCTATTGTTGAATGGCCTACTCCAAGGATTGTAACAAAGGTAAGATTTTTTCATGAATTAGCTAGTTTTTACAGAAAGTTCATAAGAGGTTTTAGCAGTATTTGTGGAACCTTGACTGAAACAATGAGAGGGGATAGAAAAAAATTTAACTAGATAGTAGGAACAAATAGGATTTTAAATCTATTGAAACAAAAATTTATTGAGCAACCTATTCTAGAACTTCTAGATTTTAACAAGGTGTTTGAAGTAGAATGTGATGCTAGTTGTATTGCAATAGGACCTATTGCTTATTTGAGTGAGAAATTGAATGATGCAAAAAGAAAATATTGTGTTTATGATTAGGAATTTAATGTTGTAGTTCAATCATTAAAGAAGTGGAGACACTATCTTCTCCCTAAAGATTTTTTTTGTATATTGATCATCAGGCTTTGCAATATTTGAATAGTCAAGGAAAGTTAAAGAAAAGGAATTTGAAGTGGGTTGAGTTTTTGCAGAGTTATACATTGTTTTGAAATACAAGATAGGAAAGTATAACATAGTTGCAAATAATCTTAGTAGAAGATAATTTTGCTAACAAAAATGTAGATAAAGGTGGTTGGGTTCAAGGAACTTAGTACTTTGTATTAAGATAATTCTAATTTTGGTGAAACTTGGAAGGCTTGTATAGAACCTGTTACACTTGATAGGACAAAGTGGTTGGATTTCATGATCTAGGATAGTGTGTTGTTCAAAGAAAGAGAGTGAAGGATTGGTTGGACATTTTGGTAGAGATAAAATCATAGCTTTGGTTGCTGAGAATTATTACTGGCAATATTTGTAGCAAGATATAAAGATATAGAGTTGTAGAGTATGTCAGATGGAAAAAGGAGTGAAGTAGAATATACGGTTGTATCAACCATTACCTATACCAGAGAAGTCATGGGAGGATGTCAGCATGGATTTTTTTCTTGGATTATTGAGGACATAGCATAGGCATGATTCTATTTTTGTGGCAGTTAAAAGGTTTTCAAAGATGACACATTATATTCCTTACAAGAAGACTAGTGAAGTTGTTCATGTGGCAAAGTTATTTTTCAAAGAAGTGGTGAGACTACATGGTATGCCAAAGAGTATAGTTTTTGATTGAGATACCAAATTTATTGGGTATTTCTAGCATACATTGTGGAAGAAGTTGAACACAGATTTGGAGTTTAGTTTATTGCATCGTCCACAGGCTAATGGACAAACAAAAGTGGTGACTAGTAGTTTTGGAAACTTATTGAGATGTTTCATCGGAGACAAGCCAAAGGGTTGGGATCTAATTTTTCCATAGGAAGAATTTGAATATAACAATTCTATCAACAAGAGTACTAGTAAATCACCATTCCATATTAAATATGGAAGCAGTCCCAGAAATGCTTCTGAATTGAGGCAGTTGGATAAAGGATAGATAAAAGTGTTGAAGTAGAATAATTTGCTAAATAATTGAAGAACATCCATGAGGAGATGAGGAAGCACATAATAAATATTAATACTTAGTACAAGGCTAAGGAAGATGTGAAAAGGAGGTATAAGGAATTTTAGATTGGAGATGAAGTCATGGTTCATTTAGAAAGGAACGTTTTCTAGTGGGTACGTATAATAAGTTGAAAATGAAGAAGTTTGGACTATGTAAGATAGTGAAAAGGTGTGATTCTAGAAATGCTTTTGAAGTGGAGTTTCCTATTGAATTGAATATTTCACCAGTATTTAACATTTTGAATTTGATAGAGTATTATGAAGGAGGTGATGGAGATGAAGTTGTAGAAGTGTAGTGGAGTATTCCAACAACTAGTTCGGCTACAAAGGAGATTGAGGAGCTATTGAATAGTTGTGTTGGCAAACTTACAAAGAAAAAAACTTATGAAGAATACACGATCAAATGGAAAGGGAGGCCAATAGAGAATTCATCATGGCTAACCAGGGAGGAAGTTAGCCATCTTGGTTTTCCTCTGAACACTTGAGATGTGACAAAGTCACTTCTCAAATTACTTCAGGTGTCTGATGCAGGAGAATCCTAGGTGTAAGAGCAATCTTGCATTACCCAATTTTTATTTATTTTTGTCTTTTCTATTTTAATAAGGACTAGTAGACAAGGTGGTTACTATTTATAGGAGCTTACTACTTTTAGTAAGTTTTTGATATGAGCTCAGAATGTTCTCACATTCTACATGAAGGTTCATTAAAAAATTATAAGCCTACCATAAAAATCTTATTTCTCTAGCTTAAGTATCAGAGAAGTTATTGCGGATTTTTGGAGGAAAATTTAGGAGAAAAATACTGACACTCACCATTGGAGGCCTTAGAGTGCCTGGATGAGGTCCAAAAATTTGATGGAAGGATGCTTGCACCATCTCATGCCTGTTGATCACGAGTTGGCATTTTCAAAAAGTGCTTATAATAGCCAATTGGAACAACGGTTTGAGTGCTATGGCCTTCCAATGTTGGGCTATCTGAAATTTCTAAAGTAATATTCAAAAATGAATTTGGCTGACTCTAGGGTTTTTCAGTGATGTAGAGGATAAGGTGATGGACCCAAGCAAAAACCCAAAATGAGCAAGATTGTAGGACTGTTCCTGGTGACCATTCTAGGTCTTGGTAGGAAAATTCCTCAAATAGTCAACTCTAGGATGTTTAAGGCCTCAATAGGTTTTTAATAGTCTATCTAACATGTTCCAAGTATCACCTTTCAGTTTCCACACATCTGAAGATAAACTGCATAGCAAGCTAAAATGTTGTCAATGACAATTTTCAATTTCTATAACAAGAGCAAGGTAAATTGATAGATATCTTTTGATTTTCCCAAGTGACTCTCTAAACCAATGACCTTTTCAAATACCCCTTATCCCTCTCTAAAACATATTTGAACCTTAGATGCAACCCTTTTGGAAAGTATCATAGATTCTTAACACTGTCCCTATTATCACCAATGAAGGAAATGATGCAATTACTAAGCAACTACTAGGAGGACATAAGATCTGGTTCTCAAACTTTGCAAATGCTCTTGAAATCTCTTCAATTAGACAAATCAACACTCAATTTCACCTTATGACTTCATTAACCCCAAAAAATTATTCATTCAAAAACCCTTGTTTCTAGGGTATGTTTAATCTCCCATGTCTAGAGACTTCCTTGACCAATTCAAAGTGCCAACATCTATGTTTTAACACCACAAACATAAATCAACTCTTATATCCTACCCTCATTAAGGGAAAAATCTCCCTCTATCACTATCCCCTCAATTCTCTTCTTGTTTTCAAAATTTTTCTTGTTTGGTGGCCACCAATTTTTGAAGTTAGTTAATTATTTCTAAGTTAGATACATCTGTACATGTTAAATGGATGGTATTCCATGAAGAAATAGTAAACATTTCATGGAAATACCATGATTAATCAAAGAAAACTATCAAAATGTTTTAGAAGTAAGACTACTACAGCCAAATAGTAAATGAACTAAATAAAGCACTCACAAAATAGATTCAAAACCTATTGAATATCATCAAATCTTGTCTGCTCAGATAGCCAAATGCATTAAAAAAATAGTAGATATGCAAAACACCAAAGAAAACCTTCAATTTTACTCTTCAAAACAAGCTTTTACAACCAAAATGGTGAGATAGTATGTACCATGATGATGTACAGGCCGTACACTAACATATTTATAGGTCCAGGAGGTAGTTAACATTACCCCCAATCGACTCCAAATCATTTCACTTAATATTCCTTCATAAAATTTAAACTATGGAGTTTCCCTCCAAAATGCCTATGTAGCTGTTACATTCAAGATTTGAATTTTCTAAAGCAATAAGCTAAGTTTAAAGTGACTTATTGAATGTTTCAACTTATGAAATAACTTGAGATTATTATGAGACCTTATTATGACCTATCTAATGACTCACTTACCCTATGCAAACCTAGACATTACTATACTTCAAATCTCATGGTCCTTTACAAATTTTCAATATGAAAGTCTTCCAAAATATTAAATAGTATTATGACTCTTTATGCTTTCAAATGCCATGATTGGTTACAAAATGGACCAATTGATACCATGAGATCCTCCATGACCTCTATGATGACCTAGATCTCCAAGGTACCTATGATGACCACATGATGCCCCTACATCAAATTCACCACCTTGGAAAATGTTCATGTCTCAAGAACTCTGTCTCACCAAAATTGCTTCCTTTCCTTTATATCTCTACCCCTGGTGTTGAAGAATAAAATCCCCTAAGGTAAAGTGTCCCTTATTCTTGTTACCTGCATAAGAAACATTCACACATTTGTTAGAAATCAAAATCTCTGCCCTTGGGGCAATCACCATTGATTTCTTGTTTGTTTCCTTGACTGTCTTGACATTCTCTAATTCTGCCTCTCTAATTCTACCTACACCCTCCTCATCTCTGTCAACTCATGACACTACCTTTGATGTCTTGTCATCTACTATGACACCCTCTTTTCATTGCTCCTTTCAGGTCCTCTGATAGGATAGTACACCTCACCAATCCATTCTCCTTCACCACCTTGAAATTTTGTCTCTATCCCTATCACAAACTTAAGGATTCTTTGTCCTTTACCTTTCATTACTTGCTGCTATCCCATCTTCATTCTACCCTCTATTTGACCTATATCAAGTTCTCTCACACTTCCTATAAGAAGAGATTCATGTCCCTTGCAACGTAATGGCATTAATTCAACCCTTTTCCCATGACTCCATAATGTATAAATGTTGGTAAAGCAATCATGTGCAACCTTCCTAGATACTTGCCAAGATCTACCTAGGATGAGATGTGCACAGTTCATATTGAAAACATCACATAGAACTTGATCAGAATACTCACCTATTGAAAAGCTTACTGATAATGGATTATGAAGTTTTGACTCTCTTCCACCCATGTAGCATAATAAAGCTTAGGATGGTGTTGAATAGAGAACTTCAATGCATTGAAAACATCCCATGATATTAGATTGCTGCAAGTACCTAAATCTATGACTAATTTATAAACTTCACCTTGTATTAAATAATTTGTCCTAAAAATACTTACTTGTGGTGTCCATTCCTTGCCTCTTCTAAACATTAAGGATTCTCCTGACTCAGGATCTGTAATACCTTTTTCCATTTCTTCCTTGTCTTCTTCCTGGACCAACTATACTCTCTTCTCTTTTCCTTTGTCAGGGCACTAGTAGAATTGATGCCCCACTTTTCCACATGTGAAGCATGTGCCTATGAACATGCCACTTCCTCTTTCTTTTCCACTCCTACCACCTCTTTGATTTTGTACTCCTCTTGAATCAGAATTTCTACCTTTTTCCTTCTCCTCCCAAACTTGAGTTGTTCTTCCTCTTCCTCTCATGGAAGTTCCTCCCCTTGGGTTATCATGTCTTTCACTTCTCTTTTTCAGTTTTTCCTCTATTCTCAAAGCAATCTGATAACACTCTTTCACACTTGTGGGATTAGTAGTAGAAAACTCATCTTGAATGGAAAATTTCAAACCTCCTAAATACCTTGCAACCTTGACAACTTCTTCTTCATCCAAACTTATCTCATGCTCAATTTTTAGAACTCATCCATGTATGCCTTCACATCAAAGTATTTTTGTTTTAGGCCCTGTATCTTCTTATGCATCTAAACCTCAAAATCTTTAGGAGGGAAATTACCTTTCATCTTAGAAACCATTCTATCCCAAGAAGTTATTTTAGACTTACCTTTTTTCATCCTTTTAGCCTCCTCATGATCCCACCATAGGAGTGCATGTCCTTTGAGTTTGGCCTTTGCCAACTTGACCCTTTGTGCCTCGGGTACATTCTCACTATCAAAATAAGCATCCATAGATGCAATCTAATCCAGTAAATCTTCTTCTTTTAGACTTCCATCATACATAGGGATATCCTTCCTTACCTTGTAGCTATCCCCTTTCACAGCTTTCAGGATCCTAAGTGTCCTCTGCTCTTCAGGATCAACCTGTTCCTCTTGCACTTCCTCATTGTTCTCTTCTTCTTCTTATTCAGTATCTTCATAATCATTTTTTTCCCTTCTCTAATTGGATTCCATGGCTTCTAGCCTTTCCAATAGTGCATTGTAGGAGTCTTGTAACTTAGCATTCCTCTCCTCCAATTCTTAAACTTTTCCCACCAAACCTACATTCTCGGGAGCTATTATGTTGAACAAATCAAATCAAATTCAATAAACCTATGTCTTTTCTCTATCCAATACCTTTTCCTCACCAAGAATCCTTTTGTCACCTCAAGTACACCTTTCAACTTTGGGACACAGAAGGAGGCATTAGACACTCCAAGACTTCAACAAAGGGACTAGTCTACAAAAGACTCCAAAAGACTTCTATGATGATGAAACCCTCAACTTCCAATTCCCAAAGAGATCTTGATGATTCTCTAATACCACTTGATGCAAAGCATAGGGTGATGGACCCAAGAAAAAACCCAAAATGAGCAAGATTGTGGGAGTGTTTTTCATGACCATTCTAGGTCTTGCTAGGCAAATCCCTCAAACAGTCAACTCTGCGATGTTTAAGGACTCAATAGGTTTGTTATAGTCTATCTAGCATGTTCCAAGCATCACCTTTTAGTTTCCACACTTCTGAAGTAAAATGCATAGCAAGCTAAAATGTTGTCAATGACAATTTTCAATTTCTGTAACAGCAGCAAGGTAAATTGATAGATATCTTTTGATTTTCCCAAGTGATTCTTTGAACCAATGACCTTTTTAAATACCCTTTATCCTTGTCTAAAACACATGTGAACCTTAGATGCAACCCTTTTGGAAAGTATCACAGATTCTTAACACTATCCCTATTTTCACCAATGAAGGAAATGATGCAATTACTAAGAAACTACTAGGAGGACATAAGATCCAGTTCTCAAACTTTTCAACTGCTCCTAAAATATCTTCAATTAGAAAAATCAACACTCAATTTCACCTTATGACTTCATTAACACCAAAAGCCCTAAATCATTCATTCAAAAACCCTTGTTTCTAGGGTATGTTCAATCTCCCACATGTAGAGACTTCCTTGACCAATTCAAGGCACCAAAATCTATGTTTTAACACCACAAACATAAATTGACTCTTAGATCCTACCCTCATTAAGGTAAAACTCTCCCTCTATGCTTATCCCCTCAATTCTCTTCTTGTTTTCAAAAATTTTCTTGTATGGTGGCCACCAATTTTTGAAGTTAGTTAGTCATTTTTGAGTTAGATACATCTATACATGTTAAATGGATGGTATTCCATGAAGAAACAGTAAACATTTCCTGGAAATACCATGATTAATTAAAGAAAACTGTCAAAATGTTTTAGAAGTATGACTGCTATAGCCAAATAGTAAATGAACTGAATAAAGCACTCACAAAATGGATTCAAAACCTATTGAATATCATCAAATCTTGTCTATTCAAATAGCCAAATGCATTAAAAAAATAGTAGATATTCAAAAAACCAAAGAAAACCTTCAATTTTGCTCTTCAAAACAAGCTTTTACAACCAAAATGGTGAGACAGTCCGTACCATGATGATGTATAGCCTGTACACTGACATATTTATAGGTCCAGGAGGTAGTTAACATTCCCCCCAACCGAATCCAACTCATTTCACTTCCTATTCCTTTATAAAATTTAAACTATGGAGTTTCCCTCCAAAATGCCCATGTAGCTATTACATTCAAGATTTGAATTTTCTAAAGCAATAAGCTAAGTTTAAAGTGACTTATTGAATGTCTCAACTTATGAAATGACTTGAGATTATTATGAGACCTTATTAGGACCTATCTAATTACTCACTTACCCTATGCAAAACTAGACATTACTATAATTCAAATCTCATGGTCCTTTACAACTTTTCAATATGAAAGTCTTTCAAAATATTATACAGTATTATGACTCTTTATGCTTTCAAATGCCATGATTGGTTACAAAATGGACCAATTGATGCCATGAGATCCTCCATGACCTTTGTGATGACCTAGATCTCCATGGTACCTATGATGAGCACATGATGTCCCTCCATCAGTCAGCCCTAGGTATATTAAGTTTGAGTGTCTAGAACCTTCTTGGGTAGCATAAAATTGCCTATTTAAGAAAGAATAATTTCAAAATTATAAGACTAAGTTTGAGTTTCTACATGAAGGTTCATTTCAAAATTACAAGCCTACCATAAAAATCTTATAGCTCTAGCTTAAGTATTAGAGAAGTTATTGCGGATTTACAATGGAAAATTTAGGAGAAAATCTTGAGGCTCACCATTGGAGGCCTTAAAGTGCCTAGATGAGGTCCAAAAACTTGATGAAAGGGTGCTTGCACCATTTTGTGCCTATCGATTAGGAGCTAACATTTTTTAAAAGTAGTTATAATAGCTAATCAAAGCAACAGTTGAAGTGTTATGGCCTTCCAAAGTTGGGCTATCTAAAATTTCTAAAATAATCTTCAAAGATGTATTTAGCTAACTCTATATTTTTTTTAGGGTTTGTCAGCCCTAGGTATATTAAGTTTGAGTGTCTAGGACCTTCCCAGGCAACATAAAATTGCCTATTTAAGAAAGGCCTGGACATTGTCTAGAACAACTCTAGCTATAGTTTGCAGCATCATCTTGCAAATTACTGTAATGAAGGTACCCATGTGGGTTAACATATTGTAATGGTGAATTCTATAATTCCACATTTGTGGCGATAATAAGAATTCCATATTTTGATCTCACATTTGCTGATTGTTCTTTTGTTTCTGTTATGAGTTTATGGTTTTAAGGGGAGCACCCTTCATCATCTCATCATCATGAAATCTAACTTATTACATCATCAGCATAAAATAAAGCCCATTATATCATCATAAAATAACTTAAAACATAATCATGTTTAATATTAAATAACATAATGAAGACATTTCAATGCATTAATTATTCATTTAAATATTCCTAATTAACACATCATAATCTAATCTATGAGATTTCCACAATCCATGAATATGAGTTCTAGTTTCTGGATTTGATTATGTGTAATATTTTTTAAAATTTTAAATTTTGTTCTTCATGTTCTCTGACATCCTGATGATGGATCATGTAGTACAATCTAAAACATTGATGGTAAAAAACTACACACAATAAAATTCAGAAACTACACATCATAATCTAATAATTAACTTAATCATTAATTAAGTCATGTTTAGAAAAGGTTGACGATGTCAAAATTGATAGGGTTGCCACATAAGAAGAGACAAGGAAGGTCACAAAATGGGACATGACATCCTTCCCCTCTAGGAAGAGACATCATCTTGATGTCAATCACAACAAAATAGGTGCACACACACCCAAAACTAAGATATAACTAAAACAAAGCAAGCTATATAAAAAGATGGGGAAAGGAATTTTGTAAATCCTTTGCATCCTTCCAAGTGGCACTATTCATGCCAAATTGGTCCCATTCGACCTTGTACTAGAGGATGTCCATTTCTCATGCCCTAATGGTACATTACTCAATCATTCAGGTGGACTAAATTACCATCACCCATCATTCTTGTACTTGCAACGCATGTCAGTTAAGCACATGAGATCTCTTAAGATGATATATATTAAGAAAAGAAACATGAAAAACATTATGAATGCGAGCCAAAGCAAGCGATATAGAAATTCGATAAGAAACTAGGTTGATAACTTCTAGAACCTCAAAATGGTCAACAAATCTTGGTGCAAGCTTTGAGCTTTTTTTGAACGAGATTGAACTCTTATGTGATCTAACCCTCAAAAACACCTTATCCCTAGTCTAGAACTATCAAAAAGTGTGTTTCTTATCAGCATAACTCTTTTATCAATCTACTCTCTCTTTTAGATGACTGAGGATTATGATTACGTGCTATACCATCTCTTTTAGCATCTCAAGACCCATAATAATCCTATCCTTAACCCTATCCCAAAGAAGAATGATAGGAGTTGTTATAAGAAAAATCCACCAATGGAAAATACTCCTCCCATTTGCACCAATGATCCATGCAATACATGCATAATAAATCTTCAAGCACTTGATTCACCCTTTTAGTCTACCCATCAGTCTTAGGGTGGTAAGTTGTGTTGAAGTTTAGGTGTGTACCCAAAGTGGAGTTTAAGTTGTCTAAAACCTTGAAGTCAATTGGCTATGCCTATTAGAAATGATGGTTTCTAGAATACCATGTAGTCAAAATATCTCTTGGATAAACTTTCTTGCCAAAATTGTAGATCCATCCTTTAGACCACTAGGAATGAAGTGGTAAATTTTGGTTAATTTGTTCACTATGACCAACATGACATCATGCTTACATCGAGTCATGGGTAAACCCTAGACAAAATCCATGCTAATAACTTACCACTTAAACTACAAAATCTCATGTGTGTACAAAAGTCCTTTCGGATGGACATGTCTAGCCTTGACACATTGACATTCCAAACACTGGGCCACATATTCTATCACATCCTATTTGAGTCTCAACCAAAAGTATAAAGGTCTCAAATCAGCCATCATCTTTTTTACCCCTAGGTTCCTTGAAAATGGAGTGCAATGCATCTCCTCTAGAACAACTTTCCATAACCCTTCATAGTTAGGAACATATATACTATTCTAGTATTTAAGCACACTATCATCATCAAAAGAGTAATTATCAAATCAAGAATTAGAGGCATTGATGTCCAAAAATAACTTCACCCATTCATAATGGGTATCTCCAAGAAGGTACTAGAAAATATACTCTCTCATATGAGTTCAAAATGTAGAAATAGTTGTAATGTATCTTCTACGATTGAGTGCATCTGCTACCCTCTTCTCTTTGCCTTTAATATACTCTATGTCAAAATCACATTCACTAAGGAATTCAAGCCACCACCTTTATCAAGAATTTAGGTTAGGTTGAGTGAAAATTTATCTCAACCCCATATGATTAGTTTAATCTCAAATGGCTTTCCCAATAAGTAATGTTGTCACATCTGTAAAGTATGTACTATCATAGCCAATTCTAAATCATGTAGAGTATAATTCACTTCATGAAATTTTATCTTCCTAGACTCATAGACAAAAACCTTACCATCCTACATTAATACACCCACAAGTCCATCCCCTAAAGTATTTGTGGTAACAACAAAATGTCCATTAGGATCTAGTATAACCAAGATAGGACTGGTAGTAAGCCTTTGCTCAAAAAATTGAAAGGCTTTATCACATGCTTCTATTCACTCAAATATTTCACCCTTGCATTGGAGAGACGTAATCGGTGTTTCTATGCTAGAAAATCCCTCAACGAATTTCCTATCATATGCAAAAAGACCCATAAAACTCCTAATTTCACTACGTTCTGCGAAGTTGACCATTTAATGATGGCTTTGATCTTTACATGGTCTATTTCTATGCTATCAACTAATAAAATACTCCACAAGTAGTGGATCTCTTTCTTATAAAATGAGCACTTGGAGAGTTTACCATACAACTTTCTCTCTCTTAGACACTACAGAACTATGTGCAAGTGCTCTTCATGCTCTCCTAAATTCTTGGAATATATTAGTATTTCTTCTATAAATATCTCCATGAATTTATCAAGATAGTCTCTAAAAACACTGTTCATCAGGTTCATGAAAGAAAGATGGACATTTGTTAGACCAAAAGGTAAGACTACAAACTCATAATGCCCATACATCATTCTGAATGTTGTCTTAGGTATGTCTTCATCCTTAATCTGATTTGGTGATATTTGGATCTCGAATTAATTTTGGAGAACATGGTTGATTCCTTCTTTTGATCAAACAGCTCATCAATTCTTGGGAGAGGATACTAATTCTTTATGGTCACCTTGTTTAGCATACAATAGTCAATGCACAACATTAAGGTACCATCCTTCTTCTTAATAAAGATTACAAGAGCTCTCCATAGTGATACACTTAGTCAAATGAAAAATTTATCCAAAATTTCCTATAATTGAGTGTTCAACACATACATTTCAGTGGAAGACATGCGGTAGGGAACCTTTGATTGAGGTTATGCTCCTAGCACAAGATCTATGGAGAAATCAAAATCCCTATTAGAGGGTAGTTTGGGCACATCATCTGGAAACACATCTTTAAATTCCTACAAGATAGGGTGATCCTCTACTTGAGGTGCAATCTCTTCCAAATTCTTGACATGAGCAACAAATAACTAGCATCCCTTCCTCTATGTTTTTTCCAATTGCATAGCTGAAATTTGTCTTACTTCCAAGGGTTGTTTGACACCATTTACTATCACTGAGTAACCTTTATCATTGAGGCACTCAATCACCTTAACTTGATAGTTTAATATGGCTTTGTGCTCACTAAACCAATTGATTCCTAGGATGACATCGTATGAGCCCAAAGATACTACATACATGTTACCCTCTATTCTGAGCTAGGGAGTTCGAACTCACTACAAAATAAGCATTTCTCTACCCTGTGCTAAGCCGTATTACCATATTATACATTCCAAGGTCAGCAATAAAACTATCCCAAATAGGTATCTTAGCTACTATTATAGGATCTACAAAGCATTCAATAGCACTAGTATCTCTAAGAATAGAAACAAGCTAACCAAAAAGTGTACTAGTCATCTGTATAGGAGTGACTTGATAATTTTCCTATCGATGATCAACTGCAACATGAATGTGGTGTTGCTATGGAAAGTTAGTCATGTCAGATCATTGCAGACACTTAGTGACAAAGTGATTACCATGACATACAAAACATCCAATCCTAGGACCTCTCATGTCATCATTCCTATTTTGATCATCCCTATTGTTTTCATTCCTTCCATTTCCATTTCTGTTATTTTGGTTCTTGTTGTTGTTCCTATTCTTCTCAGAATTATCCTACCCCTTATCCTTCATGTTTTTGATTTGTTTTTTCTTTCCATTTTCCTTTTGTCTATCATCTTGATAACCCCTATTATCCTGATATGATGTATTGTCTTTATATGACCAGTTATCTAAGAAGATCCTTTTATAATTTTGGTTGGAGGATTTAGATGAGGAAGCATTCTTCAATCTTTGTTCCTGATTAATGGCTTACGTAGTGTGAAATCCATGGTGTCAAGCTTGTGCATTTCAACCTCACTATAAATCTTAGGTCTCAAACCCATCACAAATTTCTAGGTTCTAAATAGTTCATCATTTTGATATTGAGGAACATACTTCACCAAATGACAAAAATATTCATGATACTATGTAATGCTCATGCTCCACTAAACTAGGTTATAGAAATTGCCATAGAATAGCTAAGGTAACCATCATTTGCAAAAAAGATGCAAAAATTCTTGCCATGTTGCCTCCCCATACTGAAATATTTTTTTTGCCAAAATATTTTCCCACCAAGTAGTTGCCTCACCCATCAATTGAAATGTGACCCAAACTACTCTAGATTTTCCTATATAGTTTGGTTCTAGGAAATACTTCTCCATGAGGGTAATGCATGCCTTTCGTATTTTCCCTAGAAGCTCAACCATGAAACATGACTGGATTCACTCTCTTGAGATCTTTTCTCAAGTCAACTGTTATCTATACCCTATAAGTATTAAGGAGAGAAATTTGATAGTCAGATTTTTCCTTCTACTCTACCTTAGATCTCCTAAGAGCCTTAGCCAACTATTTATCCTCATGTTTCTTCATTAATTTCTCCTCTTGCTTATATAAGGCTTCTGAGTGTTTATCTTCATCACACTTCCTTGCCTCTTCTTCATTGTACCTACCTCGAGTCTCATGCTTTAGGTTATCCACCCTTTGACTTTTTTGTTGCAACAAAGCCCCATGTTAGGTCAACAATGTTAATATTTGATCTAACCTCTCATTAGGTTCCTCAGCTCATGCACCACTACTAAACCCACCTCTACGGTTAGCTCTTGTAGACATGGTAATAACTCAAAAACCTAACACATACATGGGTACAATTAGCATAATAGTCCAAAGGCCTAAGGTTTAAACACAACTCTGATACCATATGTAAGAACCATGCCCTAAGAAAGAAATACCACATCATACATCAATGAAAATGTGGAAAAGAACAAATCACAAAATAATTTGAATAATCAAGAACTAATTCATTATCCATTAACAAAATAATTCAATACAATTAGTTTATCAAATAAACAACATAACACTAAGTTATTGATTAATTACCATAAACATTACATCATTGAACTATGGTGTTCAATTATAATGTATGTACATCACATATCCATCTTTTTCATAAATAATTGTACATTACAAACTTTTATGTTTACATTATCCAATAATTAGAATTACATCAATTGATTGATAACATACATCATCAAACAGATGAAGATACAAGACCATATGATAGGTTCAAAAACTTGGTAAGTGTCCTAAGAGTGTATCTAGTCTCCAAAGCCATCAAACATCATCCATCCTCTATATGAGATAGGAGTGTGGCCCAAGAACTTATACCTCACCAACCATAGAGTGTTTTACTCCCCCAGGATTCTTTCTAACATGAGAAAGATAGCTTCCTAGAACAAGATGGATCAGATGGATCTGACACAAATTTGAAACATATTGCATACATCCATGTGCATGGCAGCCTAATCATGGAATGTGGTAGGGAAAAGAAAAGAACACCCCACATCTACCCATATGCAATGAAAGAAAAACTATAAAACATCTACCCACACATACATTTCTTTAAAAAAAAATAGCATATCTACTTATATGCAAGATAAATTGAGCATAGTCACACACATATGCTGCATATCAGATCAAGATACTTAAAATGTAATAATAAATTCCTTGACCAAGTGCTCAATTCATCAATAATACTAAAATAGAGACAAAGCGTAATGAATCCTATTCACAAAATTTTGATAGGTTGAGAGAAGAAAAACATAATGCATCCATCCTTGCTCTCCCTTATGCCACATTACACCCAAACATGAAGGATTTAAACATCAACACTCAAACCCCGGAACTTATATAATCAATTTCAAAAGTTTCTTGTACATATACATCATTATATAGAAATCAATTTCTAAATTCACATACAACTCAGGGGACATTCCATCTAGGAATTTGTAATTGGTAAGAACACAACATCCTATCTATGAGTTTACATTCAGCAATTATCTCACACAGTCTACCTTGAAATTCATACATAGCTGTAAATATATTCCATCTAGAATTTCATAAACAATAGGTTTACAACATCTTATCTATGATTTCCTTTTCAAAAATCATACAACAGTCCAAAACATAGAACTAAAATTCACTGTAATATTCATGAAGTAAAGCTTCTTATCTACATCTCAGGTGAACAACACACACAACTGGCTAATTTGTATTAACATCTTTGCTGAACAACAAGCACAATTAGGTATCTTAACTACATTTACTAGATGGTTCTAAAGATATTATATCATTTATCCAATTAAAACCTAGAGAAAATGTTCTTAAAGAAAGAAGATTTTTCTTTCACAACAATGGAACCATTTTTCACCATTCCAATCCATTGTATTATCATTGATGTTTAAAATTTATTTTACCTTTTCTACTACTATTCAGGAAGGTTTTAAATTTCTATTCGTGTCTTAAAAACATTTTAAAATTTTCTAAGGATCATCCTATGCATAAAATTTGGTTCATAACTTACTGATTTGGGGAGGAAGTACAATTTACCCAGTAGCCATTTATGCTTTTGGTCCTACAACATTTCTCGCCATACTGGGCAACTATATAGGCGAGGAAACGAAGGGCCAAGGTATATTGACATTATGTCAAATAGTTCACAAGAGATTCTCTTCATTATTTGGGATGCTTACCTTGACCCTGTTTCCCTCTCACGGCTATACCATGCTTGTTATGTAACCAAAGTCAACGTGATAAGATTCTTTGTAGTTGTAAAACAATTTCAAAATAGATGGCAGTTTCCAAACAACATAATATGCTACTAGAAAATATTTTGACAGTAAGAGAATGAGTGGATGCTACCACATGGTTAAATACAACACTAAATTCTTCCTTGCTAACATGAATATGATGTGGGAAAAGAAATAAGTCACAAATGTCTATGCACAACCAAGAATTTTAAGGAAAAATTGTAATAAAAGTAAAGTTTAAGTATTTTTGTTATTTCTTAATGGATTTTGGAATCGTTCTCACCTAATATTTCTAATAACACAAAAGAGCTAAAACATAACAAAAACCAAGCATTCCATCAGCCAACCATGATTTTTAGGGAGAGACAAGCATAAAAGATCTTGGAAATTCACCTAGGATCAATTCTTTCTAGATCGATTGTCTTCTAGCTTCCACTTCCCCAAGCTTAGGCCCAAGACAGTCTTTGTCTTACAGTTATCAGAGCTATTTTTTCCCCAAATCTATTGACATCCTTTAATCCTATACACTAAGATCCTTATAGAATAAGTGTAATATAGGGATTCAAGAGGAACATAGGTCAGTAGAAATGATTTTAATCAAGCTAAAAGGATTTCATTATCTCCAGTTTCATTGAGGTTCTCCCCAATTTCCTCTAGTTGTCTTCCCACTACCTACGACTTCCTTCTTTAACCTCCAATTGTCCATAGAAAAATCCTACAAATTGTTCTAAAATCAAGATGCACATATCTAATCATAACCAAGCCATTGCATAGTTTTTTATATACTTGCCTCTCTTGCCCAATTTGTGTTGAAATTAAAATATGAACATATCCTAAAGAAAAAACATATTTAATTAGTTGATATAAACATAATTTTAAGAATGCACAATTAAATAATTAAATTTAACCTTTTACCTTTGGAACTTAGATATATTTTTAATCCTAACATGTATCATGTAGAAATCAGCATGACATGAAAGCTATAAGTAAATTAATCATGTTTAATCTAAGTGGTGTGTGAGATGTATGGATTATTCATATGTCCCCTTTTGAGAGGCTAACCCCCTCTACCTCAACCACACCCTCGCCTTTGACAACCTACAATCACTGAAACACTTGCAACCAGATAGAAGTCAGTATCCATAAAAATAATAATTGAATCGACATCTTAAAAATAATGTAAATGTAATAATATATACACTAATATCCTCAATTACCTCATCGTCATGAAATTTAACTCATTACATCATTAGCATAAAATGAAGCCCATTATATAGTCATTAAATAACTTAAAACATAATCATGTTTAACATTAAATAACACAAGGAAGACATTTCAATGCATTAATTATTCATTTAAATCCTCCTAAATAATACATTATAATATAGTAATTAAATTAATTATTAATTAAGTCATGTTTAAACAAGGTTGACCAAGTCAAAATTGACAGGGTCACCACATAAGCAAAGATAAAGAAAGTCACAAAATGGGATGTGACATGAAGTCATAAAATTCTTGATTTGAATCTATTCAATATGATGAAGATAGAGGCTAGGAAGGCAAAAGATATAGACTTACAAATTGATGAACTTGTTCTCTCATGGATATATTTTTGGGGATTAAGTTTAAGCAAGTGGCTAGTGATCACTAATGTAATGAATTGCATGATTAAGTAATGTTGATTTCCTCTAAGTCCTAAGTTTTAACATTGGCAAGAGTGTTAACTTTGACAAGTGTATTTATAAAATTTTGAAATTAAATAAGTTTTAAAAATGTGTGTGTGTGTGTGTGTGTGTGTGTACACACACACATATATATATATACATACATACATACATACAGATAGATATCTATATGTATGTGTGTGTGTGTGTGTGGAGAGAGAGAGAGAGATATGTGATTTGATTTGATGTTGGAGTTAAATTTAGAGAAGAGGATTTAGTAGTTGAGTAGTCTAACTTCATAATTATTTATTATGCTTTTTTCAATGGTGTCGAAAATAGCTTTAAAAAAATACCAATAGTTGTGCAAAAATTATATAAGTTTTTTTATAAATAAGCATATATTTTAATAACCACTTAAAATATAATTTTTTTGATTGATTTAAGTCATATCATTTAAAATTGTACATTTCTTTAGACCCTAAAATAGTGGATGACTTAAACATCACACACTAAGGCTTTGTTACTAAAGTGTTAAATAGTCAAAGTTGACTTATTTTCACAATCTTAATTTTTCCATTAGTGTGTGATGTTTAAGGGTGGCCCTAAAATACTTGTATTATCAAAATAACAAACATAATAATATTAGTCTCGATAGATATGGATGTCTTTAATATTGCATGTTCTATTTACTACACCTCTTCAAATTTATTTGAGAGGAATTCTATTGTGAGTCAAGTAAGAAAAATCATAAATTTATGCGTTAAATAACATAATTTTTTTAAAAAAATGTATCAATTATTTTCCTACAAGATAGTCATACGTAGAAAGGAAAGAGTGTTCAATATATTTCAAAAAACTTGAAAACTATTAAATAGTTTTAAATCAACAAATAAAATTAATCTTAAATAAATTTAAAAAATAATAAATTTGCATTAGTTTTAAACTAAAATTCAATAATTGTTTGATAAATATTTTAAATAGTTTTAAACAAAATATTCTCACTTTTGGAGCTCTCTTATTAATGA
The DNA here is from genome assembly GCA_028749045.1 of Cupressus sempervirens. Classification (NCBI taxonomy): domain Eukaryota; kingdom Viridiplantae; phylum Streptophyta; class Pinopsida; order Cupressales; family Cupressaceae; genus Cupressus; species Cupressus sempervirens. Next base: position 774,137,429 of record CM053787.1, on the reverse strand, counting down.
CAACTTCTAGAGTTCATGACTTTTAGTTTTAGACTTGATTGAACTCTTTTCTAAATTATAGATCTTACGGCTCGTTCATTGTAGTTCAATTTGATTGGCTAAATTCTAGTTATAAGACTATAATGGATTTTTTATGCATAGATTTATTATAAATAATTGGTCTTCTATTATGAGGATCTGAATTATGTATTTGTCAAAAAATTTCGAGCCTACATCAATTATGTAATGAGAACATTGACTATGGTTTGGAATGTGGTGTGAGTGTTGAATACAATTATCATTTATTATTGAAGAGCTTCTAGATTTTCATGGTGTTATTATAATTAGACTTTATTGGGTTGTAAGTCAAACTTTTGTTTGTCAAATTAATTATTATGAGTTCAAATCATAAACATTTCAAGAAACCTATCACATTCATTTAAAATCATGTTTGATGTAAAGGAATTTTCAAGGTCAACAACTGTCTATTCATGGTGGTTTCAACTCTAGAAAATTTTGCTCCTCCTAACCAGGTGGTCTAGGCTGACCTTTGATTGGTAATCTCCAATATGGTGCACTTGGGTGTTGGATGGTTTATAGGTGACGGGTGGTTGAATTTTGAGGGGACCTAGAACTACCAGAGGAATTGGCATTTCTTTACAATACTGGGCCCAAGAATAGTCTGGAGAAGGATACAGATACAATGATTTCAAAGAAGAGATGGAAAGGTGCACTGATGGGACTCTAAAACCTACATTCCTTACCTAGGGATCTTCCATCCATATCTAATTGGGATACTCAACTAGAAATTCTTCGACCAAATTGAATGGTTGACAATATCACAAAAGGCTTTTCTCCTAGTCTGGTTGGTAGGTTTCAATCTTATAGACCTAACATTGACATGGTGAGAAAATGAGTTTTCTAATAGATGGAAACTGAAGGGTTTTGTTGAGATTGCGTCCATGGTGAGAGCTTTCTTCCTATTCAAATTTTCCAATGAGGATGATGGAAACTATGTCTTGGTGGGAATTTGGAGACTTGGTAAACACAATATGGTATTAGCCAAATGGAAACCTAGTTTCAACCCAAGTGTTGATATTCAACAGATGGCTTTGCTCTAGGTTAAACTATCTAGTCTTATTTGGAGTTTTGGGATGATAAAATTTTCAAATGGATTGGGGATTTATTTGGGTGATTCATTAAAGTGGATGCAATCACCCTTTACAAGTCCCTATTAGGATTTTCCATGCTCTATGTGAATGTGGTTGTTAACAAAACCCTTCATTGTAGTATTACCTTAAAATCTAAATCAGGGACTTGGAGGCAAGATATTAGATATAAAAATGTTAAACTATACTACTAAAGGTGTAAGAAATATGGCTATGTGAACATAAAATCTAAACCTTATGCAAATCAAGGAGAAATTGACATTGGGAAGGAAACTACTCAAGAAGGCAGTGCATCAGAAGATGTCCAAAGGGGTTCCTTGGGGATAGGCCACATTTGTGACAATAGGAAGGATGTTATCAAAGAAGGGAGTTAATTAGAATATGTTCAATAATCTTCCTGAGGAATGGGCATTGTTCCTACCCTTCTTTGATGGAAGAAAAGAAAATGCAGACCACCTAGATAGTAGAGATCACAACCAAAGAGCATCTAGTGAAAAATGGAGAAAAATATGGAAGAGAGTAGAGAAGATTTAGAGGATGGTGAATTTTGGGTGGATATTATGGTTTGGAGGGCCCCATGGTCCCCTACCATAAAGGACCCAAAATAGTCGCTAAGTGAAGATCCTCAAATTTTATAGGCAGAAGGCTTCCAAAAGAAAACATGCATGAGTTATTCCTCTCCATAGGGTACCCTGATGGTTTCCCTCCCATCTATGGAACATTTTCTATCCTCATTCTTGGCCTCCCCACTAATGGTGGATGAGGGCTAGCAAGCACTCAAGAAGAAGATGCGTGGTCAACCTAAAGTAGATGCGCACTTAGAGATGAGCTAGACAACCACCAACAAGAGTGGAAAGAACTAAGGAAACTTCTTGTGATACTCCTCATGGGAGACATAAAACATGGGAAGACATCCAAAGAGGTAGGAAATAAAATTCATTTCATGCAATATAAGGGGCCTAAATAGCACAAGGAAACATTTTTCTTTGAAAACTATGATCCATGATCATAATGTAGATATTATCTTTATTCAAGAGGTTAAAATAAATAAATAAAATTCTGATAATATTGCTATGTACATGTGGCAAGGGAAAAATATTCTTATAGAGAAGTTTCCCGTGTATTAGGATGGATAGATACAATGGGGAATCCTTATAGAGTAAATGGTAGGGAGATCTTATACCACCCCCATTTTGTGGTGGTGGCCTTTAATGATGAGATAAATAATTGGGTGCTCCTAAATTTCTATGCTCTTAACACCATAGGGGGTAGACTTCAGATTTGGGGGTAAGACTCAATGTGCATGAATAGTTGGAAAGGAGCTAGGTACATTTGTGTTAGGCATTTCAATACCCTCTTATATCCCTCAGAAAAGATGGGTGGTCTTGATGATGTCTTAGAGAGTATGTAGGACCTAGAGGGATTTATTAGAAGGAATCACCTCATTGATGTGGAGCTATAGGGAGTCAAGTTTACTAGGTCTAACAATCATCTAGGAAGAAACCTTATTCAGGTTAGACTTGATAGGATGCTTCTCTTGGTTGATTGGGAAATTTTGCCCCATACCTCACTTAATGGTTTCCCAAGATTGATCTTAGACCATTCTATTATTTTATTTAACTAGACATCCAACACCCAACACACATGAAAACCTTTATGCTATGAAATCATGTGGCACTCACATTTACATTTCTGTGATTGTGTTAACAACTAGTGAAATACTCAGATCCAAGGGACTCCTATGTTCCACATAGTGAGGAAGCTTGAAATTATTAGAAGTGAGGTGATTTATTTGAATTAAACCTCTTTTGGAGATATCTTTAAGAAGAAAAAAGAAATTGGAAGTAAGCTTAAAGAATTTCAAGCAAAGATGGTGGGAGGAGACCTTTCAATTACTATCCATGAAGAGGAACAATTCTTGATAAGGAAATGGAATCAAGTGATTGAAAGAGAGAAAGTCTTCTAGAAATAGAGATCCAGGATTCAGTGGCTCTTGAAGGGGGATATGAATACAACCTTCTTCCATAGGTTAGCCATAAAGCATAAATAGGGAAACACAATCTGAAAGCTCATTAATAATGACAATGTTAAGCTTATTGATAAGGAGGAAATTGGGAGATGGACTACCCAATATTTCGAAGATATTTACAACCCCCTAAACCTCAGGTTAACCTGTTGGTGGAGAGGGAATTACTAGAGATTATAAAACTAGTGGTGAATGAATTAACCAACTAAGAGCTCATAAGAAAAGTGACTGAAGATGAAGTTAGAAAGGAAATCTTTTCTATGGGATTCTTCAAAGCCCCAGGCCCTAAAAAATTTCCCCCAACTTCTTTTCAAGAGTGCCAAGAAATTATTAAGTATGATCTTGTTCATGCAACAAGGGACTTTGTCCAAACTGGTAGAATTCTTAAAGAGATAAACCAGACTTTCTTAGCTTTGGTGCAAAAAGTTGATGACCCCACTCACCTTGAGGATTTCAGATTGATAAGCCTTTGTTATACCATCTACAAGATCATCTACAAGGTGGTTTTGAACATAATGAAACCTATCTTGTATAAGGCAATTAGCACTACTCATAATAGTTTTGTCTCTGGACGAAAAATCCTAGATGTTGTCAACACCTTTCATGAAGTCCTTCACTCTATGGAGAGGAACAAGAACCCAAGTATGGAAATGAAACTTGATATTTCAAAGGAAAGTATGATAAGGAGTGGATAGAATTTATGTTTAAAATTCTTAGACAATTTGGGTCTGGGGAGAATTGTATTACTCTAATTAGGGAAATGATCTAAATATTGTCCAATTCTTAGTTTTGGTTAACAAATCCTTGGGGTTATTCTTTCTAGCCAAGAGGGGACTCCGCAAAGGAGACCTACTATCACCCTATGTATTCATAATGGTTTTGGATATTCTAGGTAGGAATATCTTGAGCATGGTTTCTTAGTGGTAAATTATGGGGGTCAAACTGACTATGACCCTCTAACCTGAGGTGTTACAATAATTTGTTGATGATACTTTTCTATATGGAATATCCCCCATAAGGGAGGCTAAGGCCTGGAAGAAAACTTTGAAAAGATAGATGGAAGTGTTAGGAAAACATTAAAAATCACCATAAGAATAAGCTCTACTTCTTTGATATGGACTTGGCTCTACAACAAAGAATTACAAGGGAGTTACAATGTGAGGTTGCAAACCTCCAAAAAACCTATCTAGGTCTCCCCCTTACAGTCAAGGAAGTTACCCCCCAATTCTATTATACTATGGTGCAAAGGATGTAGAGGAAGTTGGTAGGCTAGAAAGGTAAGGTTTTAAGCAATGCTGGTAAACTTCAACTCATTTCAGCCTCGTTATAGGGAACCCATGTCTACTTTTTTTCTTTATTCAAAATCTCTAGTTAGTTCAAAAATGTACTTGAAAAGATCCATAGGAATTTCCTATGGTTAGGTATGGACAAGAAGATGAAATTGACCCTAGTTAGTTGGGAAAAGGTGTGTATACCTACATCCCAAGGGTGTCTAAACCTAATGAGAATTGGGGATCTTAAAAAAGACCTCATGATGAAGATTAGCTAGAGACTAGCCTAGAATTTGACCTCTTGGTGTCAAATTATGATAGCTAAATATTTGGGTGGTGGACCTTTCAATTGAAATCCCTCTTTAAGGAAGATATATGGGTGGGTGATACTCCTCTAATTCACACAAATTTTTCTACTTTAGAATAGAAGGGGGTGAAAATGTATGGTAAAAAGGTGAAGAATTATATCTGTAATAAGGAGTGGAAGGCTTTTAATATGGACAATTTCAACCTTATAGATAACACTATGTATGAGGAATTGAGATCCCTTTTGAAAGATATCTAAATCCCCTCCTTCCTGGAGGCTGAAAAACTTATATGAGAAAAGAACCTAAGTGGGGACTTGTTGGTAAATAGATTGGTTCTTTTTAATTTAACTCTCAAATGCCCAAATTTGGAAAAACAACCATATACCAATAGTTGGATAATCTATCTTCAGATTGATAGATTTCCTCTGAATTGAAAGGTACAGCTCCCTTATCAAATAATATTCAATGAATTTACTAGTTCCTAAACTAATTGGGTATATTCTTAACCTGAGAACAGAAGAGGAAAAACCAAGCTAGCCCTAGACTAAACCAACTCAGGGAGATTTTAGTTCCTAAACCTAGCCAATATCAAGAACCCACAATTCTTATGCCTTCTCGACATTGGTAATGCAAAAATGAATATTGTAAGTGGGAAATGCAATGAAATTGGAATGAAAAGAAGATTAAATGTCCTCATCTTTGCAATAGGAATAGTTGAAAATACTCTGATTTACAACCTTTTGGCCATTTGACTCAAAATGTATGAAAGTGTTCAAAACTAAATACAACCATGCTCCAATTGATTATAATCAGAAAAAGTAATAAACAAATACTCCAATTCAAAATAAAACTTCTTTGTATTGAACACCACAAATAAAAATACTCTGACTTTATTTTCTCACAAATCCTTCGCCAAATTCATTGCAAAAATCAGAATACAAAATCCTCTAAATACATCAAAATTTATGTCTCCTCTCTACCCTGAGAATACCTACCCTTGCAGAAAAGAATCCTCCCTCCTCGAAAAAGATCTGTCATAAGAATAATTTCTCAAGTGACTGGTTGATTCTCTCATGACCATTCGGTTCCTCTGCCTCTTCAGTTATTAAAATTTAATCATGACCAGCTCTTCACTTTCTAAGCATGCCACATGTCACTTTGAGATTTCAAAAGCTTTCAAAAATGAATCACTATATCATCTGTCTACTCTTGTTAATTAGGTCTGATGTAAAACGTATGATATCGGCATCTGCCCAATTCAATCTCTCTTTAACTTCATCAAGACGCGTGCCTATACTGTCTGCTTCAATATCCTCACTCAAATTGTTGAACTTTCGGGCCAATGGAACTACTTGCTCTCCAACTGCATGCCCTTGTTCTAGCCAAGTTCTCTCTTTTTTTAAAGGATTATTGAGCCAGATTGATCAAAACCACCAGCATCTTCAACCTCAGTTTCAAATCAAGCTACCATTGAGCATATCATAAGCAAGCTTACAGAGCTTGTCTGTTTTGGTGTCAATGAGTAAAAAGTGAACATTCCAAGCTTGAAAAGAGAATAGTATGTGCAGATGCACATATACATTAGTGGGACGAATGCAATAACCTGCACTAGCATCTCTTTCTTTCCTACAGCTTTGATGAGGATAGAAAATAGGGAAAGATCAACCCCGCTTGGCAATAATATGGCTTCTGCTAAGAGAATGGCAGCTGACATAGAACCCAGAAGAACTGTCAGAATTTTCTCAAGCTGCTGCCTGAGTACGCACAGCCAAACCCACTCGATCACATCTAGGTATTGTGCAAGAGAATCAGTGCGAGGAGGTCGGAAACTTGATATGTAGCGCCAATCTGTGGAGCTGCCACGTTCATAATTCTTAATTGTGTCCTCAAGTTCAAGAGCCTCGCAGACGTTGCTCATATATTCACTCTTATAACGATAATATTCCTCCCTAGCTCTTCTTAGTTGACGCCTAAGGGTGGCCATTGATTTTTCAGCAGCATCATAATCGATGTCGTTTTCTCCAAATCTTCCTCCTGATGGTTTGAAGTTTGGATCTTCTCTACTCATCTGTGCTAGCATATTGTCAATAACATCCATACAGGGACGTAGTCGATCCCGCCTGGACATTCGATTTGAAGTAGCCTGTGCAATTACAATTGCATTTGAAAGTTCTTGATGAGCATCATCAAGTTTAACAGCCATTTTAGCAACTCGATGCGACAAAACTTTCTGTCGGTAGATCCAATTTGCGTTCCTCCAAATGCTCCTGGGAATTTCAATCAAACCATATTCTAGAAGAAAAACACCCGTAACAAGACCAAAAGTATTTGAGCATGCCATGGCCATACCATTTATCCAATGTCCCCAGGTTCTGTGCAAGATAATAAGAATGATAATTCCAAGCAATCCAATAGAGCCCAAACTTAAGTAGAAGACAAGATTTCCCTGCACGCTTGTTTTTAAATCTCTCTGTGACTGTGAAATCTGCAGCATCTTCATAACACTGGATAGTTGGTACTATAGCCCTTCGCAATCTCGATGACACAATTGAAAACTGAAGGAGCTCCTGGCCCGATTTCAAGGTCATGCCATGGATGTGCTGCAACGGATCGCCTAGTCATTGATGAAAGAATGCACTCATTCAATTTAACTTGAAGAAATCTAGAGCTTGAAACCCCATCTCCATTTGAAGCATACGTAATTGCGCAGCTTGTTTTCTCTCATCCCAAACACGTGAGGAGAGTTCTCAATGCGATCCCCACGAAGAACTTCCCCCAAATTTTTAGCACTGTTGACGATCTCCTTTGGCTCCAAATAATAGTAATCATAAGGTAGCTGTGTCTTAGTTGAGGCTAGCTTGTCCACTTTTACCTGTGGCTCATCACCTTCGAAATGAAGATAGACATTATCCATATCAATTGTTGGCGAATCTGACATTTTATTCTCACAGCCTCTGCATATTTCCAATGGTTGTGTATATCAACTAGCATATTGTGAATCACACCCGCATGACCTTCTCTTTGGCGGAAAATAAGCAAATAGCTTCTCCTTGCGGAAAATAAGCAAATAGCTTCTCCTTGTGGAAAATGAGCATGAGAGGGCATTTTCTGCCAAAGCAACTTCTTCGTGCTCGGGTCGTCACACTCCAAACAGAGCTCGACAGATATCAATTTTTGTTCGTTTGTGAAAAGATTTGAAACTTTAGTATCTCAAAGGTGAAACCCGACGCCGGTGGTCATAACTTATGTTCATCATATGAGGTGGACTTGAAGCCTAATTTCATTCCATTAATATCTTCTGAACTCCTTTGGGCCGCGGGTGTCTCTCTTGAAGCACGAACTCAGGCATTGAGTCTTCCACATCCGCAGGCTAGCAATGTCTTTAAAATTTGTCGACTTTCCCTTTCATTCTATCAATCGAGTTTCATATGTCGACTATGTGTCTGGTGTCTTTAAATTGAATTATAAGCTGCATGTTGTCCACCATCATCGGATGTTTGAAATACCACTTCAACAATGTGGGCGCAGTATGAGTTTGAGATCTACGAGCATTTTGCCAAACAATGCTTGGTTTTCTTTCTCAAAGATTTCTCCGAGATACTAGACCCAAGATATATCTTCGTACCTATATTTATACCTTTTATGAACTTAGGTTGGATGACATGTTATCGAACTTGTAGTCCACACAATACTGACCTATTCTGCCATGTGTGTCCAATTGAGCAAACAAGATGTCCGATGGAACTCATTCAAGTATAAATCCATTACTGTTTACAATTTTCAAACTGTGTTTAATATCAACCGAATATCTTTCAATTTTAGAAATGAAAAGTATCTAGCACTGTAATACCTCAAAATTGGCTCATTGCGATTATACCAATTCTGGTCTATCCTGATAATTGATAAAGTCCTATTTCATTAGGCAAATTATTGCTCTAACATGTGCTACTTGACTTAATTTTCAAATGCACAAAACCCTAATCTGCATTCATCATATTTCCTATTTAATTCCTATAGTACTCACTCATATTAGCCACATTAAACCTATTTGATTTAAATTTAATTTAATCCAAAGTATTCATACTTTATTAAATTAAATTATCTCCTAAGACTAATGTACTATGGGGTTAAATTTATTTAATTTAATAAATATGCCTATTTTAATTAATTAAACAAAATTATTTAATTAGATAGAAAAGTGTCTCTAATTAATTAAATAAAATTATTTAATTAAATAGAAAAGGTATTTATGAGAGCATATCTCTTTTTATTAAATTAAATATTCTTCCTAATTCTACTCTTCAGTTCAAAAATGAGAATTCCTAGATAACTACTGATCAAATTAGAAGTGATCCAGATCACTTACTTTCACACTAAATTCTATCTGAGCTGACTGACTCCTACACTCATATCTGAGCTAATTAACTCTCTTTAATTTGGGAATCTTCCACCATGACTGAACCTTATCTTCAATCCTATCCATTGATTGGAATTGATCTCAACCGTTGAAAAATTTTAGGATTTCTATTAAAGAGACCCTCAATTCTTCATTTTAGGAGAGAAATCGAATTGTTATTGAATTGTTGCTGCATTTTACACTCACATAGCTCATTGCCAATTTTCATACATTTCTTAGCTTAATTTCATATAGTTTTAGAAATGCATACATTTAGCATAATTTGCTTTACATGCTCTTAGACTACAATGCATTTCTCATCCTAGAATACTTTGCACATTCATTTAGATTAATAGAATTTCTTTAAATCCTTTATTCTTAGAGGGTCTAGCTGCTTACATCTCAAATCTGAGGATATTTAATAAGCAAAATCCCTTTAGATAGAAGGTAATAGGTCGGCTTGTAGGAATATTCTTGGGTGAACAATCTCATGTTCATTCCAGGATGAATCTGCATACAATGACCATGTTGAAGTGTGTGTGTTACAATTGAGGCCACATTACACGCATGCAGGCACTACATGTCCAGTTCTCATCAGTAATTCAAAAAAGAGTGTGAAGAATATAGATACTAGATATAACAATACATCTTCTTTTTGAAAATTTTGTACACATGTATTATCCAGCTGGCCTAGATAACATTTGTGATCAAGTTTTGATGCAGTGCAATACAACCATGCAGCAGAAATACAACAACAAGAAGAAATAATAATGCTAGATCTAATACCAAATTACAATTCTTGATTCATAAATATAACTGATTACATGCAATGTGTTGGGCTGTAAGCCCTTCCCAGTTATGACTAGATACAAAGGAAGTAATAATTCTCCAAGATCCCTCAAGATCCAAACCCAAACCCTAGCTTGTCTAGATCCACACTCTGGTAGAAAATTCCAAGTATGATCTCAACTTGTGCTTGCAAGCCCACCAAGCAATCTCCTTATTTTCCAAGCCATAGCTACTAGCTCTGCTCCAACTTCATCCTAGTGTCAACTACCTCACATTTGGCACTCTATCCACACATTCATAACTCCATCACAATCTTGTTGTAAACTACCTCACATTCGGCACTCTATTCATTGACTTAGGAAAAATCGCTCTTCAGCTACTTCCCACACCCACTCCTCTTCTGAGTGAATGAATAATGACTAAAGAATTCCCCACGACCCCTACTTATACCAATCTAAGCCAAAAGTTGGCCCAAAACACAAATTAAATGCAAATACATAAATTAAATGCCAAAGTCAACCTCCTACAACAATTAAATTCCCAAAATTGATGTCTTAGAAAAATCATGATATCTCCTAGTTCTGGATAAATTAGAAATTGTACTTCAAACCGTAGGTAGAAATCTAGGCCCTCTTAAATCCCTGAAATTTTCATCCACTAACTCATTATAGAAAATTAGTTACATGACTTGCAACAAGAACAAAATTCCTATGCAAGGCCAAACTCCCCCCAAACCATGCCAAGCAACCAAAGACCATGCCAAGCAACCAGGACCATGCCAAGTCCAAAGATCATGCTGAGTCCCATAGACCATACCAAGCAACTAAATACCATGTCGAGTAACCAAGACCATGCCGAGCAACCAAGACCATGCCGAGCTCTAAGACCATACCGAGCTCCAAGAACATGTCAAGCTCCAAAGGCCATGCTGAGCTCCAATCCTTCTTTGACCAAGTACCAGTCCAAACATCCTCTAAAGAAACTACTGAGCCTCCTCCAATGAACTCCAAAGTAGTCACCAAGTAAATCCAAGATGCTCTTGCATCAAGTTTTCTATTATGGACTCACATGCTGTCATTTTGCTGCAATGATTTGAAAGAAATGTGTTACTTGTGCCATGCTAATCTTAGAAACATTATCCATAGCACTATTATAATCAAACATCCATCAAACCCATATATGACAAGATTTGAGTTGTGAGCTATAGAATTGATTCTGTTTTTAGGAGCTTCGAGTGTCAAATTATTTCCTTGAACAAGATCTTGGTGAATCTTCATTTCAGCTTTCAGCAAGAGATTCTAAGGCTTGAAGTTAGCAACTTTTATTTTTAAATTGAACCCCAAATCCTAAACTGAAACTTTGAATCCTTTTTTTTACATTATAGATGTTGAACTTTAAAACTTTAAACATCTAAACTCACTTTTGAACTTCAGAAAAGCTCATAATTCTAAAACTTTTGATGGGCTCATTTGGAAGTTTAAAATTGGGGGGACTAGAAGTATGCCTATAGGACTTTAGTGTGAAATCAGCCTACAATAGCATAAGAGGGGAGGTGGGAAACATGGAGTGGAAGAATGTTTGGCATTCCCATATTCTCCCCAAAATCAACTTCTTCTAGTGGTTTGTTATGCATCGTAGCATTCTCACTATTGATAATCTTAAGAGGCATGACTTTCAAATGGGAAATTAGTGTGTGTTATGCTATGGGGAGGAAGAGACTATACCTTTTCTTTTAATCCATTGCCCCTACTCTATGTAGGTCTAGTAGAGAATCCTTGACCAACCTAAGATCTTGTGGATTTTCAATAGATATGTTCATCAATGCAACTTAGCATGGCAAAGCCCCTCATACCACCCCCTCATTAAAATTATTTGAAAGGCCATTCCCCCATATGTGTGTTGGAACATATGCAAGGAGAAAAATAACTATATTTTTAGACAAGTGGTTACTTGAATAATGATGGGTGTGATTAGAGAGTGTTCTTTGACTTTGAAATGGAAATTGTCCCCCCACCCCTCACACATATTGAGAGTAGTTGGGCATAAATTTGGGACATATCTCCACTAATTGAGTAATTCAATAATTCAAGGATCCAAAAAAGGCTAAACATCATATGGTAGCCACCTCCCCTAAATTGGTGTAAATTGAATTTTGATGGGTCAAGGAGGAGTGGAGTTGCGATTAGGAGAATCATCCAAAAAATCATCCAGAAAGAAAAAGGAGTTTTGATCAAGGGATATTCAAAGAAATATCAGAATGTTTCAAGTAATGAGTTAGAATCCTTTGTCCTCCTATGGGGGTTGGAGTTAGTGCATAATATGAGAATTCATAATTTGATAATGAAGGAAGATTCATTATTAGTAATTGAGGTTATTAAGGGAGATACTAAGATGAGCCGGTATGCCATGTCGATTATTAGAGATGTCCAAATTCTTCTGAACAAGATTAATCAAGTCAAAATTCAAAAAGTCTATAGGGAAGGAAATCAAGTGGTGGAAAACCTAGCAGGATACGAACACAAGGCTATTAATGTTCAATTTTGTGAAAATATGTATGATCTTTCGGTGGTGATTAAATCACTAGCTCAAAAAGAAGCCTTTTGAAGTAATGGTGCCCACTTTAATCAAAAATAAAAGGATCAATTCCATCATTATGCATTGAGCGATGGGTACTTTCAGGGCCACTAAATTATTACCTAATATGGTTGGATGGGCCATGATGGCACTAACTTTAGCCAAAGTGCTAGAGTCAATAATTTTTTGTGGAGTTAACTCTTCCTTTAATTTGCTAACTATAACTTGTGACAGGAAATAAAAGCTTAGTTTTTAGTCTAAGATTTGGAATGATATTCTGCTACATCTAAGAAAGGAACTTTCAATATTTTGAGGCCAACTTTTAAGGGGGATTATAGAAGCATTATGACTCGGTGTCTAGGTAACAAAATTTATTTTGAAGTAAATGATGTGAAAACCAAGTGTTTGGTGAAAAATTTTGGCTTTTGATTTTCCAAGTTGCATTGTCTAGCATGTGAAGGCTTGGCTCTATCTTTTTGGGTAGACTATTGAAGTTAGTGAAGGGTATGGCTATTGAGCTGAAGGAAGGAGAGGATGATCTGATCATTGAGCTTGGGGAGGAGGAAGTTATGGAGAGTAGTAATGAAAGAATCAAACCACCCAAAATTGGAGAGGTTGTTTGGAAGGATAAGGCAACATGGACACATTTGAAGGGAGGTGGGCTTATTTTTTTCATGAAGAGTATTGAAGGACACAATGAGATGTTGACCTAATAGTTTGTGGACTCATGGAAGAACTAGTGGGTTAACATTAACAAGGCCTCTTTTGAGGTTACATAGGAGCTAATTTCTAATGCTACTAGTTGGACATTGGAAGGAAAAAAATTGAAGGAAATAGGCTAGGGTGGTGAATGTGACAAGCATGGAGAAAGTTTTTCATTCTGATGAAGACCCTGTTCATTTCCATTACAGATTTTCCTGTGAAAATCTCTTGGAATTCTAGGATATGGTTTGTTATATCATCATGCCATACATAATTGTGGAAGATAGTGTCAAGGTGTGTTACTACTACCACTTCTCCATGCCAAACCATTTTAGGAATAAGGAGTATGGTTCCTTTCCCTATCTATTTTTACATTCCATGGAAGATTGTGTGTGGAACATTAGGAAAAAAAGAAAGGAGGAAAAAAGCTATTCTATTTATCACTAAGCCTTGATTTTTTGCCTCTTTAAATTCCACAAAGCTTTTCATCCTTAAATCCTAGGTTAGAGCCCTTCACCTCTAAAAATCACTAAAATGGGTCAAAGTTACTCCCCCTCCACCCAAAGGCCAGAGTGATAGGGATCCTATTGCTTCTTCTCAAAAGATCAAAAAGGAGAATGTTGAGGTCCTAAATGTCGAGATTACTGGCACAACCATTAGAAATGAAACCAATAGATCGAGAAAAATACTTAGAGAGAAAATCCCTTGCCTAGCCCTAGTCTAGTTAAACTAGATAAATTTGCCTCAACTAAAAATTGTAGAAGAAAGTCTGGCCCTAGACCCAAACGAAAAGCCACTAAAAAGAACTATGGAGAGTAGGCGAAGGTTGAAAAAGATAGTGAAGTTAAAGATGAGGAATTAATGAAGGAGGAATTGAATAACCCTTTTCCCTCTATGGTTTCTAACACCTTCAAAATGGAGAACATTATCCTAGATTTGAGAAAGGGGGGAATGTTGGTGAACAAGGTACAGTTACTTTTCCTAATAAAATCAAGAACTTATGCAATCCAACTAAAGCAGAGGTTACTAGGGGAGAGGGTGGGTAGAAATCTAAACAAATGGCGAGAGATCACATCTAGTCGTATGGGGTCACTATGGGAAAAATAGTCAAAGAGCAGGGTAACCCAGAGATTGAGAAGCTGGAAAAGTCCATTACTAATTTGGCCAAAAAGAACGTGGAGCTAGAAGATAAATTTTACAGGGTTGCTAATCTCTCTATGCGGGTAATGCTTTCAGCAGCCACCACCTTCTACCTCATGTACACTAACAAGGAAGGCATTGATGATGGTAAAGACATGGAGATGACTCACTCACTATATCACTTCTTGGTTGATGACTAGTTGTGACTGCTTTTGGAGAATTGAAGGAACTAGAGAAAGGAGGGTTAGCGCTTGCTCACATGCTTTCAGTTTAGTTCTTTTTCTCTATGTTTATTAGGCATTTGATTGGTAAAGGGCTCTCTCTATTAATTTTTATTGGACGGATTTAATAACCACTATGAATATTTTGGCCAAGTTTATGTATAATGGTTACATTCTCGTGATTTTTACTAGTAGTAGTTTCAAAAATGCTTTATCGTGGGGGTTTTTAATATTTAAGAATGTTGGTATCTTTTTAATATCAAAAACATCATGTTTGATGTACTTAAAAAAACTAAATTCTTCATTACATTGAATATCTTGATTATAATTTGGACACAAATAAATACTTATTTTTTACATTTAACCATAAACAATTTTAATTATACATTTTCTATTTAATATTAAATTAATTTAGATTAATGTACATAACCATTCTAACTTAAATAATAGGAATTTAAATTCTAAATAGAATTTTATAGAAGTCATGTAGGTGTAATCTACATAAAAATAAGTAGAAAGAGATGGAAGTCATTTAATGTTATTTTGTAACTATTGGAATTGTTTGCATACCAATTTCTTTTTTGACTAGTCAACTGACCAATAAAAAAAAGTATTAAATTTCCTTCAACAAATACATGGTAGTCACTTTTTAATATTTATTTTTAATAATATGTAAATACCATTATTCTGATTTATCATTGACTGAAGCAATGAAAAAAATCAATTTGTTTGAGTTTAAGTAACATACTTTTTAACTTTACAATTAAAAAATTAAAAGTTGGAAGCTTCTTCGCTGGATGGTTTTAGAAACTTTAGAATTCTCGAAATTTCCATTCACATTTATTTTCGGAAGGCAACTTCATAGATAATAATGAAACACATTTGAGTATCGAAACCCTTTGATCCGCCGTGTGCTCGCAAAACTCCTGTAGATGAAGATCAGTCTGTAACACCTCACTCCTAGGAGGATTCTTCATTGCCCATAGAAAATACTACCCACTAGCCTCCAGACCCGCCGAAACAACCTTAATCTGTTCCTCATAAAGCACAAACTTGTTGCCAAAGTTAATATAAACCACTGATCTGGCAGCTCGACAATCCATCCAATCCTTCACACCTCCCATTCCAAATCTCCCAATGGGCTGCTCAAAACAGGGCCGATGCTCCAAATAGGCACACCAAATGACCTTCACACATGATCCACAAAATTTCCCTCCATTTCCTCAAACATGTTCAATACCACACCTGCACTAACCCTAATATGATCAAAAAACTTTGAAAATAGATCGTACGTTTTTCCAGTCTGACCCCCACTAGATTTTATTGCATTCACACACCTTTGCATCTGCATCACAATGGTTATCCATTTCAGCTGTAGTAACCCTAAGTTCCCCATCATTTCCCTTTCTTTCAATAGTAGAAATACTTTAGTTGCAGTACACGATGGCCAATTGACTCTGTGTTCAGATTGGGTGGGTGGAGGAGAGGCACCTTAATTTCAAGAGAACAAAGATAAGAAAGCTAGAGAAGCCATTTGTATTAAGTTGTCAAAGGAGATCTTAATATGATAAATAATATAAAAATATTTATTTAATAGGTGAATGGATCTATTGGCATCCATCTAAAGTCATTTGAGTCATAATGTTGGTCTAGGTTGGGTTTGTATGAAAGTTGAGACGTAAAAATGCATAAAGTGCATAAAATGTTGTCAAAAATGCAAAAGGGTTAAAAGAATGTAATGGGTTGGTTTAAAGGGTGGTTTGGAAGTTATAACCAACCAAAAAATTTATAAAAATAGATGTATGTTCGAACCAAAGCATTAATGAAAGGAAGAGATACATTTTGAAATAAATTTGGTAATATCCTGAGTTGTTATTTTGATTGGTTTTCAGTTTTAGTGTTGGTTCTAGGACTTGTACAACCATGTATAGCCTAAAAAAAATGTAAATCTTGTATATTTGGATAGAGCAGTGAATAAGATTTATTTTGGCTTTTTTTAAAATTTATTTCATCTAGAAATGAAGTTATGCACATTTTGGTGAAAGTTAGTATTTGCAGATTTCAGAATTTTAGGAAAGAGTCATGTTGCAGCATTTGGTACAGACACATTTTGATGAATCGAGACCTCTAAGAATATTCATTGGAAAGATATGTGAATTAAATTTCTTTCCCTTTTTATTTGAGTAATTTTTATGCAGATTTGTGAAAGTTATCAGCATTTTAGTGGAAACTAGTTTTTAAAGATATCCATTCGAGATGAAGGCAGTGATTTGTGCTTGAAAAATTATTTATGAATGGGAAAAATAAATGTATTATAGATTTGGAAACTAGACTCAAAAATGGATACTTTGGAATTGGTTTTGTGTCATTTGAATTTGTTTTGTGAAATATATTTGATGCCCAAGACAAGGTTACTATTTTTATTTTTGGTTTATGACAGAGATAATGGATCTAAGTACAGAGACTATAACTTGCAAATTATTTATTTTTTGGGCTCATCTTTGGATATGTTTTGTTGTTCCTAATTTTGAATAATTCCTCCAAATGGCTTGGCAAGAAAATTTCAAAAATGAAATTTATAAACAATGTAATTAGACATATAAATATGATTGTGTGAATGAAGATGTTGTCTTTATTGGTGTATAATGTCAGGGTTCTTTGTTGTAATCTTTGAGATGTTCTTGGTTCCTTGAGGGTGTACCAGCCTATTGTGAATCACTTGAGTTGAACTAAGATTCCTTGAAGGTAAATACAGAGGGCTCTACATCAGATTGGTATCAGAGCTTGAAGATCTTGAGTGTGTGGGTAGAGCATCGAGGGAGGCAATCCACACCAGGTCATTGAAGAATTGGTATTTGTTTTGTTGATGAGTTTTGGTTGCATGTGATTATCCATCTTTCTACATATGAAGGTTGGGTTGTATGGGTAGACAAGAGAAGGTCTGTCATAACCATTCTCCAATAGAGATAAAGCTGAGTAGAAGGTGCAATGTGAAGAGAGACGCATCTTCTAGGATCTACTATTGGGTAAGATGAATGGTCAAGGGCCATGGATTGGTCTAGTTGATTGCCAAGAGACTAGGGAGAGAGAAAAAGAGGAGGACTCCTAGGTGAGGCATAGGGGAGAGTTTTTTGTGGTTAGTTTGAAGCAGCAATGGTAAAGATGGATCTCTTACAAATAAGGTGCCATGGAGTTGTAACCATTGATGCTCCACTGATAGGAGTATTTTAGAAAGTGATTTTAAGGACAGTCTTGTGCCCTTGAATGGTAAGTTGATGAGAGAAAAGGCATGAAGACACAAAGGCAAATGAAGGTAAAGATGAGGATTTTGATCTAATATTTTTTCTTGTAGGTTATTGATTCCATGTTTCCAAGGGACTCGGAAACTTTTCAAGGTTGAGAGTATGGTGCAAAGGCACCTTAATTTCAAGAGAGCAAAGATATAAAAGCTAGAGAAGCCATTTGTAATAAGTTTTTAGAGGAGGTCTTAACATGATAAATAATATAAAAATATTTATTTAATAGGTTAATGGATCTATTGGCATCCATCTAAATTCATTTGAGTCATAATGTTGGTCTAGGTTGAGTTTGTATGAAAGTTGAAATGTAAAAATGCATAAAGTGTTAAAAGAATGTAATGGGTTGGTTTAAAGGGTGGTTTGGAAGTTATAACCAACCAAAAAATCTATAAAAATAGATTTATGGTAAAATTAAAGCATTACTGAAAGGAAGAGATACATTTTGAAACAAATTTGGTAATATCTTGAGTTGTTATTTTGATTGGTTTTCAGTTTTAGTGTTGGTTCCACGTCTTGTACGAGCATGTACAGCCTGAAAACCATGTAAATATTGTAAATTTGGATATATCAGTGAATAATATTTCTTTTGGCTTTTTTTTGAATTTATTTCATTTAGAAATGAAGAAGTTAGACACATTTTGGTGAAAGTTAGTATTTGCAGATTTGAGAATTTCAGGAAACAGTCATGTTGCAGCATTTGGTACGGATACATTTTGATGAATCAAGACCTCTAAGAATATTCTTTGAAAATATATGTGAATTAAATTTCTTTCCATTTTGATTTGAGTAATTTTTATGCAGATTTGTGAAAGTTGTCAGCATTTTAGTGGACACTGGTTTTTAAAGATATCCATTCGAGATGAAGGTAGTGATTTGCTCTTGAAAAATTATTTATGAATGGAAAAAATAAATGGCTTATATATTTATAAACTATACTCACAAATGGATACTTTGGAATTGGTTTGGTGTCATTTGAATTTTTTTTGTGAAATATATTTGATGCCTTAGACAGGGTTACTATTTTTATTTCTGGTTTATGACAGAGATAATGGATCTAAGTATAGACAATATAACTTGAAATTTTTTATTTTTTTTTTAGCTCATCTTTGGATATGTTTTTTTATTCCTAATTTGGAACAATTCCTCCAAAGGACTTGGCAAGAAAAGTTTGGAAATGAAAGTTATAAACAATGTAATCAGACATAGAAATCTGATTGTGTGAATGAAGATGTTGTCTTTATTGGTGTATAATGTCAAGGTTCGTTGTTGTAATCTTTGAGATGTTCTTGGTTCCTTGAGGGTGTACCAGACTATTGTGAATCCATTGAGTTGAACTAAGATTCCTTGAAGGTAAATACAGAGGGCTCTGCATTAGTGGGGTTTCCTCTATTAACACTTAAGCATATTATGTTGTTGGCTGAAAGTACTAAAAATAATGTAAGCAATCTTCACTAAGCTACACAATAATATATTTCTAGGCGTGCCATCCCTGGTTTCTCTATAAGGTGGTTTTTTCATGTCTTTGATAAGCTAAATTTATGGTATGGTGCATACCCTGATAGAGGATGTTTTAGCATTTGTTAAATGGCACGATGAAGAATTTTTACAGACATGATATTAGCCTTGGTATTACTATGACGTGGTGGAATTCACTTTTCCTCAAAATATGTTTTCTCCAAATCATAGAGGAACAACATGATCTGGGATCTGCAACCCTGTCTACCTCTCAAGTGGTACTGGTTACAAATCCCAAAAAGCAATGAGCAATGAGCAATCAAAACAAAAGCAATGAGTAATGAGAAATAAAAAGAAGATAATAACAATGAGAAGTACAATTTTTGACACCAATGTAATAATGTTCTGCCCATTCTCTCCATTGAATATAAATTTCCAAACCCCTATTCGCTTTGGCTTCTCCCTAGCTTTAACTCTTGAGGCAACTATGGCAGAATTATCAGAGGCAAAAGCCCCCAAAAGTTCTCCCTGAGTTCCCACAATCATTAAGAAATGCTTCTATTCTTAAAACTAAAAGATTAAAATTCTAAAAAAAAATCTATTATGTCAGATCTCGCCTCCATCACAATCATCAACATTGGCATTCCTTGCAACTACACATCATGTCCCAAACACCGTCTTCTTCAAACTATGCTACAAGAAATTTTATGTATTAAAAAATATAGAAGCCAAGAAACACCTGTGTTGCATGCAAATTGTGTAGGAAACATGCCACGTAGAACGTGCACTAGGAAACACAAAGACACAACATAGGGCTCGTTTGAGCAAAGCTTATAATTTGGATAAATCAAAAGCTCTGTTCAAAGCAATATTTTTTTATTAGTTGCATGATATTATAGCTGAATAAAAGCAAAGATAATTTTGATCTTGATTTAAGTTAAAATCCTTATTACTTTGGTGTTTAATTAAATTAAAAACTACAGCGTTAATGCATGCAAATTGTGTAGGCATTCAACATGCCACATAGAATGTGCATTGGGAAACACAAAGACACAACATAGGGCTCGTTTGAGCAAAGCTTATAATTTGGATAAATCAAAAGCTCTGTTCAAAGCAATATTTTTTTATTAGTTGCATGATATTATAGCTGAATAAAAGAAAAGATAATTTTGATCTTGATTTAAGTTAAAATCCTTATTACTTTGGTGTTTAATTAAATTAAAAACTACAACGTTAATGCATATAAATTGATTGTAGAGAAACAATATAGATTAAAATATTTTTAATCAAACCTTAAATGACCACAAAAAACAAAATTTAAAGGAATAATATGAACTGATTAATATTTTTAAAAAAATTAATAAGAAATTTCTGAGTTTTCAATCTTTGTTTTTAGTTTTAATTTTTCTATTTTTGGACTCTAAATAATAATATTTCAGTCATTTACTATTCATTGCTTGAAAACTCAGTTTCATAATGATGGAATTAAATATTTCATAATATACAAATTTATAATTTTTATAATAAGAAAATTTCATTAGAAAATTTGTGACTCTTCCATTACTTTTCTTTTACAAAATTAGGATAACCAAGAAAATTGAAAAAATCTTCTCTAAGTTGGTGGATCACAGATCACAACATTTATACAATTTCTTAAAGAGATATATTTAATTTTTTTTTCTAATATAGCTTATTTTAATTAAGAAAATTGTAATATTTAATAGTTATTTATTTTCTATTTTTAAATATATTTTAAAATATAATTTTGTTAACTATAAAAGTTTTGCATTACTATTTCCATCTATTCTTATCTACTAGCTATATACATATTATATATTTATATAATATATATAGAGAAAGCCAAGAGATATCGAGGCTTTAATTTTTTAATATCAATAATTTTTGGATAAATTAAAGCCTCGATATATCTAGCTTTCTCTATATACATATTATATAAATATATAATATGTATATAGGTAGTAGCATCCTGAGGGGATGTTAAAAGTATACAATTCTAATATTTATTATATAATATAATATTACTAAACAAATTTTATAATATGAATTTGTATAATTTTATTATGTACAAGATAAATTTTTGACTTTGACAAATAAGTGTAATTTAAACTAGGTTTGGGGTTGTAGCTGCTTAGTTTAATACAAAAAATGTCAATGGTTCTAAGTAGGTTTAGAGTTTGAGTTAATTGAGGTTTATAGTTAGCGTTAAAGTTAGTTTAGTATTAAGGATATAGTTTTTAGTTGATTTAGTATTATGCTTAGGATTCATCATCATCTATAGTTTTAATAGGTTTAAGGTTATTATTCAATTTGGCCCAACATTTAATTACTAACAGGGTTCACTTTTGGCTATGATTATTATGTATCATCTCCCTACTCTTGCCATATTTTCTCCCTATTTACCTTTTTTATCTACATCATGTCTCTCACCTTGTCCCTATCCTATCTTATTTACCACTTCTCTAATAATTAATCAGCTCCGTACTCTCACCATATTTCCCCCCTATTTATATCTTCTTTATCTACCTCATGTCTTTAACCTTGTCCCCATTCTATTTTATCTACCACCTCTAATTACTTACTCTATCTCTTTATCTTCCACTCACTCTTTCTCTTGCTCTTCTTATCACTCTATCTTCCCTTTCTATATCTCTTATACCTACACATCTATATCCCCCTAATTACTCTCTTATAGTATTTCACCCCCCTTCTCTCTTTCTCTCTCTATCAACTCATTCTCCCCATATTTATCTTCTTTATCTACCCATATCTCTCACCTTGTCCCCAATATATCTTATCTAACACCTATAATTACTCACTGTATATCTTTATATTCCACTCACTCTTTTTGTCACTCCCTCCTATCACCATATCTTCCCCATATCTATCTCTTTTATATAGATATCATCCTCATAATCTCTCTCTCTCTCTCTCTCTCTCTCTCTCTCTCTCTCTCTCTCTCTCTCTCTCTCAAACACACACACACACACACACACACATCCATTTGTCTATTATCTTTATTTCACTTTCTCCCCTCCCCCATCTCTCCATCATAATTTTAGTTAAAATTGGTCTAGTATTTAATTAGGTTTAAGATTATAGTTCAATTTTGGTAAGGATTACATGATTTAATTTGACGTAATATATATGTGGGCATATGTATGTAACCTTATATATATTATAAATGTATATCATTATATATAAAATGTGTGTTTTTTTTTTCTATTTGCATATCTCTCTCTCTCTCTCTCTCTCTCTCTCTCTCTCTCTCTCTCTCTCTCTCTCTATATATATATATATATATATATTTATATATATTCTCACCTCAACCTTACCTCTCTTTACACTCTACTTTCTACCTTATCTTTCTCTATCCCCTTCTAGTAAACTCTTTCCCCAACTTAACATATACCTCAAACTATCATATCTCACCCTCTCCCTATTTTTTCACTTGCTATATCTCTCTCTCTCTCTCTCTCTCTCTCTCTCTCTCTCTCTCTCTCTCTCTCTCTCTCTCTCTCTCTCACACACACACACACACACACACACACACACACACACACACCATATTTTCCCTATATTTACCTTGTTTATCTACCTAATGTCTCTCATCTTGTCCCCATTCTATCTTATCTATGCCCTATAATTACTCACTATCTCTCCTTAGCTTCCACTCACTCTTTTTGTTGATCCCTCTTTTTACCACATCATATCTCACCCTCTCCCTATTTTTCACTTGCTATATCTCTCCCATTAATTACTCTCTCTCTCTCTCTCTCTCTCTCTCTCTCTCTCTCTCTCTCTCTCTCTCACCATATTTTCCCTATATTTACCTTGTTTATCTGCCTAATGTCTCTCATTTTGTCCCCATTCTATCTTATTTATGCCCTATAATTACTCACTATCTCTCCTTAGCTTCCACTCACTCTTTTTCTTGATCCCTCTTTTTACCACATCTGCCCCATCTTTATATGTTATACATACACATCTATATCTCCCTAAATAATTTCTTTTATAGTTTAGCTGCCCCTCTTTTGAAGAATATATCATCTCCCTACTCTCACCATATTTTCTCCCTAGTTACCTTCTTTATCTACCTCTTGTCACTCACCTTCTCCTTATTCTATCTTATTTACCACTTCTCTAATAATTAATTAGCTCCCTACTCTTGCCACATCTCCTACCTATTTACATCTTCTTTATCTACCTTAGGTCTCTCACGTTGTCCCCATTGTATCTTGTCTACCACCTATAACTACTCAGTCTGTCTCTTTATCTTCCACTCACTCTTCTCTTGCTCCCACTTGTCACCATATATTTCTCATCTATATCTCTTATATGTACACATCTAAATCCCCCAAATTACTTGCTTTTATAGTCTTGTCCCCCCTACTCTCTCTCTCTCTCTCTCTCTCTCTCTCTCTCTCTCTCTCTCTCTCACACACACACACACACACACACACACACACACACACACAATTCCCTACTCTTACCATATTTTGCCCCCTATTTATCTTCTTTATCTACCTATGTCTCTCACCTTGTCCCCATTATATCTTATCTAATTACTCACTCTATATCTTTATCTTCCACTCCCTCTTTTTGTCACGCAATCCTATTGCCACATCTTCCCCATATATATATATATATTCCCGTAATCTCTCTCTTTCATGCACACAAACACGCGCACGCGAGCACACACATACATCATCCCCATATTAACCCTCTCTCTCTCTCTCTCTCTCTCTCTCCCCCCCCCCCCCCCCCGCCTCCCTCCCCCCCTCCCTACTATCGCCATATTTTTCCTATATTTACCTTGTTTCTCAACCTCATGTCTCTCATCTTGTCCCTATTCTATCTTATCCATGCCCTATAATTATTCACTCTTTCTCCTTAGATTTAACTCACTCTTTGTCTTACTGCCTCTTTTTACTACATCTGCCCCATCTCTATATGTTATACATACACATCTATATCCCCTAAATAATTTCTTTTATAGTTTTCCTCACCTTTCTCAAATAATTTATCATCTCCCTACTCTCACCATATTTTCTCCTTATTTACCTTCTTTATCTACCTGATGTCTCTCACCTTGTCCCCATTCTATC
Organism: Cupressus sempervirens; assembly: GCA_028749045.1. Classification (NCBI taxonomy): domain Eukaryota; kingdom Viridiplantae; phylum Streptophyta; class Pinopsida; order Cupressales; family Cupressaceae; genus Cupressus; species Cupressus sempervirens. The sequence goes on along the minus strand of CM053787.1, from coordinate 774,112,974 downwards.
TTATTTACCACTTCTTTAATAATTAATCAACTTGCTACTCTCGCCATATTTCCCCCCTATTTATATCTTCTTTATCTACCTCAAATCTCTCACCTTGTCCCCGTTCTATCTTATCTACCTCCTATAAATACTCAATCTATCACTTTATCTTCTACTCACTCTTTCTCTTGCTCCCTCTTGTCACCGTATCGTCCTCATCTATATCTCTCATATGTACATATCTAAATCCCCTTAGTTACTCTCTTGTTATTGTCTCCCTATTCTCACCATATTTTCATGCTATTTAATTTATTTATCTGCCTATGTCTCTCACCATGTCCCTATTATATCTTATCTAGCACCTATAGTTACTCATTATATATCTTTATCTTCCACTTCCTCTTTTTGTCACTCATCCAATCACCATATCTATCTCTTATACATATGCATCTATATCCCCATAATCTCTCTCTCTCTATCTCTCTCCCCCCCCCCCCTCTCCCCCTCTCTCCCTCTCACACACCTTAGCCAATACCCACTCTCACCATATTTTCTCCCAATTTACCTTATTTATCTACCTTGTGACTCTCACCTCATCTACATTCTCTCTTATTTACCCAATATAATTAGTTAGTCTCTATCTTTATCTCACTCTTTCTCTTCCTCCATCCTTTCACCATATCTTCACCATCTCTATCTTTAATTTGTGTTCAAATCCTATATCCCCTTAATTACTCTCTTTTAAACATCTCTCTCTCTCTCTCTCTCTCTCTCTCTCTCTCTCTCTCGTCTTCTCTCTCTCTCTCTCCCCCTCCCCCCCACTCTCTCCCCCCCCCTCCTCTCCCCCTCTCTCCCTCTCACACACCTTATCCAATACCCACTCTCACCATATTTTCTCCAGTTTACCTTATGTATCTACCTTGTGACTCTCACCTCGTCTACATTCTCTCTTATTTACCCATATAATTACTTAGTCTCTATCTCTATCTCACTCTTTCTCTTCCTCCATCCTTTCACCATATCTTCACCATCTCTATCTTTAATTTGTGTTCAAATCTATATCCTCTCTCTCTCTCTCTCTCTCTCTCTCTCTCTCTCTCTCTCGTTAATCTATAAAATTTTATGTACTACCTACTCTTTCTATATTTTCTCCTTATTTTCCCTCTTTCATCATGTCCCTCACCTTGTCCCTATTGTCTCTTATCTATCAGCTATAATTACTCACTCTTTTTATCTCTCCCTCTCCCTCTCCTTCAATAACACTTACACACATCTATGTCCCCCTAGATACACACATACACACACACACACACATCTCTCTCTCTCTCTCTCTCTCTCTCTCTCTCTCTCTCTCTCTCTCTCTCTCTCTCACACACACACACACACACACACACACACCATTCCCATAATTCTATAAAAAAAAATTTAACTTATTTTATAAACTCTCTCTCTATCTCTCTTTAAATAATAATGGAATGTATAGATTTGAACTAACATAAATAATTACAACAAATAAGAATAATGAATTTAGGCTTCGGCCAAAACATAATATGACTTTGAACTACTTACCTTTGTTTTAGTGAAAAAATTTATTACAAATTTTAATTAGATATTTGAACACAAGAATCACATTTAAAATTTTATTTATTACAGTGTATTATGTCCAAAATGATTTTAAATCCAAAATAATTTTAAATCCATAGAGTGAATTTATAAGTGAGAATGGAATGTATCTCATTATGAACTAGTAAAACTTCATAAAAGAAAACTAAATGTATCAAAATATGTAGAAAAAATATTCTATTTTTAAGTAAATATTTGGAAATATTAAATAAATATACATGCTCCAAAATTTAGCTATACAAGAGAAATTAAACATAATATAAATTTGAAATACTTACTAATATAATACTTTCAATTTTTAACGAAAAATTGTATTACAAAATTTGGAAATTTTATCTCTTAAAAATTATTAAATATATGTATTTTAAAATTAAATTTTTTTTTCTTTGAGAATTTACTAACAACTTTTATTTACTAATCTTGAGTACAAATTTAATGAATTGAAATAATTTAGATTTATACACACACATCATCCCCATATTTAGAATCTATCTCATTATGAACGAGTAAATTATTTTATAAATGCTCTCTCTCTCTCACACACACACACACACACACACACAATGGAATGTTTAAATTTGAACAAATAAAAATAATTACAACAAATAACAATAATGAATTTAGGCTTCAGTCAAAACATAATATAAATTTGAACTACTCACCTATTTTTTAACAAAAAAATTGTATTACAAATCTTATCATATATTTGAACACAACAATCATATGTATTGTTTCCAAAATAATTTTAAATGCATAGAGTGACTTGCTAAATAAGAATGGAATGTATCTCATTATGAACCAATAAAATTTAATTACAAATCTTAATCATATATTTGAACACAACAATCATATGTATTGTTTCCAAAATAATTTTAACTCCAAAATGATTTTAAATGCATAGAATGAATTTCTAAATAAGAATGGAATGTATCTCATTATGAACTAGTAAATTTTTGTTTTGTTTGAAAATTTAACAACTTTTATTTACTATACTAATCTTGAGTACAAATTTAATAAATTTAAATTATTTAAATTATTTTAAAAAAAATTAACAATATATTTTATGAAAAATCTTTTCAAAATTATCCAAGTTAATAAATACCTCCTTGCAATGTAGCTGAAGTCCAGGGATATGCCATGTTTTTGAAAGTTGTGGCTTGAGAATTAGGAAAATGTACCCGGTTGTATAGTTTTTAGTAGAAATATAAACTGTTATATGATTTTTAGTTATAATTTCTTTTTAGAAATATAATGGAATTTTTTCAGTTATTCTATCAAAGATTTTCAATTTTCTAGTAGCTGCACAATGACATTCCTTACTATTTTCACTATTCTAAGATTTGTCTTTCTAATAATTTTCTTATTTGAATCCTCCAGAATCAACATTTGGAAGGTCTTAAATAGATTCAATTTTTTTATTGAATCTTATAGATATAATTGATCTACACATATATACATTTGTAAGCAGAGGAAAAATCAAATGCAACTGATATAAATGTACATTTATGTAAATATGTGAAGAATTCTGTTTACATCAACTGCATCATTCCATTTTCATTTTACTGTGATTCACTAAATCCATTTTCATTTTACTGTGATTCACTAAATTGATTGAAAATAATTTACCGAAACATTTCAAACAATTAGCAATATTTGAATCCATAAAACATAACCGTTTATACAACTGTTTATACAACTAATAAATATTTGTTAGGAAGCACTTCTGAAAATGCAACGTAATAAAGAATTTTGCAAGGAAAAACAAAGACGTTACAACTAAAATACACTGACATAGACCCCTGCTTCGCCATTAAAGAACTATATAAAAACCTTATCGGCAGGTTAAGAAACAGTATCTCTGAGTTGCCATTGTTTTCCTCATCTAAATTCACACTCTGCTTTTTCATGCCTATTTCAAATTGAGATTGGGGATGTTGCAAGTTCCATTCCTGGCAATATAAAAATCTTCCCATTCAAACTGCAACTCCCATGCTGGAATTGAACTATGTGCCTATAAAGAATTGAAGGATTTGGTAGCATTCTGCTTTCAGAGACAAATTAATCACGTCCATCCCAGCTAGATCAAAACCATATCATTGTGATAAATAGTAGATATATCTGACTTCTAAGCATTACATATAAAAATAAGAAGCAAAGCAGGAACTGACCTTCCATTTCCATACCATGTGACAAATGAGAGATAAATCCCAAATTAAATTTTGAATGCATCTATATGTAATAACATAGTAGACGAGTGATGGCACCATTCATTAATAATCTATTAATGTTCTATGTGAAAGTATGGATTAATTTATCAAAATGAACAAAATGATTAACCTTATTAATTACATTACAAAGAATTAGTACATTTGCAGGCCAAGGCGAAACTCGTCCTCTGATGGCTTGTTGGGCAAATCACTCGATCCCACCACTCCATCCATCTTTCGAAGCCGCACACATGTACACAAAAATAAAGAATAAATCCTTTCCAACACAACCCAAATCAAACAGTCAATAATCACATTACTAAGGAAACCAATTATTTAACAAATATAAACTTCAACACACAACTAATCCGATCGAAGCACAAGGCCAAACAATCGCTCAAGCACAAATTTTAGTTGAATCCTTCTCAGAAATGAAATACTGGTCAGCTCTTCAATAAATTCACATTTAAGGAACACAGAAAGAATTCCATCTACAGAAACATAGGTGGCAGAAACCTTGTCCCGTTTCTTCTCCTTCCAGATATCAATATAGCCATTTGCTTGGTTTGTTTTATAACCCCTTCTTGTTTCTGTAACTAACCTAAATTCAGGTGCATTTGTTTTAGGTCCCTTTTCTTTTCATTGGCACGTGAAATTCTTATTTTTTTAAATTCATGTAATTCATGTAATTTACACAGTTTTGGGGGTCTCTTATGAGACTGAAGAGCCTCTCAGCTAATAATAATTAAGATTTCTTGAAAGTTTTAAATTATATTCTTCCTTCTTATTAGAGGCATCAAGTCCATTTTTTATACACAACTGACCACATTAAAGACAGTAATTTTGGCACTTGCAACCATCGTTTAAATTTTCATATAAGATATGAAAAACAACAGTTATATATAATAGATAGTATACTCTACATAAAAATAAGTATACAGAAATGATGACTTTTTCATCAATAAAAAGGAAAAATTAAAATATTATATTACTAAAATGTAAAATGCTGCAAACAAACAATAGTCATGTCTAAGTCATAAAGCAACGGAGAATAATAACAGTATCTGTGAAAATCTGGACTTCGCGAAACAAATAGACTTTGAATAATCCAAAGGACCTTTCACTTAAATCTAAACCATAAATACTAACCAAAACAAAACAAAACAAGCCAATATGAAAGTTAACGAAAATTGCAGGGAGTTGTCCTATCTGGACAAGAAAGATGATAATTATTATTATTATTATCAATAACGAGTCTTATGGAATATTTTGGATATGGCTATTAACAAATTAAAATACAGAGAATTGAAGTATGTGGGCGATTTTATGAAATATAAAATTCAGCAGCCCCGTTCTCAATTTCATCTTTACAACTGGATCATTGGATTTAGAACTGATCTCACTTCAACGTTTGATAGGATTTCGTAGACTGCAGTATGAAGATTCAAGAGTGTAGTAGGTGGTTTGTTTAGATTGAAAGAAGTATTTAATGTTTAATTCGGCCATGGTATTCAATCCCTCTGATGGAACTTCAAAAACATTTTTAATTCTAGTTGTTCCGGAATTGGCATCTCAGAACTTTCACATCCTTCCTCAAAGATATATCGGATCAGAGAAAGAGCGCCCGCTTCATTTTCCTCTTCTTCAAATGGACATTCCCATTATTGACATGAACATATTTTTGGGAGATTCAGATCTCTGCAGGCAAATGGAATTAGAAAAACTTGGTATGGCATGCCAGGAATGGGGATTATTTTAGGCCGACAAATCAAAACTGATTATAAGTTATTTTGTGGATTAAAAAATATAATATGTTCAGATTTTTCCTAACCTAAGTCAATCAGAGTATATAGAGCATGTCTTTCTTGGAGAGCTTGATGGGAAGAAGAGCATTGAATTTGCCAAAATCTAGTTAGAACTGGAAGTTTCTTGATTTATAATTTTTCAAATTTGGCACGGATCAACTATCGATTAGGACAGAGTGGGCAGGGAGAAAAAACCTGAGGTCTATTTGATTTGTTTGCTTTGGACTTTAAGATGGAAGATGTGACCAATAAAATGTATTGGATTGTTGAATGACAAGGATGATTGTCAAATCTTGGTGAAAAATGATAAGAAAGGTGCTAGTTTTCAATATTTGTTATTTTCAACAATGCTATTTATCTAAGAAAGGTGTGAGTTTATTCATCTAAGAAGAGTATTTGAGGAATTGGAATCTTTGAATAAACAAAGAAGCTTCTTTTCAACATGTGCTAGTCTATGAAAGGTATCTAAAGAATTAGATTGTTTTAATTAATTGTCAGAATTCTTATTTTAGACTTTAAAACGATGCTATGATAAAATTCCTAAATCTATTTATGTAAGTATAATTTCTCTAGAACATGTCATGAAATATTAAATTCTACAAAAGAAATTAGTAGTCATAAAAAACATAAAAATCATAAAAGTAATATTAAAAGGAAATTCATTTTTTTTTTTATTGAAAATGGAAGAAAATATTTATTTATATAATTAAAATATTAATACAGTTCATATACATTTAAACAAGTCAAACTATAAAATTGATTAATAGACCTTTTTGAATCATCGAATTTGGAAGAAGCATCTTGTTTCTTTGTAGCTTGAATACAACTAATCAAATTAAATATAGGCTCCTTGGGTTTGGGTACATCCACAACACCATTATTTACCACACTCTTGTTTGTGTTACATGATTATGATTTTATCTTATCTTTGCCATTGTTATTACTATGATTATTTTTGTTGGCTTAGTCCTTATTCAAATTAAACTCACTGTTTTTTACTAAAACATCATCAATGTGTAGGGTACTTTCTATCATCATGTCAAATGTGGCAAAGAGTTGCTTCCTAAGATCATAATGTGATTCTAGAACAAGACTAGTAACCAAATATGGTGGTTGTACACAAGTGTGGTATAGTTCTAAAATAGACATTTAAGAAAAAAAAAGGTTTTTATACATGTGTACTAAAAAGCAATTTCAACATTGTGGGCAATGAAATAAATTGCATATATGAAAGACATTCTTTATGAACTACAATTTCTACAACTAATATTTTAAGAAACTCAATCTCTAAGTGTTTCAAATTTTAACATCAATTATTAGGGTATTTGAAAAATATGAATAATACTTCTACTTTTTACACAAAAGTGGGACTCAACTTCTTACAACCACCCCATACCTGATAGGTTTAAGTTTTATACTTTCACCTTTAAGTTATTCTTGTTTGATGTATAAGAAAAGTTGAACACTAACTTGGATATAATGATAAACTCTATCCTTATCATGCCTAGTTTTATGCTTAGCTTGGATCTTCTCCAATTATTCTTGTATAACTGAGTGAACCAATTGGATCTTTTGAATAAACTTTGTGGCATTTGTGATATTGCTATAAGAATTTAACTAAATAGTTTTTTATGTCTCCCACTTATCAATTTGTGGCTTTTTAGGTATTACCATGTCCCTCTTCTCTTGAGTCTTTTCCAAAAAAAATCCAAAGGAGAATTAAGAAAATAAGCAAGCATGCCTCAAAAGGAGACATCTATGTACAAGAATGCATGTCATGATTGCAGGCATGTTATGCATAATGAAAATGTTCATATGTAAGCTTATGATGGTTGGTATAATATCCTTAGAGAAGATGTACTACTGTTCTATTGACTAGTTTTCCTTATCCTTCAAGTTGTGGATGAGTAGTACTTTTTTTGAAGCTTGGTGTCAATTAATCTCCATAGAGTTGACCAAAAACCTAATGAATCAAGAATATACATAAGACATCATGGATGTGGACAAGACATAGTGAATCCAAAAATTCTTAAAGAATATATTTTTAATATTTTCTCTTGTGATATACTTTGTACAAGGCACCAAGAAAAACATTTTGCTAAATCTATCCTCTACTCTGTAGAAATAGTCCTATCCTTTGTCAGGCATTGGTAAAACCCATAAAAATCCACACACACACACACACACACACACATATATATATACTTTTCCACATATAAGAAGGTACTAGAAGTGGTAGGTGCAAACCTAATTTTCTTGTTTTCTATTTCTAGGCTCACTAGTAGAACAAATATATTATCACTTACATATTTGGATACCAAAATTGCTAGAATTAGAGAAGTAGATGATTCTTTAATTACATCTACTCTTTTATCCACTATAGTACATAACATACAAATATGACAAAATGTTTCATCATGAACATGATAATCTAACACTTCTACTTGTCTACCACGGATGAGTGTTTCATATACATCCTTGAAATATTCATCTCTAAATTCCATTAGCTAAAAACCTATTTTGTATAATTATTGATGCATTATATTAAGGCGTGGATAACATATCAGCAACTTTATTATGTGTAACTTTCTTATACCTGATGTCCAAATGGAATTTCCATAACACTCCCATCTGTCAAAAGTATCACTAATATTGTAGCTTGGTTTGTAATTGAAATATTAGAAAGTTCGATGATCTATATATATGATTTTATCTTTTCCCATCAAAATAATATTTCAACTGCTTCATACTCTTAACCAAATCATAAAATTATTTTTCATAAGATGGATTGTTTCTAAATCTACCATTGAAAGTATAAGAATTGTTAAAAATCAATTTCCTTCTTTGTATTAACTCTTCTTCCAATGTGTAGATGATAGCATTAATTTTGATTTGATATGGTTGTTATAAATCTAGTAATGCCAAAATTAGGGCAGTATTGATCTTCTATTTCATAGTTTCAAATGATTTTTGTTCTATGTTTTCCCACTTAAACATGTGCTTAGTACTTCTCAAAGCATATAAAGGAGATGCAATAAATGAAAAGTTAGCAATGAAATTTTTCTAATATTGACCTTCTCCAAGAAAGCTCCAAACTTCTCTATCATTATTAAGATTAGGCCATTTAGTGATGGATTTAAATCTAGATGGATCAATTTTCAATTAATCATCCCTATAATATAGCCTAAATATATGAAATATATTTTTCCAAGTTCAAACATGGGTATTTTTAGACACAATTTTTCCTATGTAAATATGTTTAAGACTTTCCCAACATGTATTACACGATCTTCGCAAATTTTACCTAAAATACAAAATCATCTAAGTGGACTATTACAAAATCATCAACTAGTGACTTAAATATACCATTCATAACTTGCATGAATGGGGCAGGAGGATTACAAATTACAAAATGCATAATTATCTATTCAAACAAAACTTTTTATTTTTAAAAGTAGTTTCCCAAATATAACCTTGAGAAATTCTAATTTGATGATATAACCACTTCTTAAATGTATATTAGTGATGTAGATTGCATCCCTTAATTGATCTAACAAATCATCAATATGAGGAAGAGGATAACCATTCTTCATTGTGATCTTTTTCAATGCATAGAAATCCACATACATTATCCATTGGATATCTCTTTTTGGTACTAGCATAAAACATGGTCTGCATGGAGAAATACTTGGTTGAATGCCACCTTTGTCAAGAAACTCTTGCACTTGCTTCTTATTTCTTCATTATCAATACCTTATAACATGTATATACGAATGTGAGGAAGAGGGGCATATTATTGCAATTGAATCTCATTTTATATCTCTCTCTCCCTCTCTTAGGAGGTAATCTTTTAGGTTCCTGAAATAACCCATCATAATTAGACATAATCTAATTAATTCATCTTTATGTTTAGGATCATATATTTTGAAAGCACTTGATTTATCATATTCGTTATCTTTTATAATCATGAGTACAAAATTTCTAGCATTTACAAGTCTCTTCATTTGTTATGTGGTAATAAAAGACAAATCGATATTCAATCAACAGGCTCTTGCAATATAATCAATCATATCTTTAACCAAACGATACTTGTTTTGCTGTTTATAAAAAGATAACTTCTCTATCATACAAATATGGACATACAAAAAATTACAACATCTAACTCTACCTCATCAATAGATTTATATGTAATTACAAATTTGAGTTCACATTGTTTAGATACATGTAACTTCATATTCAAACACGCATACATGTTTGAAAATTGGTGGAAAGAAGAGTATTTCATGTTAAAGGGCAGAATAATGTACCTATTAGCAAAAAGAGGGGTAAAAATTTATTAAGACAGAAAGGAATACAACAAGGAGAGCTCAACAAGGAGCTTGATCCTGAGCAACAAGATCATCAAATTCTTGCACCATCTCAAAGGACAGTTGCCTCCTATCCCTAATATTCCAACCTGGGTCATGACTAGATGCCCATTTGGCTAAACAATCAGCAGTTCTATTCCATTCACGAGGAATAGACGTGAACCTAATGAACTGAAAAGAGGAAGAGAAGAAAAGAATCTGCTTAACAACAGTGGCTAGCTGCCAACTAACATCCTCAAGCTCTTGCGAAGAAAGCATGTTCACCACCACCTGGGAATTAGACTCACAGATAATCTTATGCCATCCCCGCAAGCAACATTGTTCCACAGCATATAAAATAGCCTGAGCTTCCATGAGATTGTTAGTATAATCACTCTTATGAACTGAGAAGAAAAATACAATAATAATGTACCTATTGAAAACAATTGATAAATACAATTAATGCATTCTTGTCATGATTTTTTATTTTATTAATTTTTAGTTAAAAGTAATACTTAAATCTGAACAAAATTATCAGTAGTGAATTATAAAATTAAAGTTAATGATTACAAATAAATTTAAAATTAAAACTTATTAATCTTAACTTTCAATGACCTCGTCCATTTTCGATAAAAATAAAAGTCCAAAAATAAAACAACAAATTTTGTATCCAAATTTTAGAATTTAAGATTTTTTGATTATACGAATTCATTAATAAATTAGTTCCCTGTTATATAATTGTCGAAGGAAACAAGGGAAAACTCTTTTTAAGTCTTATAAACTTTGATAGTTCAACTTTCTCATTTTTTTCAAATATTTATAATAGTACGAAGGACTAGAAGAATAAGAAGGCTGTTCGAGTGGTTCATGGCTACGTAGTTTCACATTCAAACAATTGAATTCACAAAGTTCTTCGAAAACACTGGAACAAGAATGTCACTGCTACCAAATTCCTCTCTAATGTCACTCCTTGCGATGTCCTCGTTGTCTCTTTATACCAAATGCCTCTCTAATGTCACTACTTGCGCTGTCCTCGTTGTCTCTGCATATACGAAGTTGTTGGAATATTAATTGTAGAAGGTCGTTTCTCCCTGGAGCCAAACGCCCACCTACCATCCCTGGCGACCTGTCAACAGTCATAAACATTTATTTTGGTTGGTGAGATTTTTGAATTTGCAAATGAGGGGGAAAATATTTTTGCCAAAGACAAAAAGGAATGTTTTGTCATTCATTCATAGATTCAAAGATACAGAGAGACAGAGAGAGTTCAGCAGAGCAGAGAAGTTGCAGAGAAAAAGTGGAAAGGAAGTGATCAGCAGATCTAGTTGTTGCAGAGACAGAGGAAGCTTATTCCGTGACTACAGTTGCACGTGCTTTCTTTGTGTCATTCTGTAAGTTCGTATTTTGTTGTTTGATTCGACTTGTTGAAGCAGTGATTGCTCCAGGCATTGTAGTATGCAGCCATTAGAGCTGCAAGTTTAATGTTTAAAGTTTTCCAGTTTGAAGTTTTTTAGGTTTAGGGTTGTGAATGATTTTGAAATTTATTATTTCTCACAGAAGTGACCCCGTGCGTAGCTATTTGTACTTATCACCCATCAATATCTCCCTTTCATTCAACTTAACCATTCAAAGTAGACAAAGTAGACATTCAACTTAGACATTCAAAGTACACAAAGTAGGCATTCAACTTCTTCTTCACCAAGCTTCCTAAGCCGACGCTTCTGCAAGTTCAAATATCATTTTAATCAGTACGTTATCATGAGAGAAAATTTCAAACAAATCAATAGAAATATATCTTCTTTCAAAGTTCTTTAGTAGTGTCCTTTTTTACCTGTTTAACTCTCTACGCTGGGCTAACTTGGAAACCCAATCGTGAAAGCTCTCTGGGTGTGCAGGAGTTGAGAAACGGAATCTCCTAAGATTTTGTAACTTGTCTAATGGGTGATGAAGACTCTGTAAACCGGAAAAACCACGTATAAACAAATGTTGGAGTTGTGCCAAGTCGCCTATTGTGTTGGGAAGATTCCTTTGCCCTGAACATCCTCTCAAAGTTGAGCACTTCCAGCTGACCTGAATTTCCCACACTACTGGGAAGATTCCTCATCTTTGTGCAGTCTATCAACTTCAGCATTTTAAGTTGCTTCAAGTTACCCACAGAGTTAGGAAGGCCTCTTAAATTGGTACAACCGTAAAAACACAACTCCTTAAGTTGTGGCAAGTAACCAAGTGTGTTTGGAAGTGTTGTGAGAGCCACACAATCCCGCAGATGAATGCATCGGAGGTTCACCAAACCGTCAACTGTTTTGGGGATACTTGTAAGGCTTGCACACTGCTCTACACTTAAAATCCCTACTTGGGAACAACTGCTATCCAGTTGGAATGTATTTGGTTTTAACCATGTACGCCTACTACTGACAAATTCACAGTTCTTGATTTTTATCCATAACAAACTTGGAGCAATGTTTCCAATGTTGCCAACTACTTTTGTATTTTGCAGAGCTAGGTAGCGTAGGCAAGGCATTGCGTGGACGCTAACGGGATTTCTTACATTCTCCTCTGCTTAAACAAGCATTTTCACTTTCTCTGCTTTGTCCCTATTCAAAATTCTATGTGCAGCTCCCGCTGGCAGGAATAGTCTGCTATTATTATCAGCCAGTTCTTGAATTCCTCTACCCATTCCTCGTACAAGGTCATGTTAATTATTGTTAGTTGGACAGCTGTTATTTCTGACTCGGAAATAGCAGCACTATTTATGGGTAGCTTGGACAGCTGTTCGTCCTTATCTATGAATAGCGGTTGTATTTATGGGTGGTTTGGACAGCTGTTTGTCCACTTGCCAAAAATTAGTAAATGGTTATTATTTACTAATTTTAGAGATTCCCTTTTGGACACCTTGCAACCAATTCTATTATTGGCTGTTGAGTTGTCTTAATCTCAGCCGTTGGTTTGATTTAATTTCGGTCGTTGGTTTACCAACGAGAGTAGTATAAAAAGGGGTCTAGGGGGCATTTGGAGGATACAGAAGGCAGGAAGCTTTTGGAGAAGCAGTTTGCAGTGTTAGCAAACAGTCTTGCAGTATTAGCAAGGAAGCTTTGGTGAAGCAGTTTGCAGTGTTAGCAAACAGTCTTGCAGTATTAATAAGGGCAAAGGCGATGAAGCTTTGGTGAAGCTGTTTGCAGTGTTAGCAAACAGTCTTGCAGTGTTAGCAAGGGCAAAGGGAGAAGCTTTTGTGAAGCAGTTTGCAGTGTTAGCAAATAGTCTTGCAGTGTTAGCAAGGGCGCAGTGTTAGCGCAGGGATAGCAGTGAGAAATATCAGCGGGAGAAATTAGGAGGTTGTCGGAGTTCTGCCAGTGTGAGGCAAGGAATTTTGTATCTCTTGATTTGCTGAAGTTTAATATAATTTCTCATCTATAGAACTAGTTTTCCCTTAGGGGTTTTTCCAGGGACAATTTGTCCGAAAATATTGTGTTGATTCTATTGTGCATTTCTTTCCGTATTTTAAGTGAAGTTGCAGTTGTGTTATTTTTTGATATTAGCTGGGAATTTATTTTCAGCAGTTTAATAATCATTTGTGATAGGAGATTAATAATCAGTGACTGCAATAGTTTGATTTTTCACATGGTATCAGAGCATTGTTAAGGGTAGAAGAGTTTTGCCCTAGGAAAGAAATTTTGATCTCTTTAGATTTAGTATTGCTTTAAACCCTTGAGATGGCTTCAGCTGGTTTGAGAGATCAGGATAGATTGGATGGTGCCTCAAATTTTGGTGTCTGGAAGGCCAGAATTTCTTTATTGTTGGAAGAGAATGGTATCAAGGATTATGCTACCAGTGGTGTACCTGTACCAACGGATGCAACACAGCTTGCAGCATATAGGAAGGACGATGCCAAAGCGAGGAGGATTATCCTTGATGGTGTCAAGGATCATATTGTTCCACACATCTCGAAGCTAGATATAGCAAAGAAGATGTGGGACGCCATTCTAAATCTGTACCAGAATGCTACCACTAACAGGAAGTTGATTCTCAGAGAGAAGCTAAAGAATACTCGGATGAATCAGGGAGAAGACGTCACAAGTTACCTCACCAGGCTCAGACTTGTCAAGGATGAGTTAGGAACTGTTGGAGATAGCCCTAGTGATGATGAGCTAGTGAGAATAGCCCTAAATGGGTTTACTAAACAATGGAGTGTCTTTGTTCAAGTTGTCAGTGGACGAGATACTTTACCGAGTTGGGATCGACTATGGACTGATTTCACTCAAGAGGAGTTTAGACTAAGTCTTGTCAATGGGGCCAACAAGAGTCAGAAAAATGAGGTGGAACAAGAGAACGTTGCCCTAGCGGGTAAAGGGAAAGCAAAGAATACATAGTAGCTAGCATGGCGACATGTGAAGCTATATGGCTTTGGAAGTTGTTAGTAGCCTTGTTTGGTCAGAAGGTTGAGACTACTATGATACATTGTGACAATCAGAGTTGCATCAAGTTGTCTGAAAATCCAGTGTTTCATGATAGGTCTAAACATATAGATATCAGATATCACTTCATCAGAGATTGTACACAAAGGGATACTCAGGAGTTTGTGGGAGCTCCTAGGAAGAGTACTAGACAGCGAAGACAACCAGCCAAGTTCAATGACTATGTTAGTCAGTTGGTAGATAGTGAGCCTTCTAGCTATTAGGAAGCTGCAGAACATCAGGTATGGCGAGATGCTATGGTTGAGGAATATTCTTCAATAATGCAGAATGATGTGTGGGAGGTAGTACCTAGACCAACAGATAGGGCTGTAGTTGGATCACGCTGGATTTATAAGATAAAGCACGTGCAGATGGTAGCATCGAGAAATACAAGGCTAGGTTTTTGGCAAAGGGGTTCTCTCAGAAGGAGGGAATAGACTATGAGGAGACATTTGCTCCAGTTGCTAGGTATACTTCTATACGAGCTGTAATCTCACTTGCAGCACAGATGGGATGGCAGATCCATCAAATGGATGTCAAGACAGCATTCCTCAATGGTGAGTTGAAGGAGGAGGTATACATAGAACAACCAGAAGGCTTTGTAGCACACAGCAAAGAGACCCACGTGTGCAGATTGAAGAAAGTTGTTCGACTACAATACATACCTACAGATGAGCAGGTAGCAGACATTCTGACGAAGGCTTTGGGAAAGGCCAAATTTATCTTCTTCAGAGATAAGATGGGTTTCATGCAGAACAGCGTCCTCGCTAAGAGGGAGTGTTAATTATTGTTAGTTGGACAGCTGTTATTTCTGACCCGAAAATAGCAGCACTATTTATGGGTAGCTTGGACAGCTGTTCGTCCTTATCTATGAATAGTGGTTGTATTTATGGGTGGTTTGGACAGCTGTTTGTCCACTTGCCAAAAATTAGTAAATGGTTATTATTTACTAATTTTAGAGATTCCCTTTTGGACACCTTGCAACCAATTCTATTATTGGCTGTTGAGTTGTCTTAATCTCAGCCGTTGGTTTGATTTAATCTCGGTCATTGGTTTACCAACGAGAGTAGTATAAAAAGGGGTCTAGGGGGCATTTGGAGGATACAGAAGGCAGGAAGCTTTTGGAGAAGCAGTTTGCAGTGTTAGCAAATAGTCTTGCAGTATTAGCAAGGAAGCTTTGGTGAAGCAGTTTGCAGTGTTAGCAAACAGTCTTGCAGTATTAACAAGGGCAAAGGCGATGAAGCTTTAGTGAAGCTATTTGCAGTGTTAACAAACAGTCTTGCAGTGTTAGCAAGGGCAAAGGGAGAAGCTTTTGTGAAGCAGTTTGCAGTGTTAGCAAACAGTCTTGCAGTGTTAGCAAGGGCGCAGTGTTAGCGCAAGGATAGCAGTGAGAAATATCAGCGGGAGAAATTAGGAGGTTGTCGGAGTTCTACCAGTGTGAGGCAAGAAATTTTGTATCTCTTGATTTGCTGAAGTTTAATATAATTTCTCATCTGTAGAACTGGTTTTCCCTTAGGGGTTTTTCCAGGGACAATTTGTCCGAAAATATTGTGTTGATTCTGTTGCGCATTTCTTTCCATATTTTAAGTGAAGTTGCAGTTGTGTTATTTTTCGATATTAGCTGAGAATTTATTTTCAGCAGTTTAATAATCATTTGTGATAGGAGATTAATAATCAGTGACTGCAATAGTTTGATTTTTCACAGGTCATGAATATTGAGAAGATCTTGAGGTCCACTGTAGCTTATGAGCATTTTCAACGAAAAATTCTTGAGGGCTGTTTGAACTCTGCCTGGATATAAAACATCCCAGAAAGTAACAGCGTCAGTTTTCCTCTCACCAGCAAAGCAATAAGCTATATCCAGAAACATTTCCTTCTCAACCTGGCTAAGTCCATCATAACTGATTCGGAGGACTCTGGATATTTCTTGATTTTCCACAATGTTACAAAGAGCTTCTTCCCAACATTGGATGTCGTTGGGCTCCTTCTTATCAAACAAATGCGCTCCAACGACTTGTAAAGAAAGAGGATGATCCCGACAGGCTCTTGCAATTCTTGTAGAAAGGTTTTTGTAGTTGGCTTTGGGGAAGGACCTCGAGAATGCATGCCAACAAAATAATTGAAGCGCTTCACTTTTCCGTAGCCCACTCATTTGAGGAACTGAATCAAGCTTAGCAAGATTGAGGATGTGTCGATCTCGGGATGTAATGATGAGTCGACTACCAGGCCCGAACCAATTGCCGTTGACTGCATCCAAGTGGCTCATATCATTCACATTGTCCAATATGACAAGGGCACGAGATCCTCGTAATAGATTTCTCATCAGAACTTTCCCCTCGGCAACACTTGAAACTTCACCACGGTAATTTACTAGTCTTCTTAGAATTGCTCGTTGCAATTCCTCAAGGGTCGTAATTTTGTGCAAAGAAATGAGCGTGAAACATTGCATAAATTCTATTGTAAACAACTTTGACCAAGGTGGTTTACCCGATGCCGCCGAGACCGCCGACTCCCAGTTTCACTGTGGTGTGCCTGCATGAATTCAGATGTAATCTTTTGAGTAGGTCAGAGATATGTGTTTCGAGTCCCACAAGATGGAGAGGGACATCCAGGGGAGTAATCTTCAAGGTATTCAACACATCTTTCACAACTCTCTTTGTCAATCGTTCTTCGTACCTGCAAATCGCCTTCCATATATTACACCTTACTAGCTGCCACTCAATATAAGGAGCACTAATTACAGAGATAGAGCCAGTTTATCGGGTTATAAAATGACCAGTTTTTCGAATTTATAGAAGGGAAAAGGAAAAAACTAAACTTATATATGTGGAGATGATTACAAACAATATTGACCATTCATAATTAACAATGTTACCATCAAATTGAAAAATGTTTCAAATTGGGGGTTTGTATAATATAGAGTAAGGAGAGCAAGTCAACCTACTTGAATGGGGCAGTTTACTTTTTAACACTAAAAACGGCTAGCGAGGGAGTATTGAGGATATCCAAATCCCTTAAGAATGTGGGTGTAATGTGTGATTATTACCTATCAATGCTCAATTCTTAGTTTGGATGTCCTAAGTTAATCTGACTACGTGATGCATCGTATGCATACTGATGATTTTCCTAAATTCATAATATAAGAATCTTAAAGTTCAAGTTTAGTTCGCAATCTATTTTACGGGCTGTTATTTCTATACAGATATTCCTTTGTTTGTTAAGTGTGCAAGTCAGTAAATGTATTGAGGACGACTATACACTGAGATGCAAAATATAGTCCACGCGCAATAAAAGATTTATTTGTGTGTTAAAATATTGCGCTCGATAGTTTACACATCCTAATCTATAAACAAAAACAGAAGCAAAAAAAAATGAACCTCTCCTGTATAGAAGACAAAATTACATTGCAGGAGGTCTAAAAATCTCAAGCAAACTTATTTTTACACTTAAAATATACAATACTTATAGTTGTATATTGTCTTGTTTGGTGTGTATCTCTTAAGAAAAAATGTGGAAGGAAATTTTGAACAACTATACTTTTTTAAGAAGTTAATTTATCAATTTTGAAAAGAGTAAGTTATATTTTTTCAATACTTACTATGTTACCCAAAATGAGATCTCAAGAATCCTTGGTTACAATATTGATTCCACACTAAATTATTATCTTGATCTTCCCTTCCCTATGAAATTTTGTCTTCGTAACTACTAGAGTGGCCCAATTGAAAGTTTTCAAAGAAAACTAGCAAGTTGGAAAGTGAGACTTATACAAACAGAAAAATATTTTTATTGTCTTTTGTACACTTGACTAATAATGTGATACACGGACATGTTTTATCATGATCTACTCTTAATAGGCTAGGCATTGCAAAAAATTATATCAAGAGTAAATTTATTTTCAAGGAGCATCTTTATATAAGGTTAATCATTAAATTTTATTATATGTGATGGAATTTTAAATGTCCTACAACATCACCTTCATAAATCTTATCTCTGACTATGATAAGGACCATTTTCAAGGACTTAGTATTCTTACTAAGAAAACAATTCATTTTATGTCACACAGTGTCTCCCAGTTGGGCTTCAAGAATGTTAGGATAATAGGGAAGCCTATTTAAAATGTAGAACAAAAGCAGTGTTAGGAAACAACCCAAAATTTAAACTTATTGGAATTATTTTAGAAAGTGGGTCTTTTGAATTACATCTACGCTGTGAGATCTTTCGATAGTATGTTGTTGATGAAATTCATCAACTCTTAGCAGTAAGGGCATCTCTCCATTGGTAGTTTCAATTTTTAGGTTACTCCTAAATTGATAGTGGAAATAGAAGGTTTGGAGTGAAAATTAGAGAAGGTGGAAAGAAAGGGAAATGGTAACTATAAAAATATTTGAAGAAGTTTCTTGAGAAAGAAGAAAAGTCAAAGGTTGTCTCCTCCAACAATGGGCATTCTCTCTCTTTTTCCCTATCCACTTTTCTTTTATTTTCCTTTTTGTTGTAAAATACTTCACTTTAGAGGGATACTTCACTATCTTTCATGGTTACCACTTACCTATCCTAAATCATATCAAACATGGAAAAAGGAAAAATGCCCCCCCTTTTTTTTGCTTTTTTTTAAACACTGAGAAATACTATTGAGAAAGGTAATAATCTTGTTCTCCATCAAGGGCCAATGTTTTTTATTTACCAGTACATTTATAGCCACTCTCCTTCTATACATATAGGTGCATTACTTATCAATTGTCATAGAATCCTTGTTAAAATCATTAAAGTGAACTTTTGATTAGTGATCCTTTCTAGGAGAATATTAAGTTTGGCCCTAATATTAGAAAAGAGGTTAAGTCTAGTAAAACCCTTGTTAAAGAGAAAACCTCAAATGTTTTTTCCTTTTAGAAAACTCTATTGGATACTATGCTAGTGAAATCAAAAGCCCAACTAAAAAAAAACTTCATTAATGTAAGGAAAAACAAATCCCAAAGTGAAGGATTTTAATGAGATTAATAAGGAAGATTCAAGGGATGCAAGATAATATAAGGATGGTAAGAGAGGTGAAACCTGTAATAAATAGAAAGAGGAAAATAGTTCGAGGAAAAGATGATCTACTAGATTATGAAACAAAATGGAAGTAAAACATAAATTTAGAAAGTAAAATTGTGATGGTCACAAACTAGGACTTTTCACTGGAGGGAAATAAGGAAACTAAAAGTACTAAGGATGAGGACTATGAGATAATGGACGAGGATGTTGAAGACATGGAGAAGGGAAATTCTGTAGAGATTATGGTGAACCCAAGTAATTTTAGGGTATGAGGGACTTGGAAAATACCTCCCATATTCCTATAGAAAAGTTAAGGATATGAGGAACTCATAACCCAAATGCATGAAAAATTGAAAAAAATTTAATGGGCTATATATTAAATATCTTCAAAATAGGGCCACTACTTAAGAAAATATTTCTCCTCGTATAATTATATTGAACTATTTCAGCATCATTGTCTCTCTATAGATGATGGTCTGATGCAAAATTCAATTCTTGGAGTGGTTAATGGGAAAATAAGGTATAGGCATGATTTGAAAAAAGGAATCCAACCCCATGAATGAAGAGGTGGAGGATTGAAGAAACGATCTCACATGTCTCTTTAGGATCTAAGAGGTTATAAATAGATCCAAATATTTTTCTATTATGGTCTGATGGATAATAGTTTTCCTATTTTTTTGTCCTACTCCTAAGTTAAACTCTTTTTTTTTAGTATTTTTTAATTAAAGATAATTATGGATATTAATTCTACTATCAACAAACAATGGATCTTAGATGTACTAGTTTTACAAAGTTCTTGTTTCATTGAAGAACAAATTGTATAGTTAATTTCTATAGTGATAGTGGTATTAAATGTCTTGGTTTAAATACATTGGCAAAGGTTTTTGATTATTTTTTAAAGTGATAGTTGGTTCTACTTTAGAGTGTCATGGCTTGTTATTGTAGCTTTATTTGATGTTGTAAGGTGACCTCTTATCTTCGATTTTAGCCATTTCCCTGTCATTTTTACTAAACATGTTGTATATTATATTTATTTAAAAACTTCATAAAATATGTATTTGAGGAATATAGATGAGAACGTAATGACACATATTCAATAGCTCTTGATTCAAATTAAGATTCCTTATGTGTAAAAATCCCCTCCTCAAACAAATGAACTTTTAATTAAAACATAGAATAAATTTGAACTATTGAGAAAAGGTTCTTTATAGATTGGATTATGTTTTCAAGAAATTTTCAGCCTTTTCTTCTTATTGAAATCCCATGAAAAATAGAAATGAATTGATCACGGTATTTGCAGATGACATAAGTATCATAGATTAAGGTTTGATTCTCAAGCTAAAAGTGTTAAATAGTCAAAGTTGACCTACTTTTCAAGCCTAATGATTTCTTTAGTATGTGATGTTTAATGGTGGCGGGGTATTTATACCATATCCAATCCATATTTTTTATTTCATGTTAGATGTAGGAACAAACATAAAATTGGAAAATTTTGCACCACTTTTCCTCAACACACAATACATGCAGTTTGCCTTTCTAGCTTATTCATCATCTACTTTCAAGGATCAAGGATCACATATTTACAAGGGCTTTTAATTTTAGTAGTGTGCTTGCAATTATAAGCACAAAGGAAGAGCGTAGAGGGGAATTTTTGAAATGCAAAAAAAAAAGAGCTTTTACAAGAATAAAATAGGAATGGCTCGCATGAAAAAAAGGAACAAAAAGTTATGTTATGGAGAAATAGAAAGGAACCAAAAGGTTACTATAATAGAAACATTAGAAGTGATAGAATTCTGGAAGTTTTCCATAAGAGCGCTTAAATTTTTTGATCATCTAGGTAGTGAATGCTTGTTATTTTCAAAACATTTTAAATTTGATGGTTCCAAAGATTTCATAGTCTAGTTTAGCTTAAAAAAATTAAGAAAATTAGTGCTCTCATGGGAAAAATAACTATCTCTTATACAGTGCACATAAAGAAACAAGTTAAAAATCAAATTTTATTTGAAATAATTTTAATATAATTTTTTTAAATTTTATTTATTGATGAATGATAGAAAATATATTAGAACAATTCCTATGATTAACCATTTTTCACCTTCTTCTAAAAACTAAAAACTTCTATTTTAATAAAGAAGAATCCAAATAATCTTTTAACAAAACAAAATCCAATTCATAAGAACACCCTCTTTCTCAAAACACCCTCTTGAAAACTTGAGCTTAAGCATCAAGGGATAGGATACACACAAAAAAGGACTGTTTGTGTCTAGAAGGGGGTTGGTTACCTTGACCTAGGTCACAAATTTTATTCATTGCCAAATTGTGTTTTCATTTTCCCTGATATGGATTTCCTTTCCATTGTTTCCTTTAAAGTACCGAGATATGGACATTCTCAAAATTATTGGTAGCTCTCTAGGCATTTTCATGACAATCGATTACTACTCCTTTGAAGATTGTAACGTTTCAATCAGATTTTTTAACCTAAAAGACCTCAGAAAGAATAATCCCTTTGAGATTATTTTTAGATCAAAGTTTGGTGATCTGGCACAAAAGTTACAAATTGACTCTCCAGACATGGTTAATGATAAGCAATGTAAGCTAGGCCACCTTTCTACAAAATGTAGGGCAGGGTCTAATGGATTAGACAAAGTATGCTCATATTAGTCCTCTACTGCTTGCAAATGTTCATTGTATCAAGAAGAGGAATGAGTTAGAAAAAAATCTCTTTTACCAGATGGACAAGATATCAATGTGGATTTCATTCGAACCAACAATATATTTCATATAGATGAAGCTCGAGAAAATATTATCATTCTTCAAGTCCCAAACAAGTGTTTGAATAACATAAATTGTGTGGATTCAAGTCACTCAATGATAGCCCGCGGTGTTCAAGCACTCCAAACAACATTCTCCACTCAGCCATTACATGTTGACCATGCCCCCAACACCTTTTACAAGGGAGCAATGGCAGAAACATATTCAAGTCACATTGCCAAATAGGGAAGCGGGGGTTTGGAGGTTGTGTTTAGTTTGTATCCTCGAAGGGATCATACATTGATTCATTATCAAGATAATGTGACAACGTCTATCAATAATTTAGAAATCCTCCAATGAAATACAATTGAAACTAGCTAGTTTAGTGATGAAGAGTTGGATCACAAGACATCTTCTCTTGGGGGACCTCCACTTTCACCAAGCTTTATAGCTTTGGCCTTAGGCCATAAAGAAGCACAAGTCCTTGAAGATGAGAAGGAAGAGACAAAATTATCAGTCTTTGGGCAAGATACATTTGCTAACATAGTTAGGGCAGAATCGGATATAGAGCTTCTCTTTCCCAATTTTTTAGAAATAATTTTAAGATTATCTGACAACGCAATAGGAATGGTTAGAAATTCAACTAATGGAAGTTTGCCCCATTCCTCATTTTAATCATGGGATCCTATGAGTAAAGGGCCTAATTCAAAATCACTAACAAATATAGATCAGGGTCTCATTGATGGTACTCACAACCCACATAATGGGACCTTGCTAAGCTTATCAAAAAATCAACTTAGGAACCACAATAATCATGGTCATTTAGAGAAAGACTTTGAAAGTTTCATAGACAATTATATTTTGGAAGTTGTTGATGAGGAAATTAATGAGATAGCTTATAAGGTCTCATTGGAGAGTAAAGAGCTCATGGACTACATTTCTCATCTAATACTGCCATAGGACAAGGATAATGCACTTTCTATCAATATCTCTCTTTTGATCTCCCAGACAAGTGCAGAACTTTCCAAAATTGGGGTTTTCTCTTCAGTTAAAAAAATAGAGGTAAAAATAGTTTAAGCCAATTTCAGCATTATCATAGTCTTCATATGTTGAATGTCTTCTTGCACAACAAGGAGCTAAATCATTTAACAATACAATAGACTACATACTAATTATTTGAGATGCCTTTAACTCACTTGACCTTCTTGTTGATTTCTCATGGGTTCTTATGGCCTTACTATAACTTGTGTGCTATCCCTCTCAACAAGTTGTTAGGCTCATGGATGGAAAATATGCAAGTTTAGAGTAAGTATGCAAACTAGTTGTTTCTATGGCTAGTGGGTTACTCTCCTAAGGCTGATAGGTCAAGTCCTATCAAATAAATTATAATTCTAACTCATACCTTCCCATCAAAGCTCTCTGAGTTTGTCTCTAGTCTAATGGTTTTACATTTTTCACCCAAACTTGGTTTTTATAGGAAAACTAGGCAGGGATTAAGGGAAACCTAGTGTAGGGATTGCAAAAACAATTTTTTAAATTTTTCATTCATTCTTGTGCTTGGTAAGTGCAAATTTAGTAGACTCGTGACCTGTAAAATTCATACTCTATTTCTTGTGAAGTAATTTATGTGTTATTTTATGTTGGCATTTGAGGGAGTAGTACGACCTAGTTGAAGCTAAAGAAATGAGTATACATCTACCATTTGGGAATCAAACAATGTGAACTTCAAACATTAGGCAAGTTGAATATATGCAAAAAAAATGATATAATGATAAATCTTTGAATTAACCAAGTGAAGTCATCTATTTGTTGAGGAACAACTATAACAAAAACCTATGGGGTTATATTACAAAAACATATGGGATTATACCACAGACACATAAAGGAATATAAATAAATAAAAGTTACAAAAACTCCTATGCTCTCTATTACTTTTAGACTAGTAAGAAGTCACTTTCTGTTGTTTTTCAGAGTAGCAAGAAGTTTCATTTGACTACGTATGTGTTCACATTTTCTAACACAAGACTAAAGAAGGAAGGGGAATTCATCTACCGACTCAATCAATCAATATAATATACTAGAATGCACATTACTAAGTCAAAATGGGCAAGAAAAAACTATTAAATTTCTTCAATAATAATGAAACCTCTGTATTGGAATGAAGATGAAAATTCTTATATCCATTTATCTTTAGTTGACAAATTTTGATCGGAGACAAAGGATTAAATAAAAGAACAAGATCTACATTGCAAGAAACATAGTATTAGTGTAGGTTGTCTAATAAGCCTTGCTAAATTATGTTTATTATTTTCACAAAATTTTGCACCCTTGTCAAAAGTTTTTACCTAAGAACAACATTTTGATTTAACATGCAAAACAACCTCCAAGTTGTTAGACTTGAACTATGAGGTTGAGTCTCTGGAGAAGGCTAGCTTCCTTTACTATCAGGGTGCACCTAACTACTCTTGGAGAGGAAAAGGGAGAAGGAATGCATAGAAGAAATTCTACCTATTCTAACCTAAGGGGGGTGATCCACCAAAAATAGAGTCTTCAAACCAATCTCTGCCCATACATGCACTATTGAACCATCATGACACCAAAAGATATACACATCCAGACTTGCTTTAATCTAACAATCACATGCAAATCACAAAAATCCAAATGAATGACACAAGGAAAGAGAGGATTCGCTTATATACCATTCATAGGCCAAAAGAGATACAGTCATGCACGATTGCAGATATCTACAATACATCGATGAGAGGCAAATAGTTCTTACACTTCACATCAATGGCTTAAGGAGATAAGAATGTCATATAATTTAGAGGCAAAGGGGATTTACAGTGAATTTGCAGAGCAATATCAGAGAAAATGGAGAAGAGTTGACCTCAACAAAATCTACAAAAATTGCCTTTATAGCTTAGGCATAACTGAGATATTTTCTAACTGAAGTTACTCCACAACCACTACCATTAAGTCCTGATAAAGATCTAGAGAAAATCTGATCTGGGCAATGAAATCTAATATTTTGTTCAATGAGGGCCCTAACAAAAATGACGCCATTAAACCATTCTGACCAAGTAGATGGATAAACTAGGGTGGTGGAGTGTTCTCCTGGGTTCAGCTTTCATTCGAGAGTGGTAGGAATTTCTCATGAGGATCAAATTGTGTAAGAAAACTCGATTTCCTTCATTTCCATCTCATCAGTCAACAAAATTAGTAGGTCAACAAGTCCTACAACCAAAATAAGCCACGTGGGCCAATAGTCTTTTATTTTTCTATCACCTCGCAAGGTCTTCCTAAGTTTGACTACCAAACTAACTAACTGCGCCACCTTTTCAAAACCCTGACCATCGCGGTCTCCCAACTGCCAATCTTAACTATGCTTTCTTTCTATTAATTTCCTTAGCTAGGCCCGCTAGGACATGTGCACTTTAGGTGCTTTCCTACATTGTTTAATTTCCTCATAACTTCAGAATGTGGGAAAGCACTGACCATTGATCTCCATGAGATCAATGATCATAAAAGATCTTACTATACTACACTTGCCCATACCATTTCTAGGCCCACGAACTACTCAACACAACCTAGCATCCAACTGGCACCACCTTGGCAACCCACACAAGAAATAGGTCCCACAAAGACACGTGGTAGCGAGGCACTTGCCAGCATTCCTAAATATCATTGCATCTTCATAATGTGGGGAAGTGCTAGCCCTTGATCTATTTGCATAAAATGGTGGAAGGTACAATTGAGAACATGTGACATTGTTATAACTTCTATTCCTTTGGGCCTGTGAGGACACATGGTGATCTAGCACTTGCCTGCATTGCTAGGAAGTCTGACAAAACACAGAATGCGAGAAAGTGGGCACCAATAAAATTGCCAGCTCACCTCTGCCACCTTGTCCACCCTATTTGCAGAAGCATACTAAAAGGGTTGGACCCACAAAACCACATGGAAAAAAAGCGTGTTTCCACATTACGTAAAGATATTGCATTTTGAGAATACGAGAAAGTGCCCACTATAGATCACAAAAGATCTGATGGTGGGGAAAGTTGTCGGCCAGAAAAAATAAACTTAGGGAATATATGGGATACAATAAGGTTTTTTACTCTCTTTTTTTTTTTTTTTTGTATCTCCATGGTGTTTAAATAATATAAAAGTGGGGAGAGACCATTGGGTGGGCTTAGGTATTTGAATTCAAATTTTTGGCAGGAGGCAAAAATAGGTAACAGTTTTGGTGACTCAAAGGGGACGCAAGCCAGCTATGGGTATGACCAGTGACCTTATGCATTCATTGGTCCATAGAATCTTAAAAATTGTGGATCAGTGGATTATGAAACCCTAACCCTAGCTCTGCGGTAGTAAAATACTGAAAGCTCTGTCTCTGCTCCTGTGCAACTCAGCAAAACACATGTGCTCATGCACTTCTTGGAAAGATGGAAAACAATAGAAAGAAAACTAAGCTACCTATGTACATGAAAATTTAACCCCTATCAGAAACATGGTTTGAGATAGATCCCATTGACTAGGATAGGAAAAATTTTACCACTAGGCTTGCTTAATTGAAAAGCATTAGCCTGCTTGCAACTAACAATCACATAGGGACCACTCCATAGTGCATCAAATTTTGAGTGTCTCCCTATTTTTTGCTTGTCTGCATCCCATTTGAAAACCAAATCACCTTCTCTAAAGATTCTAACCCTAGCCTTCTTGTCAAAGCTCCCTTTCACTTGCTGCTGATGTGTTTCTAGGGTCTGCATGGCCTGACTTCTTTTCTCTTCCAGCTCCACCAACTCTACCATTCTCACTATCATGGCATCATCTTCAATTAGCCCCAGCTGATGAGCTAGTTCTAGGGATGGGAACTCTAATGAAATTGAAAGCCTTGCTTCTCTACCATTTACCAACATAAATGGTGAGTTTCCTATTGACCTCTTATGTGTTATTCTTTCAGCCCATAGTGCAGTCCTCAACTTTTGATGCCAACACCTCTGGTTATCCTCTATAGTTCTTTTCATAATCCTAGTTAGGTTTTTGTTGGATGACTCAGCAAAACCATTTCCTTGAGGATAGTAGTTTGAGGATGTACTCAAGTGGATACTATGGTCAACTGCCCATGCACAAATCTAAGCTCCTACAAAAGATTTTACATTATCTAAAATAATGGTTGAAGGGGCACCAAACCTGGTAATAATTCTATCAAGGAACTCAACAACTGAAGATTCAATGGAATCCTTTAATACAATTGCCTCTGTCCATCTGGTGAAGTAATGTGTAGTAGCTAAAATCTATTTGTGACCAAAAATAGAAGAAGGATTTATAGGGCCTATGAAATCCAATCCCCATTGAGCAAAAGGCTGGTCCACCTAAATGGGATGAAGAGGAAGAGCTGCAAGATTTTACGTACCAAAAAAGAAGGCACATTTTCCACATTTCCTCACATACCTATGACAATCACAGAATAGGGATGGCCAGTAGTAACCAGCCCTCATGATCTTCATTGTAGTTGTCCTTGCTGAGAAGTGACCACCATCAAGACCATCATGAAGCTCTTTGATCATTCTTTTAACTTGGTCTATGTCAATGCATCATAATAGGGCTCCATTAAAATCTTTCTTGAAAAGGATACCATCAACTATGACATAAGGAATTGATTGTAATCTATACTATCTCCTTTTAGTTCTATCTAATCCTTGAGGATATCCATTGCCTAATAAGAAATTCTTCATATCATCCATCCAATTCCTTGGGTCATCATTTCTTGTCTCTTGTTGTTCTGTTAGTATCATAGAAACTTTGTCATCTAATTCCTAATATGATATCATCTATTTACACAACCCTTTCCCTCTTACCAGCTTGGTGATCTAGATGTCAAAATCATATTCCATTACTTTAGTAATCCAACCAGCTCTTTTCTCACTAATATCTTTGCTCAAAAGGAAATCGTTCACACTCGCATGGGGTACTAACAAATGAATTTTATTATGAGATAGAAGGTGTCTAAATTTCTTTAAAGCTCTGATGATTGCAAGGGCTTGCTTCTCTACATAGTTGTATTTGTCTTCATACTCTTTAAGCCCTTCACCAAAGAAGGCTATGGGATGCTCTTCATCTTTATCATTTGTTTGAGTCAAGACAGCGGAAATGCTTGACTCACCGCCAAGGGCATAAAGGATGAAATCCTTTTCAAAATTTGGATTAATGAGAGTACAGGCTGAGGCTATGGCTACCTTGATCTCTTCAAAACTTTCCTTCCCTTCCTTGGTCCATGCAAAGACCATTATTTTCTTGAGAATAGACATAAGGGGTTTCACCATGGTAGCAAGATTAGGGATAAATCGTCTCACAAAATTTACCCTACCAAGGAAACTTTGCAACCCTTTTTTATGTTTAGGAAGAGGGAGAGAAAGTATTGCTTTTGTTCTTTCTGGATGAATGGTTAAACCATCCTCAGATACAATGTGTCCTAATAATTTTCATTGATTGGTAGCAAAGACACACTTGCTTTGTTTAAGGGATACCCCAAACTTTCTACACCTTAAGAACACCTGTCTCAAATGATCAAAATGATCTTCTACATTATTTGAATAAACTGTGATATCATCAAGGTAAACTAATACAAACTTTTAAATCTCATTTTTGAAGGCCATCTCCATTGCCTTCTGAAATGTAGCACTTGCATTGGTTAGTCCAAATGGCATCTTGCTATAAGCATAGGTACCCCATTTGGCAGTAAATGTAGTCTTGCACCTATCAGACTCTTTGACCAACACTTGATTGTAGCTAGAAAATCCATCAAGAAATGAAAACCTCTTTGAACCACTAACCTTGGACAAAATTTTCTCCATGGAAGCAAGAGGATGGTGATCTTTAAGGGAAGCTTGGTTAAGGTCCTTAAAGTCCACACACAATCTAATTTCTCCATTCTTCTTCCTAATAGGGACAAGGTTTGCTACCCATGATGAGTGCTTGATGGGGAAAATTATATTGGCCTTAATAAATTTGGATAACTCTTTTCTCATTAAGGGTTCAATTTTGGGATTCATTGGCCTCTATTTTTTTCTTACTAGTTTGACATTATCAATTAAGTCTATGGTATTCTGAAACAACCTTGGGTCAAAACCCTTTAAATAATCATACATCCAGGAAAATACATCATTAAATTCTTGACATAGATGAATAAAACTTTCTTGCTCAATCTCATAACATACCTTCCCCATGTTTAAAGATTTTCCATTAGGAACCCTGACTGGGGTATGATCATCTTCATCAGTAGCTAGGTTCATGACTCTACCTCTTGCTTGGTCATTAGGATTGAAAACACTCTCTAAGGTAATGAGACCCTTAGAAAATTTGTTCGAACTAAGATTAATGATTTCATCACCATACTGATCCTACAATCTCGACTAGTTTCCATCTAAAAATTTTGCTTCGTTCTGCAAGAAGCTTACGATTTGTTCATCAGATTCAAACACTTGCTAATGGATGTTGTTGTCAGGGATGGCAAGCCTTACTACCATTTTGATTTGGTGCTTCTTATTCTCCTCAAGATTCCCTAGCACATCATGAGATGCACCTATTGCTACAAGTCTATCAGCATATCTATTTTCTTTTCTAGGGATGCTTTGAATATTAAATGCATCAAAACCCTCAAGAAAATCCCATACCCTATGTTTATAAGACTTGAGCAAACCGTTCTTGGTGATATTCTGATTTCTCACTTGATTAACCACCAACTCACTATCTCCATATATACTTGATGCTTGAATTCCTCTTTTCTAAGCAAGTAGGAGACCTTGAATCAAGTATTCATACTCAGCCACATTATCTCTGCTAGGGAAGTAGTAGGCTCATTCACTATGTCATTCTCATCCATTTCTAGGATAGAGCAATTCATGTTGATGAGATTAGGGGTGTAGGGTTCAGTATGTTAGAGGGCTAGAGGCTCTACTTTGATTAAAGCTTTGGTCCCATATCTTGTTCTAAAAGACATATATGACCAATTAGAAGATATGTAACCACCTATTTGGGTAGTGAAGTCTCTTGACAGATAGATGGCAAAATGTGGCTTGACTTCAGCAATGGATATATCTTTAGTTACAGTACAACCAAGGCATGCATGTAGGGCCATTTCCAAATTCCTAAGGATCCCTATAGTTTTGACAATACTACCATCCAACTATAATACATCTCTAACAATGGGCTCATATTTCATTTCCAAAGCATTAGCAACACACCTAGGCATCACTGAACTACTAGCCCCTAAATCAATCATGCAATTGTGTACTAGTTTACCCCCTATAATTAGAGAAACAAAAAATGGAGGGGGTCTAAACTTTTTACTTGTTTCTACCTCCTTTGATGGCTGTACTAGGCTTGTGGCACTTTCCATGCTGGGTGGCTGATCCTTTGGTTCAATACTTTCCAATTCTTGTTGCAGCAACCTCTTTTGCATGGGTATAGTAACAACAACATCCCACATGGAAATATTCACATTTGTCTTCTTCATTTGTTCTACCAAATTGAATGGCACAGTAGGTACTTTGGTATAAGCCTTGGGAGCTACATTTGTAGGAGGTTGAGATGGAACAACCTGAGGATCACTTACATCCTTTTTGCCATTATTTTTCCTTTGTTGCTGAAAGGTATTTGATTGATCATTTATTTCTTGTTCATGAGGTATCACATTTAAAGTTGAGGCATGATTGGGAGGAGAGGTAGCATCCTCAATAGCTCTTCTTTTGCTCCTAGTGTTGTGAGCAATGGAATCCTAGTTTACATTACAATGTTCCTCTACTTGATGATTCATAAAGGAGCAATCAGCTTGTCCTTGCATAAATTAGGCATCTATAAATTGGTCCTCCTTGTATGATTGTCCTATTGCAGGCTCTTGGATGGTCTAAGAAAAATAAGATTCAGCCTTCTAACACATGAAACAGGCATAGAAGTAGTTATAGGAGGGGCAAAAATCTTGATCTTGGGCCATGTTGTTTTGAGGAACTATGGCCCTACTTTGGTTTACATTTGAGGTCGAAGCATGGCTATTTTGCCTATTCTGATCAAAAGAATTGTTCCCATGATTATGATTTTGAGGCCTACCACTGTTCATAGTTTGATATTGCAATTGATGAGCCTTACTACCTTGAGTTTTTTGTCTCTCTAAAGTCACCACCTTGTTGCTTACTTTTTGTATCACAGAGAAGCTATCCTCCAGCTTCTTCTCTTGGCCCTACAATCTTTTATTTATGTTCTCTATGTTCAGCATCATAGATTGCATCATCTCCTTGATTTCATCTATTCCATTTGAAGATGTGGAAGCTTGAGTGACTAGAGTAAGGGATTGTGATGTGGAAGTTGTGGGAAGAGGAACTATTGCTAGTTGGTGATTTGGAATGTTAGGGAAGAAAGGCATAGGAGGCCTTGGAGCTAGCTTACCTCCTTGTATTATGATGTTTTTTGACTTTATTGTTATGTCATAAACATTAGGCAAGGTATCTTCTGCTATAGTTTGGATTGTAGTGGCAATGTCACTATTAAAAGGTTCAAGGTAATGCAAGAAGGCATTACCAGGGGTAGGCTTTACTGAAGTAAGTATTATATCCCATGTCTTTTGAAATCTATAGTTGAAATCAGTCATACATTCATGGTGGGCTCTTTTTATAGTAGTCAACTATTCTAAAAGTGACAAATGGTCACTTTTGTCCTCAAAGTGTATGCATAGTCCTACTCCTAATCCATCCCAATCTGCTATAGAACCATGAGCCAATCCTCTATACCATTGTAGTGCTTTTCCTTTCAAGGATGAGGCTAGAAGCCTAACTGCAACATCATCTTCTGTAATACCATGGATATTGTAGGATATTTGCAAATTCTTGAATGTGTTCTATGGGAGAGATGGAAGTTTCACCAATAAATTTTGGTATACTTTTGAGTGCAGCTATTGATATGTCATGTCTTTGGGCCAATAAAAGAGGGCTTCTATAATTAAAGGTGGCAAAAGCATGAGATTTAGGCTACACCATATACACATCCAAACTTGTTTTAATCTAACAATCACATGTAGATCAGAAAAACACAAATGAATGACACAAGGAAAGAGAGGATTCACTTATATACCATTCATAGGCCAAAAGAGATACAGTCATGCAAGATTGTAGATATCTACAATACACCAATGAGAGGAAAATAGTTCTTACACTTCATGTCAATGGTTGAAGGAGATAAGAATGTCATATAATTCAGAGGAAAAGGGGATTTAAAGTTAAATTGTAGAGCAATATTAGAGAAAATAGAGTAGAGTCGACCTCAACAAAATCTATAAAAATTGCCTTTATAGCTTAGGCATAACTGAGATATTTTCTAACTGAAGTTACTCCACAACCACTACCATTAAGTCTTGATAAAGACCTGGAGAAAATCTGATCTAGATAATGAAATCTGATTTTTTTTGAAACAAGGCCCTGATAGAAATGACGCCATTAAACCATTCTGACCAAGTAGATGGATAAACTGGGGTGGTGGAGTGTTCTCCTAGGTTCAACATTCATTTGAGAGTGGTTGGAATTGATCATGAGGATCAAATCATGAAAGAAAACTTGATTTCCTTCGTTTATAGCTCATCAATCAACAAAATCAGTAGGTCAACAAGTCCTATAACCAAAATGAGCCACGTGGGCCAATAGTCTTTTATTTTTCTATTACCTCGCAAGGTCTCCCTGAGTTTGACCACCAAACCAACTAACTGTACCACCTTTTCAAAACCCTGATCATGGCGGTCTCCCAATTGCTAGCCTTAACTATGCTACCTTTCTGTTAATTTCCTTAGCCAAGCCCATTGGGACATGTGTCCTTTAGGCACTTTCCTGCATTGTTTAATTTCCTCGTAACTCTAGAATGCGAGAAAATGTCGACCATTGATCTCCATGAGATCAATGATCATGAAAGATCTTATTATACTACACGTGCCCATACAATTTATAGGCCCATGAACCACTTAGCACATCCTAGCATCCAACTGGCACCACCTTGGTGACGCACACAAGAAACAAGTCCCACAGAGACACGCAGTAGTGAGGCGCTTGCCCGCATTCCTTAATATCCTTGCATCTTCATAATGCGGGGAAGTGCCAGCCCTTGATCTATTTGCATTAGACAGTGGAAGGTACAACTGAGAATATGTGACATTGTTGTAACTTTTATTCCTTTGGGCTCGCAAGGACACATGGTGATCTAGCACTTGCCTGCATTGCCAGGAAGTTTGACAAAACACAGAATGCGAGAAAGCGAGTGCCAATCAAATTACCAACTCACCTCTGCCACCTTGTCCACTTGTCTGTGACAGTGTATTGAAAGGGCTAGACACACAAAACCATGTAGTAGAAAAGAACTTGCCCACATTATGTAAAGATAGTGTATTTTGAGAATGCGAGAAAGCACCCATCGTAGATCATGAAAGACCTGATGGCAGGGAAAGTTGCGGGCCAGCGAAAATAAACTTAGGGAATATATGGGATACAATAAGGTTTTTTACTCATTTTTATTTTTTATTTTTTATTTTCTCCGTGGCATTTAAATAATATAAAAGTGGGGAGAGACCGTTGGGTGGCCTTAGGTATTTGAATTCAAATTTTTGGCATGAGGAAAAAATAGGTAACATTTATGTGTATAATTTCTATGGAACAGTGTTCTAAGGATTGTCCTTCCTAACATTTTATTTGAATCATTCCTATTTGGCCAACCGCAAACATTCACTCATGCATGGCACTAGTCCAACCCAAATGGTAAGGTGTACTTTGCCTCTACAAAACAGGGATTACACAATCAACCTTAGAGGTGGGAATTTTCCAATCCGTCCTCACATTTCAAGAAAAATTCTCCTATTTTAATATTTTTTTAAAACTATTATAGGATGTGATAGACTATACAAAACTAAAAATATATAGAGAATTTTAAAAAATATAGATCTAATATTGTGACCTAGAATCTATTTATGCAAATGGTATTTTTTTTATTAAATGTCCTAATTAAAATGAGAAATTTATTACCTATTTGAGATGGCCTAGATATAGATTTCTTAGCTAGAATTGTTGATGCAGCTTAGGGCAAGATTGATTAGCTGTCTTTTCAATAATATCTCCTACCCAGAATAACTCTACATAAAAGTGGTTTGAGAAGCACCAGCAAGGTAAGGGTATAAACCCTAGTGCTCTGATTTGAGGTCATTTTTCAATCCATGACTCCTTTTTCTCAATGTTGTTGTTCTAGTTTGAATCAAGGGCATGGATATCCAACATCAATGACAATAATTAGGTGCAAAATACTAAAGAGGGATATCCAACTAGTCCCATGAATATTTTAGCTACAATAATAGAATGAAATTAAAAGCAATGACAAAGGAAATACAATTAAGGGCTTTCTTTATCTTCCATATCCCAG
This sequence comes from Cupressus sempervirens, assembly GCA_028749045.1. NCBI lineage: Eukaryota > Viridiplantae > Streptophyta > Pinopsida > Cupressales > Cupressaceae > Cupressus > Cupressus sempervirens. The sequence continues at coordinate 774,078,340 of CM053787.1, read as the reverse complement.
ATAATAAAATAGAGCAAGGGATTGAGCACTATTCAAAATTACCCACATTAAAAAAACAAAATAAAACATATTATTGGCATGCTAGTATTTTGAATGCAAAATTTATTACCTATTTACAGTGTAGATGTAGATTTCTCTCCAACCCAATTGAAGAGTTTGCAAGTGGAACTGAGATGGCTAGGGCATAGAAAATCTAAAATATAAAGTTGGAACCAAGACGGCTAGGGCATAGAAAATCTAAAATATAAATGTTTTTGCTCAATATGAAATCTAAAATATGGAGTACTTCCTACATATACCCTAATCAAAATACCTAATTAAACCAATCCAACCGTTGATAACTACATTTCCATGATTTTGTAGTGGCTGACGGATTGTTTTAGCAAAGAAAAGCATAAGTTGTTCATGGCAGATGATGAGTTGAGTGACAAAATAGGAATCCAGAATGAAAAGCTATCACTAAGAAAACTGAGGGAGTGAAAAGTTATCTTTAAGGGTCTGTTTGGTTCCTCGAAAATGACAAGAATTGGCTTTTTCAAAATTTGGATTTGAAAGTTTTTGCGTTTGTTTCAAAATTGGAAAAATGTAATTAGCATACCTGACTTCCAATTTTGCCTCAAAACCAGGTTTTCCAATTTCCTACTAGCAAGTGGGAATTAAAAATTAAAACTTGGTTATGTTTTTTAAGGAGTGTAAAAATAATAGATTGATCTACTTTTTGAAATTATCCTTCAACTCCAAGATTACGCATAAAAATGTGTCTTCACATGCATCTTCTGAGTGAAACAAATGGTTTAAGTAAAATCTCAAAAATCAGAATGAAAATTTTCAAAACCTTGATTTGGCTAAACCAAGATTTGTAGAAATCCTAGTTTTTTAAATTCCATGAACGAAATAGACCAAACTGATATTAGATTTTGTCTTAACTTTAGTTAATTAATGGTTGAAAATATATTTTAAATATAAAACTTCTAATTAAGAAAAAATTAAAATATCATCTAAAATTAATGTCTTTAACCACTCTATCATGTAATAGTGTAGAAACATTAGAAGTGATAGAATTCTCGAAGTTTGTCATAAGAGAGCTTTAAAATTCTAGTCATCTAGGTAGTGAATGATTGTTCTTTTCAAAACATTTTACATCTAATGGTTCAAAAGATTGCAGGGCAATTGCAACTACAACCCTATTTCACTTGCCTTGTCAAACCTTTCAAACCATAGTTTCCTCCCCTCACGTTGTATCATTCAAATTCACGAATATAAAATTGATATTTTGCCTCACAAGGAGTGATACAGATCAAAGCACATATCGTAGAGAAGAATCTCGAGTCCCCAAGAAATTATTTTTTCCGCATTTAGATTAATGAATTCACACTATAGGGAGTTTGGCTTGCAAATCTATATCACGAACAATAAATATCTTGGCTAAGCCAAATTTTTTGTAAATTAAAATACAACAAACATGTTCTAAAATTAATCTCTTATGTACAACTGCTCCAATAAGGATAGTGAAATGAGAATTGGAATATCTGCATGTACACACTTGCTCTGCTTTGTCCCATTGCATTTATCAAGGCAAGGGTAAGGTAAGGTAAGGTGGTTTTATAGTCCACAACACTATGCCATAGTTTTTGGGTTTACATATGGTGACAGTGATATGGGACTACCTCGTACTCCTTTTTGAGAGGTGCTTGGCACTAGAAACGAGGCGTACATACCCTACCCCCCAATGGGATTTGAACTTGTGACCTCTCTTTCAAGAGTACAAATTTTTCTTTCGTCGATGGGTAAGTTCGCTTTTATTAGTCGATGATTATTGATGAGCTGATTTTCTTTCATCTTAGAATCCCATTGGAAGGGAATTTGCTCTCTAAAATGAGTGGGAATCCCATAAAGGAATACAACCCCATGGATGAAGAGGTGGAGGATTGAAGAAAGGATCTCACATGCCTTTTAGGAACTATAAGAGGTTATAGATAGATCCAAATATTTTTCTATTATGGTCTGATGGATAATAGCTTTGTTATTTTTTTGTTTGTCATTTTTTTTTAGTATTTTTTAATTAAAGATGATTATGGATATTAATTCTACTATCAACAAACAATGGATCTTAGCTACTAGTTTTACAAAGTTCTTGTTTCATTGAAGAACAATGGTATGGTTAATTTCTATAGTGATATGAGTATTAAATGTCTTGGTATAAATACATTGGTGAAGGATTTTGATTTTTTTTAAAGCAATGGTTGGTTCTACTTCAAAGTGTCATGGCTTGTTGTACTTTGATTTGATGTTGTAAGGTGACCTCTTGTCTTTAGTTATAGTCATTTTTACAAAACATGTGGTATACTATATTTATTTAAAAAATTCATAAAAATATGTATTTGAGGAATATAAATGAGAAGGTAATGACACATATTTAATAGCTCTTGATTCAAATTAAGATTCCCTTATGTGTAAAAATCCCCTCCTCAAACAAATGAACTTTAAATTAAAACATAGAATAAATTTGAACTATTGACAAAAGTTTCTCTATAGATTGATTATGTTTTCAAGAAATTTTCAGCCTTCTCTTCTTATTGAAATCCCATAAAAAATAGAAATAAATTGACCAGGCTATTTGTAGATGACTTAAGTATCGCAAACTAAGGTTTGATTCTTAGGCCAAAAGTGTTAAATAGTCAAAGTTGACTTACTTATCCAAGCGTAATATTTTCTTTAGTATGTGATGTTTAAGGGTAGCTAGGTATTTATAGCACATCCAATCCAATTTTTTAATTTCGTGTCACATGTAGGAACAAACATAAAATTGGAAAATTTTGCACCACTTTTCCTTAACATACAATACATGAAATTTTCCTTTCTAGCTTATTCATCATTTACTTTCAAGGATCAAGGTTCACATATTTGCAAGGGCTTTTAATTTTACTAGTGTGCTTGAAGTTACAAGCGCAAGCATAGAGGAAGAGCAAAGAGGGGAATCTTTGAAATGCCAAAAATAAACTAATACAAGAATAAAATAGGAATAGCTCACATGAAAAAAAAAAAAGGAACAAAAATTTACGTATGGACAAATAGAAAGGAACCAAAAGGTTACTATAATAGAAACATTAGAAGTGACAAAATTCTAAAAGTTTTCTATAAGAGGGCTTCAAAATTCTGATCATCTAGGTAGTGAATGCTTGTTCTTTTCAAAACATTTTAAATCTAATGGTTCCCAAGATTTCTTAGTCTAGTTTAGCTTAAAATATTAAGAAGAACAGTGGTCTCATGGAAAAAAACAACTCTCTTGTACAATGCGCATAAAGAAACAAGTGAAAAATCAAATTTTCTTTCAAATAATTTTTTAAGAAAAATCTTAAATTTAATATTTTGACAAATGTTAGGAAATATATTAGAACAATTTCTATTGTCAATCCTTTTTCACCTCCTCCTGAAAACTGAAAACTATTTTAATAAAGAAATTCCAAATAATCTTTTAACTAAACAAAACTTAATTCATAAGAACACCCTCTTTCTCAAAACTAGAGCTTACGCCCCTTAACCCTTACCTAAATTATAATCTTATTTTGGACAGATAATTGATTAATAATTAAGGATACTCTAAACCAAAAAATTATTCCACAAACAAAATGTTCCCCTTTGTTGTTTTTATAGTGGGTAATTGAGAAGAGGGAAGCAAAAAATTTACCCTAATTCATTTGCCCTTGTCCACCTAGAAAGAGAAGATATTTGATGATGAGTATTCTTCCATTCCTCGATAGTTTTCTCATCCTGCCAATCTGAGTGACTCTAATGTTTCTTGAATGCCCCTTCGAATAGACCTCCCTTTCTCTAGGGATAGCGAACATCAGAGGGCTCCACATCATAGAAGAGAGGAATGATAAAAACATTACATGGACACATCTGGAACTTCTTCAGACACCATGTTGATTCTGCATAGTTATTGGAAAATATTGGTATGAATATATCGCTTGTTTGAATGGCTATTTTCAAGCTGGACTCAATTTCTTTCCCTTTCACCAATTCTTCGCTATCGAGGAAACCCTAAGTCCCGTTCCAGAGAGAGCTTCGTAAAGATGGTCGACAAAAGTTGTTCTCACATGTTTTCCCTGAAAGCTGAGAAACACATTACATTTATTGTTGACATCGAAGGGGATTTTGATGGCGAGAGGCTGATACTGATGAAACTCCTCATTCAGATCGCAGAGGATTTTTGTGGTGGAAATAGAAATCTCCATATTGAAAAATAGGAAGTCTGATATCTACTCAGAATTGATATATCAGTAGCAATACAAGTACTAGACAATGAGAAAGATATCAGAAATAAACACTCTTACAATGAGACTAAAAAGAACAGCATATTGTTATTCAGTCATCTGATTAATTAAAAACCAATGCAATGGCCTCTATTTATAGAGAGCCTATGAAAGGAGGGAATTAATAAAAGATGTTTCTAAAGGATAAGGAGATAATGCTGTATGATCTATTCTGGAGGACAGCATCCATATCCATTTAGCAAGAAAATCTGCAGCGGTTATAACAGATGTGGATCCACATGATGTTTTTTTACTATTTCTAACACCCTCCCTCAATTTCTACCACAAAAAATATTGTGTGGGAGAAATTAAAAAAAGAATAAAGTTAAACATTAACTTCTTTGAGCCATAACAAGGTTCAAAATTTGAGAAATTTGACTGTAGACAATGATTTGGTAAAAATATCTGCAACTTGATCTTCAGTGCCTGTGAAGTGTAACTTGATGACTTAACTCTCCATGAGGTCTTGAACAAAGTGATGATGAACTTCAATATGTTTGGATCTCGCATGGTAGACAGGATTCTTTGCAAGTTTGATAGTGCTTTGGTTGTCACAAAATATGGTAGTTGGATGAGCTTGTAGATGACAGGTCTCTTCAAGTAATCTTCGGATCCATAGAGCTTCTTGAGATGCCTTTGATGCTGCAATATATTCAGCTTCTATTGATGATAGTGTCACTGAAGATTGCTTCTTGCTTCTCCAAGAGATTGGTCCGGATCCAAGGTGGAAGATATATCCTAAAGTTGATTTCCTATCATCAATATCACCTACATAATCAGAATCTATATAGCCTACTAAAGTAGGGTCTCCTCCATGTTGGTACTCAATGCCAAGCTTGTAAGTGCCTTTGATGTACTTCAAGATTCTCTTAGTAGCCTTCCAATGTTCAATATGTGGATTTTCCATATACCTAGAGACAACACCAACTACATATGCAATGTCCGGTCTATTTATGGTGAGATACAAGAGACTACCAACAAGTTGCCTATACAGTTTGCCATCCACTCTCTTTTGATTAGAATGAACACTTAATTTTAAACCTACTTCACATGGTGTAGGAGATGGCTTACAATCACTCATATTAATTTTTTTTAATACATCAATAGCATATTTGGTTTGAGAAAGAAAGATCCTACTATCTTCTTGCCAAACTTGCATGCCCAAGAAATAGTGCATCAATCCAAGATCAGTTATCTCAAAAAATTTCTTAAGTTGTGTCTTGATGTCATCAATACATTGGCTAGAATCTCCTATAATGATTAGATCATTGACATATAAAACAATGATAACAATTTCACCTTCAATGTGCTTGACATAGACATCTGGGTCAGCTTCGCTCCTTTTAAATCCATTTGTTAGAAAGAATTCATTTATCTTGGAGTACCATGCTCTTGGAGCCTGTTTAAGGCCATATAGAGATTTCTTCAATCTACATACTAGATGTTCTTCACCATGTTTAACAAATCCTAGTGGTTGTTGCATATAAATTTCTTCTTCTAAGTCTCCATATAAAAAAGCACTTTTGACATCCATTTGAAATATTTTCCATCCACATTTTGCAGCTAAAGCTATAATAGTTCGAATGGAAGTCATTTTAGCAACAGGGGCAAATGTTTCAGTATAGTCAATACCTTCTTCTTGTAAAAAGCCATGGGCCACTAACCTTGCCTTGTATATTTCAATTGCTCCATCTGATGCAAACTTTGTTTTGTAGGTCCATTTGCAACTAACCACATTCTTTCCTTCTAGAAGTGTTGCTAATTCCCAAGTTCCATTCTTCATCAAGGAGTTGTACTCCTCTTGCATAGCCTCCTCCCATTCTTCTTTTCCTTTTGCTTCCTCAAATGTGCTTGGAGTTTCAACCTGCATCACCTTAGCCATGAGAGCATAGTTAGCAACAATATTGGGACCTTCTTGATAGACCTCTTGAATGCTTCGAGTTTTTCCTTTATTTCTTGTGTCTTCATCATCACTGCTGCTTGAATCTTCATCTTGCACTTCTTTTCCTTTTGTAGGAGATATCATATTTTGTTCTGAAACATTAGTGTCAATATGCTCATCTTCTTCAAAAAAAGGAACTTGAGAAAATGTAGAAGAATTAGTATTCTCAAAGCCTTCATCAAACCAAACATTTCTTTTGATGTGAATTTCCTTTGTATTAGGATTATATAGCCTATATCCTTTTGATTCTTCACTATATCCCACCATGATGTATTTTTCACTTTTCCTTTCCAATTTACTTCTTTTTTCATTAGGGATGTGAGCATAAGCAGTGCAACCAAAAATACGAAAATGAGATACAGTAGGCTTTCTTCCACTCCAAGCTTCTTCAGGGGTTATGTTCATGACAGCCTTTGTAGGAGTTCTATTTAAAATATAAACTATTGTATGAATTTCTTCAGCCCAAAGATGTTCTTCTATATTTCTAGAATGGAGCATTGACCTAACCATTTCCATTATAGTCCTATTTTTCCTTTCTGCTACCCCATTTTGTTTTGGTGAGTAGAAAATAGTGGATTCTTTCTTTATGCCATTTTGTTTACAAAATTCCAAAAATTCTTTATTCATGTATTCATAACCCCTATCTGTTCTTATAATTCTTAGAAAATTTCCACTTTGCTTTTCAGTTAGAACCTTAAACTCCTTAAATTTATGAAAAACTTCATCTTTCTTTTGTAGAAAGTATACCCAAATTTTTCTTGAATAGTCATCTATGAATGTGAGAACATACCTTGCACCTCCAAGTGAGGGCATTTTGAAAGGACCCATCACATCGCTATGGACTAAGTGCAAAGGTGTTTTTGCTCTCCATGATTTTTCTTGTGGGAAACTTTCTATATGTTGCTTGCCCATTGCACATCCTTCAAATACTATTTTTGTTGGAGAGATTCTTGGTAGACCATGCACCATCTTCAACTTCTCCATAAGCTTGAGACTTTGATAGTTTACATGTCCTATACGCTCATGCCACAACCTGCTCACATCATCATACTTTGCAATAGCACATACATCTTTATTTTCAACAAATTCTTGAAATTTATAAAGGCCATTTTCCACTCTACCAATTGCAGTTACTTCATAATTTTTATTCACATCCTTGACTAAGCATTTGTCATTGTAAAACTCGACTTAGTATCCTTGATTTGCAATTTGAAAGACAGATAGAAGATTTGTTGAGAGTTGAGGAACAAGCTTCACATTTTTGAACATTCCATTATTTACTTGAACATTTCCACTTCCTTGAACTTTTAGAGAACTATTATCTCCTAGATATATATTTTCACCATTGCTTTCATTTAATAAGTCAAACTGCTCCTTATTATGTGACATATGTTGTGTGCAACCAGAATCAGTTATCCATTCATCCTTAAAAGAACTATTTGCTTTAAGTGCTACACAAAAGGCATTCCTCTTTGAATCAAATGATTTTGTAAACTTGTTTTTTTCTGAATCATTAATCCTTTTGTAACATTCATTAGATTTATGTCCTTGCTTACCACAGTAATGACATTTCCACTTACTTCTATTTTGATTCCTATATGAATTATTATTATCTCCATACTTCCAATTCTTTCCATTAGATCTATTATCTTGTGTCCTTTGATGATATTGTTTTCCTTTTATTACAAATGCTTGAGATTCACAATCAACAATAGAGGATTCTCTTTCTTTTATTTGACGTTTTTCTTCTTGAATCAACTTTGCACACAACTCATCAGGTTTGATTCCTTTTAATTTATCAGCAGTATCAAGTCCCCTTATAAAAGATTGATAAGAGCCTGGAAGACTTTGTAAAATTATTTGCACAAAATATTTATCATCTATGCTCTTTCCAAGAGAAGCCAATTCATTTTTCTTTTCTTTTAATTTACTTAAATGAGTCACTACTTCTTGTGAGCCTTTTAATTTTAGATTATATAACTCTGTGGTAAGAGATATAATCCATACATCACTTGAATTTTGATACAAATTTTTTAGAATCTTCCATACTTACACTCCACTTCTTTCATTTCGAACTTCTGGAAATACTTCTTCTGAAAGTGTTAACTTTATCAAAGCTGCTGCCTTCTTGTCTCTCCTATCCCAATTATCACATTCTTTTCCAGCACCTATTGGTCTCTGCTCACTACCATTAGCAATATCATAACAGTTTTGTAGAGTTAGAGACAATTCAATTTGTGAAACCCAATCATAGTAATTCTTTCCATTCAATTTAATTGATGGTAGAGGAACACCAAGAGAATCCATTAATCAACTTCTCTCCTTTTTGGATGAGAAAGAAAAAAAATCAGAACTTTCAGCACTGTAAAGATAACCAGTTAAAGAAATTCTCACCAAATTTGTATAGTAATTGCTTTACCAAAAAAAAATGCTGCTCAATGAGATTTATGCCCGCTGCAAACGACTGGAATTCTACACAAAGACAAGCTAGCACTGCCCAAGAATCACAAATGCTCTGATACCATATTGAAAAATAGGAAGTCTGATATCTACTCAGAACTGATATATCAGCAGCAATACAAGTACTAGACAATGAGAAAGATATCAGAAATAAACACTCTTACAATGAGACTGAAAAGAACAGCATATTGTTATTCACTCATCTGATTAGTTACAAACCAATGCAATGGCCTCTATTTATAGAGAGCCTATGATATGAGGGAATTAATAAAAGATGTTTCTAGAGGATAAGGAGATAATGTTGTATGATCTATTCTGGAGGACAACATCCATATCCATTTAGCAAGAAAATCTACAGCGGTTATAACAAATGTGGATCCACATGATATTTTTTTAACTATTTCTAACACTCCATGACAGATTCGGCCAGAGAGCGGAAGTTTTTTGTGGACCAAATGGAGATAAATTTCAAAGTAGATAAGATGGAGAAAACCGAGTGCTGCGTAGAAAGTTGTTATTTTCAAGATAGCTATTAACTATTAATTATACAATATAATAGTACTGTTGGGTGATGCGACGCGCTCCCCTGCCCACAGGTGGTTAATTATGTGGTGTTCCATGTATAGTTCTTCTTCTACATTACCATGTAGGAAAGCGGTTTTCACATCAAGTTGTTCTAATTCAAGATCCTATGCAGCTGCTAATCCGAACTAGCTGCATGGGATCTTGAATTAGAACAACTTGATGTGAAAACCGCTTTCCTACATGGTAATGTAGAAGAAGAACTGTACATGGAACACCACATAATTAACCACCTGTGGGCAGGGGAACGCGTCGCATCACCCAACAAGTACAAATATTCTGCATAAGTCTGAATGGACCAAGAAGTAGAAAGTTGTTATTTTCAAGATAGCAACCATGTTGTTCCCACAGGGAAAGAAATTAAATTATATCATTTCATAGCTACACAGAAACAGTAGGGTCTCAGAGAGCGCTACATTTCTGTCGTGTTTAATAAATAAATGCATTTGAACAACATAAGATAATGTAACAGTGTAACCAGTCTGAAGATCAGATTAGGTAGCCTTAATAGATAATCTATAATTTGACTTCATTATTAAGTCACCGTATAATAAAGGGCAAGTAATTGTTCTACAATGAATCAGAAATGTGAGACCCGCTACTACATTTGCTATGTTCATCGGCATTGGTCTTATTATATACATCTCCATGCAGCTAATTTAAAGAATCGCGATCTCATTGGTCGTATTATATACACCTGTTGAAAAATTTAACAAGTCTCAACATTTGTTCTCTAAATCTAAGATTGCAAATATAGCATAGCTGTCAGCATAGAGTTAACAGTAACAAATATTAACAGTAATATCAAATCAAATAAATTATCTTAAAATAACAAAATACACAGTTGTCAGAATTATTTAATTTGAAAAACCTATAGACAAAATATAGATCTTAAAGTTAAATTTCTTTCATCAATAATTTCAAAACTCTGTAAATGAGTGACAGTTTTGTCAATGTTAAAATCTAGAACTCTCAGTATTACTTAATAATGCAATTCATTACATTAGTGATCACTGACCACTTGCTTAAATTGAAAGCCCAAAAATAGCCACGAGAGAACAAGTTCATCAAATTGTAAGCGTATATCTTTTGCCTTTCCGGCCTCTGTCTTAAACTGAAAACCTCTTTGAAGTTCCATCAGAAGGATTATATGCCAAGGCAGAATTAAACGCAGTAGTTTTTTAATCTAAACAAATCACCTACTTGCTCCTACACTTATTAACTATTACACTTGTTAACTCTTCTCACTCTCAGAAACAGAAGCCAAATGTCCATATATATTTTTGTAAACAAAGATATTTGATAATTCTCCAAAATTCTATATCTATATATATTCTCATAAACAAAAGTATTTGATAATTGCACAAAATTCTATGACCGTGTATATATTCTCATGAATAATGTTATTTGATAATTATGGAAAATTCTATGTCTATATATATTTTCATAATTGATTGGGGAAAATTCTATTCAGTTCAATTATTTGATAATTTTGGAAAATTCTATCAAATGTAATAGCTTTTTGATGATTGTGAAAATTCTAGTTAATGTTGAAGTTATTTCCACAGGCCAAAATATTTGTAGGTATTAAACATAGCTTAGAGTGATTTCTACTATAATGTGGATTCTTTGAAACATAATGTATATAAGGTATTGTAAGCAATGAAAGTGTTTTATTAGCTATTTATTTTAGATAATTTATTGAAATATTTGACACTATAAAATAAAAGAATCCCTTTGGACATGGTATATTGAAGTTACAATTTTTTAAAGGAGTTAATAAGATGATTATATGGAGTTGAAGTCTATGTAGGACAAAATACTTAGTAATCATCTAAGCTAACTTCACATGCCTAATCACATAGAGCTCCTAATCTATAAGTTGGATTTTGATTTTTCACTATACCTCAATGAATGGAGAGCTTAAAGCTAAAGTTTGAACTTTTGGGTATTCAAATATATCTTGTATGGATTGTGGAGCGCAAAGTGGTCAACATTATTATTTCAAAATGCTACCCCTATACCCCTATGTTTGTGCACCAATATTTGCTTACTAAAAGACAATTAGTAGTCTTTAAGAAATGCCCCAATATTGGTGCACAAATTGGTCAATAACTCACCAAAAGCTTAAAAAGGACTATTAGTACATGTGTTTACATTTTTGGGGGCTCTTAATTGAGGATGACTGTAACAAAACTATCACAGTTATTGTACTAGATCTCTTTCAAGAGTTGGAAAAAATTAACCCCTTCCTAGATTGAAACCTCTTTCGTAGACCCAATAAAAATACCTATGCTATTATAGGTGCTTCAATCTTTCAAAGCCATAAAATGATTTTAATGGAATAGAAAGATAAATTAGAAAACTTAAAAGGAGGGAAAATAAAATAAAGGATGTCATTTTTTTTCAATAAACAATTGTTGCACATTTTCAACTCCCTATTTTTCAAAACTTACTTTTGGATTTCAAGTAATTGTTTTAAAATAGGAAAGGTTCCAATTTTACCTTTCTCATAAGCAACTAACCTCATACGACATTTGTATTTATACATTGTTAAACACATTTTGTAGTTAAAACAATACTTAGTAGTTTTGTTTTATCTTACTCTTTTTGGTTTGTCTAGCCAAGGTAAGAAATACAAGTTGGAGTATTGTCTCTTCCAGCTAATTCTCTCCAAACAATGGTTTCTAGGATAAATTCTTATTTCAATTTTGGTGCAACTTGACTATTCTTACTAAAAGAGAGGTTAAATTAATTAAGAAAAGAAAAGATACAAAAGAGAGAGATCAACAAGAAGCTCAATCCCAATCAAAAAAGTCATCAAATCCACGAGATAATTCAGGGGTAATTGCCCTCTATTTGATATAGTCCGATCTAGCACACTATCAAAAGCTTATTTAACCAAGCAATCCACAACTCCATTCCACTCCTGAGGGATGTAACTAAAACAAACCAACTCTAGAGTTCTACAAAAGAGAGGACTATGATTTAAAACTCAAGCCAGGGGCCAATTAACATCCTCAAGTGACTACAAAGTAAGAAAGTTCACAACCACTTGGGAGTCAGATTCACAAATAATCCAATGCCATCCCCTCAAACAACATTGCTCCACAACATGTAAGATGACCAACACCTCCATAATATTGTTACTATGACAACCTAGGTTATGTACAAAGAATAGAAATTAGACATCACTAGAACTACAAAGAATCATTCCCCCAATGCTAGTGGGATCTAGAATCTCCCAGGAAGACCATCAATGTTAACTTTAAGAACTCTAGGTGGAGGAGGAGTCCAATGCCCCTCGCGATTCACCCAACTCTTCATCTTCTTCCTATGATGTTTGTGAAGACCATGGAACCATTGACTTGTAGCCCCTTAGACCCCTCCCTGAAGATGAAAATCGAGGTGATTGTAGATGGTAAGGTCACTAGGACCAATACCCCCATCTAACACACACCATAAATTGTTTCAAGTAGAGAGTGGAATTTTTTTTATTAGACTTGCATAGCTCCGATCTAGATTATCATGTCCCCTAATTATGACAATATGGGTGAAAAAAAAAATGTAATAAAATACTTATAATAATTATTTTAATAAATATATAAAAGATTTTATATAATAATTATTACATACTGAGTTATTGAAGTAAATAATGATATAATTAAAATCATATAAAATATGATGTACAATATATTACATAATAACAATGTAATGTATAATGAAATAATATTCAATTCTATAATATATAATTTACATAATAGGTATATTAAAATTTAAATATATACATTGAAGATTAAAAAAATTACATATATTCATAATCTAAATATTAATTAAACATTATTATTAATAGTAAATAATAATTAAAATACTAATATTAATAAACAAATATAACAAATTAAATGAAAGGACACACCCCGTCTCTAAATAAGATATATAATAATATTACACACCAAAAAATGGGATCATCAACGAAAGAAATGGGCAAAACCTGAAAAGATTAGGTAATAGCATACAAGGATCATTACAAATGGTATTAGAGCATGATCTTGCCATCTTGTGAAAGAAGATTTAACCTCAGTTATCTTTAAATGGTTGAGTTTGAAGAATGCAACATTATAGAATTTGGATGAGAAGATTAAATACATTATTATGTGGATTTCTATCAATCCCAGTACAGTTCACAATCATCATGGTTGTTTACAATCATTAAGACTATTACGTAATTTATGATCACCAATTTAATTTTTGCTGGTGATTTCCCATGAACTACATTCGACAGTATATTTATTGTACATTGCACCTATGCTTATCTCTATATTTTTCAAAATGCCAAACAAAGAATGAATATTGCGATAGAAGATATTGGGTATTGGCCAAATCAAAGATAATATGCCCATCGCTGTCATTCTAATCAAGAAACACACATATTATTATTGAACAATATAATTATGAATCTGGAAGTTAATAAGTTGAACGGTCATTATTTATTATTCTTAATTTACAAATAAAGGGTCCATCAAGCCTAAACAACAATTACCATTCATTAGTACAGTTCAAGACTGAATGATTCTTGGGGACAATACATCATTCCAAGTACAAATCTCCAATTGTTGAACTATTCTCCCGTTCACGCTAATGGGCCAATGCTCACACATATTCTTCGCTACTAGTTCCTGAGTACTTTGATGATTTCATAACCAGTGGCTGAAGTTAATAAATATAATTAATACATGTGCAGATGACAAGTTCGATGCCTGCAATCCATACCATTCACAGAGAATGCGATAACATTATAAAATAAACTTGTCAAAGAAACATAAAAGACATTTTGGCTTTGAATATTTGGCAAAGTAAATAAGAACATCTGCAATGATTAAATAGGGAGAGAAAATAATGACTGAACTAGGGTCATTATAATATTACAATCATCTGCAGATGAACTATGATAAATAAAATAGTGGGAAAGTTGTATACTAAAGCTTGATCTCTGAATCCGATGCAGAAGAAGGAATATTGGGTTTCATCGGTACCATCTGTAGTAGATGCATCAGTGAAAACAGTATTGGTCAAGGCAATGGAAAATAAAACATAATACATTACTATTAATGATGACTTAACAAGGAGGACAATAAGATACAGGTCAGCAATGATCAACAATAGATCTACACCAATTCATCAAGCTTATTCAAATGACAACCAAAAAATAGAATTAGAGAGTGCATTTACGAATGGTATCGAGAACTCATAGTCCAAGGACATTACATTGAGACTTCTTCGTGGAATAACAACAATATTAATAAAATAGTGAAGAATCCTCATAGAAGAACAACAAAGGAAATTCATAACTTGTGTAATCAGTGACCAGCCAAGGAAAAGGTCAAAGGATTAGCGATTAAAAGCAAGTAATCAAAGAAATAATTGAATTAGGGAAGACAACAAAAACAATGACTAAATAAAGATCACATACTATGCAATTTTGATTCTCGGGTGATCCATAATATGACATATACAGAGGTTTACAAAAGTGAAGGAGCGTAGAATATTATGTTTAACACTTATAAGGAAAATAATACAATATTATATTAGATCCGAAGAATAAGAGTGGAGCAGAAAATCAAGCTTAAGATTTACATGGCAGACTTTTATGGGAAAAGCCAAAATTGTACGGAACCACCAAAGACAAAGTTAATTATTAAAGTAAAGTTCAAACAATATAGCGTAAAAGTCTATTTTAACTCTTAAGTTGGGAATTAGAAGAAATTAAAAATACATCATAAGAAGAAGCCATTTCATATTCATCAAATATTGTGGACTTCAAAAAAAGTTAAAGGAAGGGTCCATGTATATTCAATACAAAAATTTGGAAAGAAAGGTTATAGTTGTGACTTCAAGGGACAAACGAATTTGGGATTATAAAGAAAGGTCTCAGAAGGGGATATTATTCAAAATATTTGTGCTTAAGTTTATGATGGATAGGGAGTGTGCATAGGGTGAGGAGTAAATCGGTCGCATTGGGGCAATAGAATCCCCAATATGGATAAAGATTTGAGGAAGCCCCAAGCTGAGCTTGTCCAAACTTGAGAGGCAGTAAATCTACCATCCACATCAAAATTAAACATGTTCCTAGTGGGTAGGGAGTGTGCATAGGGAGAGGAGTAAATCGGTCGTGTTGGGGCAAGAGAATCTCAATATGGATAAAAATCTGAGGGAGTCCAAAGTTGAGCATGTCCAAATTCAAGCAATAGTAAATCTACCATCCACTATGAAATTATACACCCTATTGTAGTACTAGCTAAAGAAATTTTGTTAAAAATATGCATCTTTAAGAACATTTTCTCACCTTTTCATATTGCAAATTGTAAGTAGGATTCTAACATGTATACTATGTGTCTACATCGTGTCTTTGTGCATTAATATGTTTGCTTCGTGTCTTCCTGCATTCATGTGCCTACCTTGTGTTTGCATTGTGTCTTCATGTATTAATGTGTCTACTTTGTATCTTCATTCATAGACTATCATATACTAACATGTGTACTTTGCAAGTATTTTAACTCATATGTAGGGAAAAGAATGAATTTTAGCTATGAACCACATACGTTGCTTGAGGACAAGCAAATTTGAGAGAGGTGGCCCTGTCATGTCCCCTAATTATGACAATATGGGTCAAAAAATAAATTTAATAAAATACTTATAATAATTATTTTAATAAATATATAAAGTATTGTATATAATAATCATTGTTACATACTAAGTTATTAAAGTAAATAATGATATAACTAAAATCATATGAAATATGATAGAATATATTACACAATAACAATGTAATGTATAATGAAATAATAATCAATTTTATAATATATAATTTACATAATAGTTATATTAAAATCTACATATATAGATTGAAGATTAAAACAATTACATATATTCATAATATAAATATTAATTAAACATTATTATAAATAGTAAATAATAATTATAATACAATATTAAATAGAAAATAAGTGGGCTCACAATAATTAAAATACTTAAAACAACTTTAGGAGGAATATCTTTGTAATTTTGTATCCATAAGATCCTAGAAGCAAAAGATTAAGTTGCAATGGATTAGGCTTCTATACCTAGTCTAAATGAAAGTTCTAGATCTCTTTAGAAATATGTTATATGGATGATATTTTCTCATGGATTAGCCAAAGAAAACATCTCATGTCAATCCTTCTCATGTACTTCTAAATAGCTTCTTCAACAAAGTTTCTAAGAAAAAAATATAATTAATAGTGAGAAGAATTTTTAGGAATGCATTTGTCAATATATTAATCTTTTTCAAGATTAGGCACGCACAAGTCATGCCATTTTTAAAAAAAAAATTAAAATCATATGATTAATTATAGCTTACAAGATGCCTTGTCACTTGCAATTCATGGAATCATGGGAGGCTTATAAATATGAGAATATTTCAATGAAGCAAACCAATAGAGTAGGTTTGGCCCTCTATTCTATATATATAGCTAAGTGTTACTAAGAAAAGAGAATAAGAGTGTTGAAATCAGACATATTAAGTTTAAAATAGGGAAATGTGCACGTGCACGCTCACACACACACACACACACACACACTTTCACTATATAATCATAGCAATCTAACAAAAAATTTGATAAATAAGAAACCAAAACCCTATTCATAAATAACAACATATGATGAAAAAATGAAAGTTGCAACAAATCATACAATTCTTCAAATTACATGATTACATGTCATAAAAGACATTTTAGAAAACCAAAATAAGTTTAATCTATATACTACAAATGAAAAAGCTAACATGATTTTTTTGTAAATAAAATTTTCATCTATCGATAAGTAGAATGCTCTTATATATAATTCCTTATAGATTGACATGCTATAATAATACTCAATTTACAATGTGGTCAACTAGTTGGTTTGATAACTTACATCTTTTGTTTCTTTACTTCAAAACATTTACATGTTCAATTTCTCTTTTTTTATCCCATGAATGCTCGCTAGCTATCAAATCTTGATAGAACCTTGGATCGACACAACCATTTTCTATGCAACTCCCAAATTAACTCATTTATTACAATTATTAATTAGTTAAAGCAATATATTCATTTTATTTTATTTTTAACTAATCAACAATTAAGTAAATGGGTTTACTTTGAATGTTGTGTAAAGGTTTCCATCTACAACCACTATTCCTTTTTCTTTGTTATGAACCCTATTTGGTGTTGATCAAGGGTTTAAATTGCATTAACACATTCTTGATAATATTTTAGAGATCTTATGGACAATAAATTATGTACAAAATCATCGCAAGATTAAACATTAGAGTTTATGTAAATCTAAGCAAACACTCAGTTATGAAATTACACTCTTTGAAATTGCACTTGTTGGGATAAGGTGACTCAACCTTGCCACAATTTATTGTTTAATTTTTACTTTCTTGGAAAGTTTCTAAATGAAGCTAGATTCTTCCACAAGAAAAGACTTGAAGTAGAAAAATATAAAGCTTATGTTTTTTATTTTTTATTCTCTTGTTCTTTGTTTTTATGCAAGGGTTGTGCGTAAGAAAGTTTCTAAATTATTTTGTAGATGCAATGAATGTAGATGCTTTAAAAATAGTTTCCTCTTGTATGAAAACTTTGTAAGTACAAAGCATAGTTGTATAGAATTAAGAGAGAGATGTGAAGTTATTTGCACAGGGTTATGCTACCGGATTTTCTCTAGAATGGAGAAAGATGTAAATCTCCATGTGAAGGCTAATAACATATTGTAACTTGTTGTTAAATAATACATTAGCTTGATGGTTTGGAGGGTGGGGTTTTTACCTGCAAAGGTTTTCCCAACATATATCTATGGTATGTATTATATCTCATTCTTCTAGTTTCATGATTGTAGAATATTAAAGCTATATGTCATAATGCTAGTGAAATTTGATATATTTGTAAGTTTCAATCACTTTCCTTTAAGGTTTTAATTGTGGGAAATCAACTATGTTTGTTTCTATTTTTATGGAATAGTAGTATGCACTTGTATTTTCTTATTAGAAGGTATTCAAGGAACTATTGGATACTAGATGTGCATACTAATCTTGGATGACTTTCTGTGTGCTCTCATTTCCCTTCAATTGGTATTATAGCTAAGTTTTGTGAATTACATGTTGGTTGCATAATATTTTGAGATCCACTTCATTTTGACTTCCTTCTAAAGTTGTTAGATTCCTTTCAACATTTGCAATGTTAAGACTATATGATTGAGTTCATGTTGACTAGTTGAGAAGAGGGAGGAAGTTTCATTTTGAATGGTCATGTTGGCACTAATATGGATTAATAGTTCATAGGCTTGGATCAAAATTAGGGTAGAGATGACACAATTTGAAGTGAGATGGATGATATTTTAATAGAATACATGTGATAGAAATGACATATATTGAGATAGATGCCCAATCATGGGGCCCATTTCTAATCAAATGAGCCTTCATTTTCAATTTAAATGTTACGAGCCCTCCTTCACTATTATGGAAATTATTTTTAAATCCAATATTTTTAGAGACTTTAAGAATAGTGGCAATACTCTTTATCTCATTTTAGAACCAGTCATCACCATATCAATACAAAATGTAATTAATATTTTAATCAATTCTCTTGAATCCTCCAACACTGTGCAATAATTGGCAAGGTTTCATTTTAATTTGCAGTGGTTTTTGGTCAAGAAAAAGCATTATAATGAGTGAGAGAACAATATTAAATTCAAATTATTAATAACAATAATATGATTCATTCACATTAAAATGGTATACCGAATACCATACTACCCAGTTAAATTTGCAATCCTATCTAAGCATGTGAGATGTCCAAGGGGTATCTACTACCCACTCCCATTTGACAGTTAAAAATAATCACATGAAAAATAAATTAAATGTCACTTTCCTTTTAGGAAAATGATGAGTCACAACTTCTCAATGGCCAGTGCACTTAACACTCTGAAATTTTGACACCAATAAGAAATCTAAAATAAAAAAAGAAAAAATTGTGTAAAGTAAAAGTATCTTGTGAATGCATATATACCAAACTAGGTTCGTGAATTTCATGGGATTAACAAGTGGGATGTCAAAAGTAGGCAAAGCAATGCTTCCTATGTAAGCCCATAATATAAAACAATTGTCTAAACAAGGCTAGTTGGCAACACATGCTAGTAAAATGGTAGGTGACGCCCAACCCAAGGGAGAATAATTTGTTATACAAAGGGAAAAATAATGTTTTCAAATAAGAAAAAATGGGTAAAGGATAGAATTTTTTTGAAACTAATTCTATTCTAAGGGTATATTAATTTGGTGATTAGACTATGATTTTTGACGAATTACATGTTAACTAATGGGCGAGTAGCCTGAGCTTTAGACCCAAAATTTGGAAAGTTTTGAGAAAGTAGTTAGCTAACTATATATGTTCTATTCACCAAATGACAATCAACCTAGGAGATGCAATCACTAAATGGAAAAGATTCACCACTAAAAAAAATCTCTGGGTTTAAGTTAGACTATATGTAGGTCAGGACCAATGGAATCCTAGAAGGCTTTATAAAATTCACATGAGAAGCCATTTCACCAAGGAGCCTTGTCATCTACCATGGAGAAGACAAATTCCTTGAGGTCATTGAGGATAATCCTTTTCTCAAAGAAAGTATGATACTCATAACCACAAGCCAATTTGGGGAAATAAAAATACAATCCTTTGACCCTTGGACCATGGTTGCTAAATTTTGATTTATTGCGAACACATTCCCTTAATGTCAGAAAAAATATTACAAAATGATGGTAAGCTTAGAGAGAAACTCTTGACCTTCCTTGATTCTTTTGATCCCAATAGAGATACAAAAACTCTTAAAGCCTAGAAAAACCCTTTGGAAGCATGGTTTGCCACCTCAAGCCAGTGAAGGAAATCCTTCATCTAAGATCCCCTAATGAAATTATTGTATGCAACCTTCTTCTGGTGTTGGAGATGTGCAAGCCAATGTTGAAGGTCTGAATGAAATAAATCTAGGGTCAAGGCCTAATAAGAAACATAAATATCTTCAATAGTTGCATTAGATGAGCATCGATTGTACATAGCAAGTTGTCTTTTGAAAATGCAAATAAACCTTGCTACAAGAGTGATTTCATCATTCTACCATTGAATCCAACTTGAGTGGTCATGGGGCTTGGGCTCCAAATTATACACATGCAATATATGAGTTGTAGTAGGTTTATGACTAAGAAATGGCGTATTCAGAAAGAATTACATTTTGGAAGCATGCCTCTTACATGTATTCAAATAAATAAGAAGTAGAGTTGGATGGTGTTATGATAGTCACATAATTAAAAATAATGATTCTAGGTAATTCTCTATCTTTAGAGAAAGAAAACAATATTCTGTAGTAACTATGGTACGATCGAGTCATTTAAAAATTATATCAGATCTGGCTCTCAAATTAGACCATGTCAAATCCCACCTAAATGGTGAGAGTTGACATTGGGATAAAAAATGCCCCTTTTATTATGCATGTAGTACATGGCCTCTATTTCTATAGTTTTCCATCTAAATGCAAAATCTCTTCTTTATCAATGACCAACTTAACCATATTGAAGTCCCACGTATAACCCAAGTGGCTAGTAATAGTTGATTTATCATCTAGTGCCATAAATGAGATATTTTAATAGCATCGTTTAGAGCATAACATTAAGTGAACCAAAAGAATGATTGTTGAATGATGCCAAAATCTAAATAACTCTTTGCATGGGATCAAATCTACATGAAATAAACAAATAAATTAAACAAGGGGAAAGTAAACTATTGGTGAACATATTCGTCTTCACATAAAATGCTTATAAAATGATTAAAAAATGCCCAGACCTAAAAAAAAAATAGGACCAACAGTGAAATCACATTGCAATGGAATTGTACAAACATCCTCTGAATTTTGCAGGTTACAACTCCCTGATTGAATATACAATGAATGAATTTGAATGGTGCTTTTAACTAGAAAACAAAGGCTTTCCTCACTATTCTTGGCTAGGGGGAAAGTTATTATAGTTGAAATAGAAAAAAAGGACTTAACATACAACAATGGAAGCATACAATCTTCTCATCCATTAATGCACTAAGAAAGAAAAGAAAAAAGATTAAACAAATAGTAAATATCCCCTACAATAAATGAATACAGTAGTAGAATTTGATTCCATAATTCAGACCTGATTCACACATAAACCAAGAGTGAGAAAAATTTAAAGCACACAGTCTTCAAAATGATGAAGTCCTTATTCAACTAAAAAATAATACTACTCCTGAATACTACTGACAGTCAAATTATTTTCAAAAAACTAGAAAAGAAAACTAAAATAAACGTAGACATTTCTAATTAGAATAAAAAAAACTGTGCCCTTCATACAATCAATAGTCCTCCTCTCACGCAACACACAGTTTGCCCGAATAGTGGAACTCTGGAACACAACAAATTAGAAAACCCATAAAATGGCTCTCTCTTCTCTAGCACAAAGTCTCAAGAAAGAAAGGATCTAAAAGCCGGAATCCCCATTTTATCTTCAGCAAGCATATTTATCTTTTCCCTTGTCAGTTTCAATTCAGTTCGAGCAACTAATTCTTGGAAATGTGTACCTTACCATTTTCTTTGTATCTTCATTTCCCGACATCATAATGTCTATCTTCTTTATAATAATCAAACATCACAACTTATAACTTTATTAAAAAATTTAATTGATCATCGGGTTATGATGGACTTTATAAAATTCATTTTAACTCCAAGTGGTGTATGAAGAAAAAAAATGGAGAAATGACTTAAACCGATCCTTTTGTGATATTTCATAGTTAACTTTGAGTAATAATTTCAATGTGATGATCATATTGGAACGATTGGTTCAACTTCACTTTGAGGTTTGACTATATTAGCATTGATTTTTGTAATGCACCTGCATTCAGAGTAATTGCGCCACTTGAGTCTTTTATAATTCGATGCTCTATATTAATTAGGAATCTTGCTTAGTCGAGGACCTCTATTTTTGATGAATTTATGCCTCATTTGACAACAATATGACCCCTTTATGATTCAAGCTCTCGGTTTTTCCAGAGTGGCCAATGATCTCTCAGAGTAGTGAGGAACGATCAATATGATTACACACACATATATATATATATATCAAGGGCTTGGGTTCTTTTGACTGCCTCTGCACTTGATGGTGGAAGAAATTGTGTCTACAAGAAACCGAATTTTGATGTCTATTTGGACAAACCATGACTATATGCACTGTTCGAGTCCCATTAGCAATTATGCAGTATAGTTTCACGCAGCTCAGGAATTAGAGCTCCCAAGTATGTGATTCTTTCTACTAAGGATAGATGATTCTTTGATCAACATCCAAATTAGATAAGCCACTGGTTTGACTATGCCAAATACCTTGGAGAAGATCTTGAATGTCATGTGATTCACCACCCTATTTTCTATTGGGTCTTCACAACATCTTGTCAAACCAGAGTCTGTACTGACATGTTAATCGTGAAAAGATGGAGGAAGAATTGAGCTCCTTTACCAAGCCGATTACATGCATGTTCCACTCTTAAAACATGGCCTGCAAATATGTCGAGGAGATGCGAAGGATGTCACCACCATTTATGATGTTGTTTATCTTAATTGTTCATACTTCGTTGTAAAGTCTGAATTAGGCACCTTCAAAATTATGAGAGATGACCGCCTGATTCTATTTTCATAATGCTTGGGTCTCTTGTCAAATAGTTCTGTAACATCAATGATGACCTGAGAAGGCATGAACATGGAGGAGTCGGGATTCAACACAAATGAATGCTACATGAATTTGCCAAATTTTCCTTCTAGATTATTGGGCATCGCCAATGATATAGTGTAGGATTGAGGGAAGAGAATATTTGTTGGGCTGAACCTTGCACCTGCAAATGACTCATTGTGACTACTTGATCTTCTAAATTCCCTTGCGTGTATATAGTAACAGATATTCTATCAAGTCATCTGCATACATTATTCGTGTCTCCATGTGGACTACGAGTAATCTTTGTTCAAATTATACTGAAATGTGCTCGGGCGTGGAAGTGCAGATGTGGACCTTTGGCTATGAAGATGGTCGAGCATCTCATGTTGGGAGACTTACATTAATGGTACGGTTGAAGGTTCGAATGATGGGGAGATTCCTTTCAATGTAGGAATGGGTTGAGCCTCCAACCTCTACTTCTTGTGTCTGCGTGCACATGAATCATGACACATCAACATATGGGTCAACCCGTGTTATAGTAACCGTCAAAATTTTGTTAGACACTTGGCAAAAATCCCAACAGCTCATGCTAAAAATTCCTTATTCTTGACCACAAATCAAGTTCTCTCAGGCTCAACATCTCTAAAATCTATGTTCCAATTTCTTCATCATCACAAGAGTGACTTAGGACACGACCAATGCTTTCCTAATTATTTCACATCTTTTACTTCCATCTATGAATTTTTATCAGCATTATATAACATTTGATGAGAATGGATGTCACCACTTCTATTTACCTGTTCATCTGTCCGACTGAACCGATCAAATATCTTAGTATGTAGGGGGCCTTTGATTATGTTAGATGAATGCATGGATGCAAACATTCCCCTTTGATAATGCTTAATAGTCTCTTGTTTAAAATTATAATAAGGATATGACACGTTTTCATAATCATCAATGGTAGCCTCTTCACACCCTATAATGAGCTAGTGGTTTTAAATTACTCTTATTGAGATTAATTTCTCAAATTTGAATATTGAACTTATAATTTGAACCCGTACCACTGAATTGATGAAACAAGAAAAATAGAAATATATTGATAATCATGCCTCTTAACTCTGAATTTTTTAACTTGAATGAGTATTTTTCAACTGAACTTTGAAAAATCAAGTTTGCATTCCTCTTGAACTATTGAATTACAACTCATAATCATGTCGCTGAGCTGAATTTTGAATTTGAAGTTGAACTTCAAACTAGGATATCAAAATCTACATATCAAAGTCCGACTTGAATCTGTCAACGTAAATTAATTCCAAAGCAAAGCATGGTCAGCACCGACCAGATGCTTCTAGAAGGCATGTGCGGCCATCCCTCCAACTGCCAACTAATCTCATTAAAAACATTACCAAACTCTTCTCTAGAATACTCTGTACATTCAGCTATAAATAGACTAGCTGGGCCTGGAGTTTAGCAGCACTCATTTCCTGAGTCTTTTGCTGTGTTAAATTCTCTCTGTTTTTGTTCATGGTATCAGAGCCATGATTAATGATTGGTGAATGTTTTGTTTTGCTGTGTGAACTGAAGGAGATTGCTGTTACAATCTAACAAGCTGCTGTTGGACTTGAAGTGTTTCTTTGAACTGTTGGCATTGGCATTGTCTGAGAGAAGAAAGATAATGTGCTGAAGAAAGTAGATCTGTTCCAGCCATTCCTGAAGGAGCAGAAATTATTGTTGGTCAAAGAGTACATTTGAATTTCTAAGAGGTACGTATTGAAAGATACAAGAGAATAGTGTTGTGTGGGGCTGTAATGCTTATTGTTTTAATACAGAGTTTTCTCTATTATATTGTGCCACTGAAATAAGCAATGAACTATCGAATGTCTCTTTAAATCTGAAGTTGTTAATGACCATTTGGTTATTTCAAAGAAACTGAGTAAGTTTGTTCATGGTAGTGGTGTTGATGAAGAGTTATTTGAAATATTGAAGGATTAAGTTGCTATGTGGGACAGAATTGGGTGCCATTTATATTATTATGGTTATCTATCTTACTGTGATTTTTCAAGTACAGTTGAAGTGTTGAATGCTCTTGTGATTTAGAAGATGCACTAATCCTTTGTTTGTTTAGATATGTTTGTATGATTGAGAAGTGAGCGTATCTTTTGGAAGATACAAATTATGTATGCTTCAAGGTGTGTGGATGCATGTGATTAAGAAGTGTTATTAAAGATTTATCGTGAAGAGATTGATAAGAATAGAAAGTGGGTAACTTTGTGTGGTAAAGACAAATTTGATAAAGGTTTTTATTTAAAAGTCCTTGTTTGATTAGTTCATAAGAAGGCCAATATCAAGGGTGGTCTTTTGGTATTTGATTGAAATCTAACTATGGCTGGTGAGATGTCTAATCTTGTGGTTAGTGAAAAATTGGATGGTTCAAATTATGCTAATTGGAAATGTGAGATGGAGTTAATTTTACAAATGAAAGATTTATGGGAACTAGTCATAGAAGAAGAACCTAACGATCAAGATAAACTTAATAAATGGAATAAAAAAGATATGAATGCACGTGCTACACTTTTGTGGAAAATTAATCCAGGGATTAGGCCTCATGTTCAAGGTTTAAAAATAAAAAAGGCAATATGGGAAACTTTACAAACAATGTATGAAAGAACAAGTAAGTTAAAAGCAATGGATATTAAGAGGCAATTAACTCATTTGAAAATGAAAGAAGGAGATAGCATGAATAATCATATTGCTAGATTGAAAAACTTAAGAAATCAGCTTGCAATGATGAAGGTTGAGTACAAAGATGATGAAATCATAGAATTTTTAATTGAAAGTCTTCCAGAGGAGTATAATAATTTCATTCGCACTTTAGAATTAACTGAAAAATTTGAATATATAAAATTGCAAGAAGTCTATGGTGCTTTGTTAAATGAAGAAGAAAGGCTTCACAAGTTTACAAGTGAGTCTAGCAAGAGTCAAGCATTTGTAGCTAGAGGGAAATACAAGTATTATAATCAAGAAAGAACATATCAAAATCAAAGACCTAATCAAGGGAATCAATATAGAAATAATCAAAGACAATGGTCTCAACAAAGAGATAATCAAAATAGGAAAAATTATCAAAGGCCACAAAATGAAGGGAGAAATTACAATAATAATCTCAAAGGAGCAAATACTATCAAATGTTTCAAGTGTGGAAAAGAAGGGCATAAAAGTGATCAATGTTTTAAGAAATGGCAAAAGAGATTTAATCAAAGAAGGCAATCAAATTTTTTTCAAGAAGAGGGTGATCATCATATAATGATAGCTTCTTTGGCTACTCAAGGTGATTCAAGTAATGCATGGTATATTGATTCAGGAGCTAGCCAACATCTAACTCACAACAAAAATATTTTTAGCTCTTTAGAAGCAACAAGAGGTGCAAAAATATTTCTTGGTGATGATAGTTCACATGACATAGAAGGAATAGGTACAATTTCAATGAAAGGTAATGATGGTAAAAATTTAGAGATAACTAATGTGAATTTTGTACCTAGATTGGCTAGAAATCTTCTATCAGTGAGTCAAATAACTCAACATGGATATAAGGTGGAGTTTTATTCAGATAAGTGTTTAATCAAGAATATTAATGATGGATACAAAATAGTTGCTAGAGGAGTTGAGAATGATGGACTATATAAATTTCAAGCTAGTGTTGCTAAGAAGGCTTATATCACTACAAGATCATCCTTAAGTGAGTTATGGCATCAAAGGTATGGTCATTTAAATTATCAAAGTTTGGCTATGCTTTCAAAGATGAATATGGTTGATGGATTGCCCTGGATAAAATTAAATACAAATGTGTGTGAAGGATGCATGGTTGGTAAACAACATAGAGACACTTTTGAGAGGTCTACATGGAGAGCAAAGAGAAGTCTAGAACTTATCCATAGTGATTTGTGCGGTCCTATGAATCCAACATCAAAGGGAGGAGCTAGGTATATCTTGACATTTATTGATGATTTTTCAAGGAAAATTTGGGTTTATTTCTTGAAACAAAAGGATGAAGTGTTTAAAAAATTTGAAATATTTAAAGCTCTTGTGGAAAATGAAAATGGAAATAAGATCAAGAGAATTAGAACTGACAATGGTGGAGAATATGTAAGCAATAGGTTCAAATCATTTTGTGATCATCATGGGATCAAAAGAGAGATGACTAATAGATATACTCCTCAACAAAATGGTATTTCTGAAAGGAAGAATAGGACTTTAGTGGAAATGGCACGTTGTATGCTACAATCTAAGAATCTTTCTTTGTTTTTATGGGCTGAAGCTATTAATACTGCATCTCATGTTTTGAATAGATCTCCCACAAATGTTTTGCAAAACATTACTCCTGAAGAAGCTTGGAGTGGAAGAAAACCTAATGTTAAGTATTTTAGAGTGTTTGGATGTGAAGCCTATGCCCATGTGCCAGATAAGATTAGAGAAAAGAAATTTGATAAGAAAAGCATTAAGTGCATCTTTGTGGGGTATGATGACCAAAGGAAAGGATATAGGTTATATGATCCTAGTGTGGAAGATGTGTTTACAAGTAGGGATGTCAAGTTTAATGTAGGGTTTGACGATATGCCAATATCCACTCCAATTCCACATATGGCCATTGAGAATCATGAAGATCCTAATGATTTTGAAACTGGTGAAAGTTCTAAGGAACCCTTTGACATGGATGAAAAATCTAGTCCTTCTCCAAAGACCAAGAGTATTCAAGAAATTTATGAAAGGACTCATCAAATTAATTATGCTTTGATGACCACCATAATGAAGAATAATGATCCTCGAACATATGAAGAGGCCAAAGGAAAACATGAATGGGAAGAAGCTATGAAAAATGAGTATGATTCATTGATAAAAAACAACACTTGGGAATTGGTAGAGTTGCCAAAAGGTAAGAATATGGTTAACAATAAGTGGGTATATAAGACCAAGTTCAAGTCAGATGGGAGTATTGAAAAACATAAGGCAAGACTAGTAGCCAAAGGGTATTCACAAAAAGAAGGGATTGATTACACTGAAACTTTTGCCCCAGTAGCAAAGATTAGTACTGTTAGAGTTATTATAGCATTAGCAGCTCATTTTAAGTGGCCTCTACACCAAATGGATGTTAAAAATGCATTTTTGAATGGTGAAATTGATGAAGAGATTTATATGACTCAGCCACAAGGATTTGAAATACAAGGGAAAGAACATTTGGTTTGCAAATTAAGGAAGTCTTTATATGGTCTCAAACAGGCTCCAAGGGCTTGGTATGCTAAAATTGATGAATATTTTCAAATTCAAGGCTTCCATAATAGTCCACATGATCCAAATTTGTATGTGAAAGAATTTGCTAGTGGTGATATCATAATCATTGTGCTTTATGTTGATGATCTTATTATCACAGGACATAGCATGGATAAAATTAGTAAGATAAAGTTAAGCTTGCAAAATACATTTGAGATGACAGATCTTGGTTTTCTACACTATTTTCTTGGTATAGAAGTATGGCAAAAGGATGATGGATTTTATCTTTCTCAAACTAAGCATGCCCTAGACATATTGAAGAGGTTTGGAATGACAGACTGTAAAAGTGTATCTACTCCAATTGCTTCGGGGTTGAAATTAAGCAAGGACATGGAAGGTGAAGATGTTGATCCTACCTTATATAGGCAATTGGTTGGTAGTCTTGTATATTTAACACACACTCATCCTGATATTTCTTTTGCAGTTAGTGTGGTTTCCATATTTTTGAGCTCACCTAAAGTCCCACATTGGATAGCTGCTAAAAGAATACTAAGATATGTGAAAGGGACTTTAACGATGGGCATCTATTATTCATTTCATGGAGATATTTCCCTTGTTGGCTATTCAGATTCTGATTGGGCAGGATGCATGGATGATCGTAAGTCCACTACAGGTTATGTTGTCTATCTTGGTGCAGGCCCCATTTCTTGGTGTAGTAAAAAGCAATCTACCATAGCTCTATCCACTACAGAAGCTGAATATACTACGACAAACGAAGCAGCAAAAGAAATCACTTGGCTACGAGCTATCTTATCAGTCCTTAGGCAACATCATGCAGGGCCTTCTCTACTTCATTGTGACAATCAAAGTGCCATATCATTGTCTAAGAATCCCGTGTTCCATGCTCGCACCAAACATATTGAAGTTTATCATCATTATATCAGGCATCTCCTCCAACAACAGGTGATTCATCTTCAATATTGCAAGACAGAGGACCAGATTGCTTACTTATTCACCAAGGCTTTAAGTGAAGCCAAGTTTGTATCTCTTCAACATCTTTTGGGCTTAAGAGCACCACTGTATTTAGGAAATAACAGATTGTAAATGGGTACCTAACAAGGCCTTAGGCCAGGACCCATCATATGTAGATTATGGGGGGATATTTAGATATTAGATATTTAGTATAGCTATTGTAATTAATTTAGGGGGGATGTCAACATAAATTAATTCCAAAGCAAAGCATGGTCAGCACCGACCAGATGCTTCCAGAAGGCATGTGCGGCCATCCCTCCAACTACCAACTAATCTCATTAAAAACATTACCAAACTCTTCTCTAGAATACTCTGTACATTCAACTATAAATAGACTGGCTGGGCCTGGAGTTTAGCAGCGCTCATTTCCTGAGTCTTTTGCTGTGTTAAATTCTCTCTATTTTTGTTCATCTACATTTGAACTTTGAACTGTTGAGCCATATCGAATCATGAATCCATTTGAAAAGCATATTGAACCTTCATACCTTTCACACCCTTTGAAACATTTGAAACTTGTTTAATTAATTTCAAATTTATAATCAAAAGCCTTGAACATGTGCATTTGAGCATTTGATCCGCTATCATGAAACTTCATCTGGAACCTACTTTACACAACGTTCCTTTACAAAACATTTTGAACATAAATCATAGGAGAAAACTGAGATACTAAGGGAGGGTCATATTAGGAAGGTTGGATTTCAAAGTTTGAAAATTGGGCGACTAACAAGTAACTACATCTCATCGACCACTTTCATACCATGAAGAGAACACCATGACATCTAACCAAATAATGTGGCAAGCACCATTTACTATGGAACCATAAATTTTAACTTTTAGGAGATATAAAATCTTTAGGTTATCATGCCTACATCGAGTATCTCAAAAAAGATTTTCTAGGAAGGTTTGTAAGACTCCAAACATTCCAAGAGAAAATATTCATGATAAAATTTTTTGCATGTCATCCTTGTCCCCAAGTGATGAGAAATTATTATGATAGAAGGCTAAATTAGTTTTGAAGTTAGGAGGCTAATATCCCTTAGAAATGACTCTCCACTTCTCTATGTTTCCATTTGAGACCTCTACACTCCTCTCTAGGCTGCAAGATCACTCCAAAGATTGAGACATGATCATAGAACTCATAGTGCCTAGACCCAAGCAATCAAAAAAAACTCACAGAGGCATCCATCCCCTACAAGCTAGGGAAAGAGGATCCACTAAAGTAAAATGAGCTACAATAGAAACCAACCTAAAAACTTCCATTGACAACTAAGCAAAAGACCCTAAAGTTTGGTTGGGGGCTAACAAATTTTTTCCTTTCACACAATAGCAGTGCATTCTTCTTTTTCTGTAAAATCTCTAAGCTTGACATAAGCATCCTTAAGAGTGGCCTTTGAGAAAGGCATGAGCAACAATTAATCCTTGAACTTGTGTTCAATCAATTGATGCTAATACAAATTGGTGGGTAGATTCTATTAAAAAAGCTTCTAAGGGAAGGTATGGGCTCTTACTTGAATGAAAATTATTTTTAAGATCATGTAAAAGGATAATTTCAACACAAACCCTCTTCTCCTGATGATTGTTGAAAAACTAATCATGTTCCATGTACACCACCTTGCCAAGGGTTTGTGCAATGACCTAAATGAATGATGAACAAGGAAATGGAGGATCATAGAAGTCAACCCAAATTGTAACCCTTAGCCTTTTTTCATCTGAGATTGTAAGAGTTGCTTGGTTGCTGGAATATGATTTAGGAATTAGAATTTAAAATATTTGATTTGCAGTTCTGAAGCTTGAAATCTAAAGTATAGTTTCTAGAGTGAATGGGATAAAAAAATGCCCAATTTATTATGCATGTAGTACAAAGCCTCTCTTTCTCTAGTTTTCCATCTAAATGCAAAATCTCTTCTTTATTAGTAGTCAACTTAACCATATTGAAGTCCCACATATAACCTAGGTGGCTAGTGACAGTTGATATGTCATCCAATGCCATCAATGAGATATTTTAATAGCATCATTGGGATCATAACATTAAGTAAACCCAAAAGAGTGGTTGTTAAATGATAGCAAAATCTAAATAACTCTTTGCATTAGATCTAATACTTGTCAAGTAAAAATATAAATTAAACAAGCGAAAAGTAAAGTAACTACATCACATCAACCACCTTAATAACGTGAAGAGAACACCATGACATCTCACAAAATCATGTGGAAAGAACCATTTAGTATGAAAACATAAATCTTAACTCTTGGGAGATATAAAATCTTTAGGTTACCAAGCTTGCATCGAGTATCTTGAAAAAAATATTTTCTTGGGAGGTCTATAAGACTCCAAAAATTCCAAGAGGGAAGATTCATGATAAAAATTCTTGCATGTCATCCTCGTCCCCAAGAGATGATAAATTATTATGCAAGAAGGATAATTTGGTTCTGAAGCTAAGAGGCTAATATGCCTTAGAGATGACTCTTCACTTCTCTATGCCTCCATCTTAGGCTACAAGATCACTCCAAAGACTGAGACATGATCATGGAACCTGTAGTGTGTGGACCCAAGCAACCAAAAAAAAATCGTAGAGGCATCCATTCCCCCCATGATAGGGTTAGAAATGGGTGGCAATGAAAGAGGATCCACCAAAGTCAAATGAGCTATAGAAAGAGCCACCATAGCAACTTTCATTGACAACTGAGCCAAAGACCTTGAAGTTTGGTTGTGGGCTAATGAAAATGTTCCTTTCACACCATAGTATTGAATTCTCATTTTTTTTAGCCTCTCCAAGCTTGGCATAAGCATCCTTAAGAGTGGCCTATGAGCGAGGCATGACAAACAAATAATCCTTGATCTTGTGTTCAACCAACACCAATAACAATTTTTGGGAAGATTCAAGTTAAAAACTTTCTAGGTGAAGGTATGGGCTCTAACTTGAATGCTCGTAATTTCTTTAAGATCATATGAAAGAATGATTTCAACACAAACCCCCCTCTCATGGTGAGTGTTGAAAAATTTATCATATTCCATGCACATTGCAACCTTGCACATGGTTTGTGC
This sequence comes from Cupressus sempervirens, assembly GCA_028749045.1. NCBI lineage: Eukaryota > Viridiplantae > Streptophyta > Pinopsida > Cupressales > Cupressaceae > Cupressus > Cupressus sempervirens. The sequence continues at coordinate 774,045,914 of CM053787.1, read as the reverse complement.
AATGGTTTGAATAGACGACAAACAAGACAAGGAAAGATCAAAGAAGTCAACCCAAACTAGCACCCTTAGCTTGTTTTCATCTAAGACTATAAGGGCTCTTTTGGTTGCTGGAATATGATTTTGGAATTAGAATATGAAATCTTTTGTTTGGGGTTCCGAATCTTGAAATCCAAAGTACTGTTTCTGATATTTATTTTGAACTATTTAGTTCAAACCCAAAAATATTTGATGTTCACAATTTTTCATTTGGAGGCTATTTAACTGAAAATACAAATATATGGTATAAAAGATGAATATAAAAGTTATAGTGAGGAAGACAGTTCATATCTCCAAGTTGTTCAAGGACCTATTCATGGTGCCTCCAACTCCACACATGCCAAAAATGTCGATATTCATTGCAAAATAAGAATTCAAGAAAAAGTTAAGATGATGACAAAATAAATTAGATACATGTGGTACTAGTTATTTTATTTAATCTAAACATACAAGAAGGTGTAACAATAACATAAATATTTTCTTGAATTCTCAAAAAATGTATCAGTACAATTTTCTCTTGTAACCTTTCTAATTTTTTCAAGTGGCACCTACTAATTTTTATAGAATGGTGTTCAAAGTGTACCCATTCAAATGGTGACATTTCTTGGAAAGCCTCACTTTCTTGGTTAAGACCCAATTAAATTTCAAAAATATGTACAAAAATAGGTAAAAAAAAATGGGCATCCAGATGTCAAACCCAATTAAATTTTACTTCAACTCAAATCCTCATTTTCAAAAAGTGAGATTTAAAATAGGAATTTCAAATAACAACTTTTTTTTTTATGAATAGACCTTTTCCATTAATTAAAAATTTTAAAGATACATATTCACAAAAATGGGGCTGGGAGATATAGGATCACCTTGCAAGTTCAAATGGCCCAAGGCCGGAGATCAACTATTCATAAAAAAAAACATATATAAATAGAAATAAAAATAAATATTTTGAAAGGAGATAGAATTCTTATTAGTTCTTGCCATAGGTAGGATACTATAGCATTCATTGAAATGCAACTTTTTAATTTTTAATTTTTAGTTGTCCAATCATATTAGTTTATTTTTTAGCTACTTTTTCTATCTATCAAGTTCTAATATATGGTGCATTTTTAATGATTTAAAATTTATTATTTATTTGAGATTTGATTGGTAATTTTTGCTATAGTAGTAGTGTAGACTTTTAGCTTTTTGTGCACAAAACTCAATAAATGATTTTGCAAACTTTATACATTTCACTCTTGAAGATCAACTAAAATAAAAAATAATGTCAACCAATCTAACAATAACATTTTACTCTTGGAGATCAAATAAAATAATAAATAATGTCAACCAATCTAACAATAACTATAAATATCTTGTATGTGTTATTTAATAAAAAATTGATTGACAAAATAAAATTGACTGATTTAAATATATTTGGGTGACACTTCACCTATAACCTTTCAATTACATTTATTATGATAACCTTGCTAATATTAATTGTTAATATTAATATGGTTTTAGCATGAAACTATAAATATATAAATATATTCAAGAAAATTATATAATGATAAAACTAAATATTAAATTTTTTATAATATCACCACAAATTTTATTATTTGTATAATATAGATTTTTATTACATATTATTTAATATTTTGACCAATATTATAATACATCAAGTCTAGTCAAAATAAAACAATGTTAAAGAAAATAGATTCTTCCAAAGAAAACATTTTGGGATCTAGCTGCTTCATCATACAACAAAATAAGATAATTCAATCATATTTTAGTTAATTGACCACACAATGATAGAAGAAAAGAAAAAATAGTTAAACAAAACAAAGCTTAATAATCCAAAAATTCATTATCAAAAATAATGTTCATAAAACATTTGCAAATACTTTCTAATTTGGTTATCAATTGCCTATAAAACACTATATTTATTCCTCAAAGGTAGGAACTTGATGCTATGGTTTTCTCTATATAATATTTTCAAGCATCTAAACATACATAATTCATAATTCATGAAAAGTAAAGTTGACATATAGTCTATAGAAGAGTTGTTAAAATTACATAACAAGTAACTCTAGACGATATTTTGTAAGTGTGTGACTTTCCACTAGATATTAGTGAGATGGGTTGGGTGACCTCATGATCCTCATGTTTCTCCTATGATTGCATCTTTGATTTTAAAAGACAAGTAATAGTTCTCTGAACAGAAATCTAAGAACTTTCACAAGTGATCACGTATTCCCCAACCGCTTTTTAAAAAAAATTTGTAACAAGTATATTAATTTATTAATAATCATAAAAAAAAAAAGATCTAAAAGTTCAATTTCTCTCATCAATAATTTCAAAATTCAAAACTTTGTAAATGAGTAACAGTTTTGTCAATGTTAAAAACTCACAATATTACTTAATCATGCAATTCATTACATTAGTGATTGTTGACCACTTGATTAAACTAAAAGCCCAAAACTACCCATGAGAGAACTAGTTAATCAAATTGTACGGATATACCTTTTGCCTTCCTAGCCTTTGTCTTAACCATATTGAACAGATTCAAATCAAGAAAGTTATGACTTAATTTTGACAAATTCAATCTTCTTCTTCTTCCCTTCAAGTTTTGCAGAAATAAAATTGTTTAAATAGTCTGCATGAATGAATCTTCTTTATTGACAGGGGCACAACTCATCTATGAGCTGAGGAGCAAGGCCAACCTCTATTCCCATTCTTGGACCAAGAAACTTGGCAATGGAGATTTGATCCTTGTCCATGTTTGTGACTGCTTTGTGTTCAACATTTAATATACAAGATCCTCTTTTCAATTGTCAAATGATCTTGATGCACAAGAAAATTGTTTTTAGCAATCATTAATCTAGTAGATAATCAATTTTGATATACCCTAAATTCCCATTACTGGCATGCAATACCAAGTTTCTCCAATTACTTTTGCCTATAGAGATCAAAATCCCTTAGAAACATGCCTATTTGAGGAGGAGCAAATCCTTTTGGGCACTCTTCCTTTGGTCTGATATACCTTTGGCAAAGGACTTGAAGATTTTGAGATGCTAATTCCTGAACAATAGGAATTGTAAACCTCTTTGAAGTTCCATCAGAAGGATTATATGCCAAGGAAGAGTTAAACATGATAGCTTTTTAATCTAAACAAATCACCTACTTTCTCCTACACTTATTAACTCTTCTCACTCTTAGAACAAAAGCCAAATGTCCATATACATTCTTATAAACAAAGATATTTGATAATTCTCCAAAATTCTATATCCATATATATTCTCATAAAAAAAGGTATTTGATAATTGTAGAATATTCTATGTCCATATATATTCTCATAAACAATGATATTTATAATTATGGAGAATTTTATGTCTATATATATTTTCATAATTGATTGGGGAAAATTCTATTCAGTTCAATTATTTGATAATTTTGGGAAATTCTATCAAATGTAGTTTTTTGATAATTGTGGAATTTGTAGCTAATGTTGAAGTTATTTCCATGTGCCAAAATGTTTGTATGTATCAAACAAGGATTAGAGTGATATCTACTATAATGTGGATTCTTTGAAAAATAATGTATCTAAGGTATTGTGAGCAATGAAAGTGTTTTATTAGCTATTTATTTTAGATAATTTATTGAAATCTTTGACTCCATAAGATAAAAGAATCCCTTTGGACATGGTATTTTAAAGTTATAATTTTTTAAAGGAGTTAATAAGATGATTATATGGAGTTTAAGTCTATATGTAGAAGAAAATATCTAGTAATCATCTAAGCTAACTCCACACACCTAATCACTTAGAGCTCCTAATCTATAAGTTGGATTTTGATTTTTTCACTATACCTCAATCAATGGAGAGCTTAAAGCTAAAGTTTGAACTTTTGGGTATTCACACATATCTTGTAGGGATTGTGGAGCGTAAAGGGTCAACATTATCATTTCAAAACACTCGCCATATACCCCTATGTCCATGCACCAATATTTTCTTACTCAAAAGACAATTACTAGTCTTTAAGAAGTATTCCAATATTGGTGCACAAATTGGTCAATAACTAACCAAAAAGCTAAAAGAAGACTAGTAGTTCAGGTGTTTTCCTTTTTGGGGGCTCTAAATTGAGGATGACTATAACAAAACTATCACAATTATTGTACTAGATCTCTTCCCAAAGTTGGAAATTATTTAACCACTTCCTAGATTGAAACCTCTTTCCTGGACCCAATAAAAATACCTATGCTATTATAGGTGCTTCAATCTTTGAAAGCCATAAAATGATTTTAATGTAATAGAAAGGTAAATTAAAAGACTTAAAGGAGGGAAAACAAAATAAAGGGTTTCCTTTTTTTTCAATAAATAATTGTTGCACGTTTTCACCTCCCTATTTTTGAAAGCTTGCTTTTGGTTTTCAAGTAACTATTTTAAAATAGGAATGATTCCAATTTTACCTTTCTCATAAGCAACCAACCTTATATGAAATTTGTATTTATACATTGTTAAACACATTTTTCAGCTAAAACAATTCTTAGTAGTTTTATTTTATCTTACTCTTCTTGGTTTGTCTGGCCAAGGTAAGAAATGCAAGCTAGAGTATTTTCTCTTCCAGCTAATTCTCTCCAAATAGTGGTTTCTAGGATAAACTTCTTTTTTCAATTTTGATGCAACTTGACAATTCTTACTAAAAGAAGGGTAAAATTAATTAAGAAAAGAAGAGATACAAGTGAGAGATCAACAAGGAGCTCAATCTTGATAAAAAAAATCATCAAATTCATGAGATAATTGAGGGGTAATTGCCCCCTATTTGATACAGTCCAATCGAGCACACTATCAAAAGCCCATTTAGCCAAGCAATTTACAACTCCATTCCACTCCCAAGGGATGTAACTAAAACAAACTGACTCTAGAGTTCTACAAAATAGAGAGTTTGATTAAAAACTTGAGCCAGGGGCCAACAAAAATCCTCAAGTGCCTAGGAAGTAAGAAAGTTTGCAACGACTAGGGAGTCAAACTCACAGATAATCCTACGCCATCCCCTCAAACAACATTTCTCCATAACATGTAAGATGAACAGGGCCTCCATAATATTGTTACTATGACAACCTAGGTTATGCACCAAGAAAAGAAATTAGACATCAGTAGAACTACAAAGAGTCACTCCCCCAATACTAGTAGGAGCTAGCTTCCCCCAGGAAGACCATCAGTATTAACTTTAAGAACTCTAGGTGGAGGAGGAGTCCAATGTCCCTCATGATTCATTCAACTCTTCACCTTCTACCTATGATGTTTGAGAAGACCATGGAGCCATTGAATTGTAGCCCCTTAAACCTCTCCTTGAAGCTAAATATTGAGGCGATTGCAGATGGTAAGGTCACTAGGAGGCATACCCCATCCTACACACACTTACCCTAAATTGTTTCATGCAGAGAGTGGACATTTTTTCACTAGAATTACATAGCTCTAATCCAGACATCTTGAATGATTTGTCTTTTCCTCTCCAACCAAAAATACCAAAGAATAAATCAAGGAATATCTTTGTTAATTAGAAAATAAGTTGGGTCATAATAATTTAAAAACTTAAAACAACAAGGAGGAATATCTTTGTAATTTTGTATCCATAAGATCCTAGAAGCAAAAGATTAAGTTGTAATGGATTAGGCTTCTATAACTAGTCTAAATGAAAGTTCTAGATATTTTTAGAAATATGATTATATTGATGATATTTTCTAATGAATTAGCCAAAGAAAACATCTCATGTGAATCCTTCTCATGTACTTCTAAATATTTAATTCAACATAGTTTCTAAGAAAATAATACAATTAATAGTGAGAAGAATTTTTAGGAATATATTAATCTTTTTAAAGATTAGGCTTACACAAATCATGCTGATTTTTTTTTAAAATTAAAGTCATATGGTTAATTATAGCTTATAAGATGCCTCATCCCTTATAATTCATGGAATCATGGGAAGTTTATAAATATGAAAATATTTCAATGAAGCAAACCAATAGAGTAGGTTTGGCTCTCTATTCTAAATATAACTAAGCATTATTAAGAAAAGAGAATAAGAGTGTTGAAATCAAACATATTAAGTCTAAAATAGGAAAAGGCACCAATACACACACACACACACACACACACACACACACACACACACACACACACACACACACACACACACACACACACACACACACACACACAATTTCACTATATAATCATAGCAATCTAACAAAAAAATTGATAAATAAGAAAAAAAAAACCTATTCATAAATAACAACATATGATGAAAAAATGAAAGTTTTCACAAATCATACAATTCTTCAAATTACATGATTACATGTCATAAAAGTCATTTTAGAAAACCAAAACAAGTTTAATCTATTTACTAAAAATGAAAAAGCTAACATGATTTTTTTGTAAATAAAATTTTCATCTATCAATATGTAGCATGCTATAATAATACTCAATTTACAATGTGGTCAAGTAGTTGGTTTGATTACTTACATATTTTGCTTCTTTACTTCAAAATTTTTACGTGTTCAATTTCCCTTTCTGATCCCATGAATGCTCGCTAGCTATCAAATCTTGATAGAACCTTGGATCGACACAACCATTTTCTACACAACCCCCAAATTGACTCTTTTATTGTAATTATTAATTAATTACGTGATACATTCATTGTATTTTATTTTTAACTAATCAAACATTAAGTAAATGGGTTTAGTTTGAATGTTGTGTAAATGTTGCCATCTACAACCACTATTCCTTTCTCTTTGTTATGAACCCTATTTGGTGTTGATCAATGGTTTAAATTGCATTCACATATTCTTGATAACATTTTGAAATAAAGGAGGTGTGAAAATTTGTTCAAGATGAAAGAGAAACAAGAACAAATAAAAAAAGGGCATCAGAAAACCGTGTCAAGATCAACCAAGTGATGAAGCTGATGAGACAAGCACATCGAAAGTTGAGTCTTATCAACAATGTTCCAATTACACATATGGTCAGAAGCCCACTTTTCCAAACAATGAGAAACATTATTCCATTCCCTGGGAATATGAGCAAAAGGAACATGCTCCAAAGAAGTACATAAATTATGAATCTGGTTTGCAATCAAAACTAACTTCCAACTGACAACTTTAGAATGTAACTGATTCAAAAGATGTATCACCACTTGTGAGTCAGATTCATAGATAAGCCTTCTTCAACCAAGGTCACAAGCATTCTTCACAATATACAAAATAGCTATGGCCGCCATCAGGTTGTTAGTGCACGATGACCTTTACAAATAGAAAACACAAACTGGACATCCCCCTTACTATCTCTACCAACACCACCAATGCTAGTAGGGTCTAGATTTCCCTTGGAAGACCCATCCATGTTGATTTTAAGAATACCATATGGAGGGGCACTCCACTTCCCCACCCTATTTATCTTTTGCAAGGGATGTCTACACATCTTTCTTAGCAATTTTCCATGTGAGGGGGGAATATTAAGATGATTATTGAAAATATCCTCCCTTGGTCCCATGGCCTCATAAGTGTCACATTTTGTAGAAATAGTTTCCCCCAAAGAATGGAGAATTTTCCACCATAAGTGAGGAACCTCTAAAAACTCATCCTTAAAGATATGACTGTTCCATTCCAACTAGATATGCCAAATAATAAAGGAGGGTCCAAGAGTCCAAGAAATTTGAAGAAATGAAGTCTTTATAGGAGCCTTACCGCAGCGAACAAAGAATTCTAACAGTGAGGAAACATGCCAATAGGATTGGTTTGACACATTCCACCAAGAGTGCCAAATATGTCTAGTGAAAGAGCATTGGAAAACAAGATGAAAGATATTTTCTTCACTAGTCCAACATAGAACACACATTAAGGGTCCTTGGAAGCCATGCTTGCATAAATTATCCCACATAAGACATCGGCTATGGACCACCAACCACATAAAATTTTTACATTTGGGCCAAGAAAACTTGTACTAGACTTGCTTCCACCAAGGCATCTGAATGTCCCCAAATGTCTATTGAAGAAGCTCAAAATATCCTACAAACACTAAAAAATTTCCAGACAAATCTTTGATGTCCCAAGCAAGAATATCATTACCCACCAAAGTAGTACACTCACAAGACTACAAAATTTGAAACAACTCCTTCCTATCCTCCTCAGATCCTCCTAGAGGCCATTCAAAAAGGTGTTTCCAACGAAAGGAAGGAGCCAAACCTCTAACACACCCTATCTTATAAAAATCAACTGTGTCCCAACTAGTAAAACTAAAATTTTGATAGAGAGAATGTAGCTAAGGATGAGTGGTAGAACTATGAGGGTGCCCATCCCAAGAATCAAGCCAAAATAAAGCTTGTGATCTCGAATGAGAAGTCCAAAAGAGACCATCTTTAACCAACTGAGCTCCAAGCTTTATCATATCCCAAATCATGGATCCTCTTCCTTCTAGAGGAAAGTGGTGAACTTCAACCACACCAATATTTAGAAAATACTTATGGGTGAGAATACGAGCCCAAAATTGATATTAGTTAGTACACCAATGCCAATAAAGTTTTGCAGCATGAACCTATCCATTTAAAATAGTTGATAGTAAGCCAAGGCCAGCCTCCTTTTGAGGTCTACACACTATTTCCCATTTAACCAGACTCCATTTAGAAGTTGAAAGGTTCCCACTCCAAAGGAATTGATGGGATAGAGCATCAAATTCCTAAAGAAAATACATAGGAACATCCTAAACAAAACACCTACAACCAGGCAAGCAATAGTTGATAGCCATTGATGAGTCTAATGATTAACCTTTTGCCATAGCTTATCAAGCAAAACTTGTCTGGAAGATCTAGGATGTCTACCAACAGTAAGAGGAATACCCAAATAAACAAAGGGAAGAGACCCAATCTGAAACCTAAAAATAGCAGCAATATGCCTCTAAATAGCCTAGGGAGTATTGAAGAAAAAAATGGAGGATTTTTTCTCATTAACTTTCTGCCCTGAAGCTGCAAGATACACATCCAAAGAATGTCTAAAAGAAGTAGCTTCCTAAAGATGGGCATGTCCCATAAATGAAGTATCATCCACAAACTGAAGATGTGAAATAAGAGGCAAGCCAGTACTCCATTTCCACCCATGAATCAAACCCTGGTGATTTTGAAGCTTAAGAAAGCAACCCAAACCCTTAGCAAGAATGATAAAGAGATAAGGTGAAATAGGATCCCCTTGGTGGAGTCCTCTATAGGCACTAAAGGGCTTTGAAGGAACACCATTCACCAAAATGGAAAAAGAAACTAAAGTAAGACAACTCATAATCTAGTTCACCCACTATTGGTAGAAACCAAATGCCAAGAGGATCTTTTGGAGAAAACTCCCTTTGAATCTATCATAAGGCTTAGCCATATCCAACTTAATGAACATAACTCGCTCTTTTGATGTATGCATAGAATGAATAACTTTAGAAGCAATAAAAAATACATCAAGAATTTTCTTACCAACCACAAAACCACCTTGTTCCTCTAAAATCACAATTGGAAGCCATATCTTATGTCTGTCAACAATCAATTTGGTGACAATTTTGTACACAACATTACAAAAAGCAATGGGATGAAATGAGTCAAGATTGTTAGCACCATCTTTCTTAGGGATAAAAGTTAGTAAAATACATTTCAATGCATGAGGTATTTGCTTATTCTGAGGGGATTCCTTAACCACCTCTAGGAGATCCATATTAATAATTTCCCAAAATTCCTAAAAGAATTCCCCAGGGAAGCCATCTGGGCCTAGAGCTTTACCTTTATTCATCCCAAACACAACCTCTTCAAGTTTAGATATCAAAATTGGATGAAGAAGAGAATCGTTTATATCATCAGTGGTAAGAGAAGGAATGCATGAAAAAATTAAGTTCTCCTTCTCAGCTGCAGGATGAGAATCCTCAGTAAAAGGGTTAGAATAAAATTGAAGGTCTTCCTTGGTCATAGCAGTTTGAGAAGAAATCTTAAGTCCTTTAGTAGTAAAAAGAGAATAAATATACCCTTTATTATGATGTGCCTAAACAAAATGATGAAAAAAAGAAGTATTTCTATCCCCTTCCTGCAGCCAATCAATGCAAGCCTTTTGTTTCCAATAAATCTCTTCCTGAAGTTCCCATTCTTCCACACTCCACATAGCATGGGATTAAGCCCTACCAAGAGCCTTTGTAAGCCTAGAGTCCCTGATTTGGTGAGTAATCACTACAAGATGATCTAGAGTATTCCTCTTTTTAGATTGAAGGTTCCCAAAGCAAGAAGTATTCCATCTCTTAAGATGATATTTGACATGTGTAGGTTTCTTCTCAAAGACAAACATAGTCGTGCCATAAGTTGGACCACCCTCTCTCCACCATTTAGCCACCAAAACATAAAGGCATGAGTCTTGGAGCCACATAAGTTGGAATCTAAAAGAAGGGTTCTTAGGGAGTACAACAAGGGAAGAAGAGAACTTAATCAGCCAATGATCAAAACCTCTCCAATCAAGAATTTTAGTACTTGTAATTAGGCCACCGCCAACCCAATAACATGAAACAAGAAACCTATCCAAACATTCTAAGAGAGATTCCTAACCACTCCATCTATTATTCCAAGTGAAAACCCCATTTGAAGGCTTAACATTAATAAATAAAAGAACATCCACCTGGGCTTGAAAAAGATCAAAAGTAGGGCCAAGCCTATGCCAACCTCCTCTTTTATCCTCAAGACTGAAAACAGAATTAAAATTGCCTTCTAAAATTCAAGGAAAATATGTAACACAAGAATGCACATACCTAATGTGATCCTAGAGATGAATCTTCAAATGAATGTCAATAGGGGCATACATATTTGTCACAAGAATAGTCGCACCAGAGTCTAAGGAAATAGCCACCATAGAGATTGAGTAATGACTAGAAATCCACCAAAGGGTAGAAATCTTTCAAGGGTCCTAGAATAGATTGATGTTTTGTTCAACCAGTTGTTGCCAATAAGAATTGTTGAGAAGATTCTAGTAAAAAACCTTCTAGGAGAAGGTATGGGCTCTAACTTGAACGCAAATCATTTCTGTAAGATCATATAAAAGGGTAATTTCAACACAAACCCTCTTCTTAGGATGATTGTTGAAAAACTAATCATGTTCCATTTACACCACCTTGCCAAGGGTTTGTGCAATGGCCTAAATGAACGATGAACAAGGCAATGGAAGATCATAGAAGTCAAACCAAATTGTAACCCTTAGATTTTTGTCATCTAAGACTGTAAGAGCTCACTTGGTTGCTAGAATATGATTTAGGAATTAGACTTTAAAATATTTGATTTGTATTTCTTGAACTAGAAATCTAGAGTAAAATTTTTGGAGTGAATGGGATAAAAAATGCTCAATTTATTATGCATGTAGTACAAAGCCTCTCTTTCTGTAGTTTTCCATCTACATGCAACCTCTCTTCTTTATTAGTGGCCAACTTAATCATATTGAAGTCCAACATATAACCTAGGTGGCTAGTGATAGTTGATATGTCATCCAATGCCATAAATGAGATATTTTAATAGCAACATTGGGAGCATAACATTAAGTAAACCAAAAGAGTGATTTTTGAATGATATCAAAATCTATATAACTCTATGCATGGGATCAAATACATGTGAAATTAAAAAATAAATTAAACAAGGGGAAAGTAAAGTAACTACATCACATTGACCACCTTCATACCATGAAGAGAACACCATGACATCTAACCAAATAATGTGGCAAGCACCATTTAGTATGAAACCATACATTTTAACTTTTAGGAGATATAGAATCTTCAGGTTACCAAGCCTGCATCAAGTATCTTGAAATTTTTATTTTCTAGGGAGGTCTGTAAGACTCCAAACATTTCAAGAGGGAAGATTCATGATAAAGATTCTTGCATGTCATCCGCATTCCAAAAAGATGAGAAATTATTATGCAAGAAGGCTAATTTGGTTATGAAGCTAGGAGGCTAATATCCCTTATAAATGAATCTTCATTTCTCTATGCCTCCATCCCAAACCTCCACAATCCTCTCTAGGCTACAAGATCACTCCAAAGATTGAGACATGATCATGGAACCCATAGTGTGCAGACCCAAGCAACCAAAATAAACTCGTAGAGGCATCCATCCCCCACATGAAAGGGTTATAAATGGGTGGTAATGAAAGAGGATCCACTAATTTAAAATAAGCTATAGTAGGAGCCACCATGGCAACTTCCATTGACAACTGAGCCAAAGACCCCGAAGTTTGTTTCGAGACTAAGGACAATTTTTGTTTCATACCATAGTAGTGCATTTTCATTTATTGTAACCTCTACAAGCTTGGTATAAGAATCCTTAAGAGTGACCTTTGAGTGAGGCATGGCCAAAAAGTAGTCCTTGATCTCATGTTCAACCAATTGACACCAATAACAATTGTTGGGAAGATTCAAGTTAACAACCTTCTAGGTGAAGGTATGGGTTCTAACTTTCAAATGCTAGTAATTTGTTTAAGATCATGTGAAAGGCTGATTTCAACACAAACCCTCCTCTCACGATGAGTGTTGAAAAATTGATCATGTTCCATGCACACTGCAACCTTGTGAAGGGTTTGTGCAATGACTTGAATGGATGGAAAATAAGGCAAGGGAAGATGAAAGAAGTCAGCCCAAACTAGTACCCTTAACTTGTTTTCATCTAAGACTATAAGGGCCCTTTTGGTTCCTAGAATATGATTTAGGAATGAGAATTAGAAATATTTGGTTTGAGGTTCCAAAAATTGAAATTCTAGAGTACTGTTTCTGATATTTATTTTGAATTTTTTTCTTCAAAACCAAAAATATTTGATATTCATAATTTTTCATTTGGAGGCTATTTGGCTCAAAATACATATATATGGTTTAAAAGGTGAATATAAAAGTTACAGTGAGAAAGATAGTTCATATCTCCAAGTTGTTCAAGGACCTGTTCATGCTACGTCCAACTCCACACATGCCAAAAATGTTGATGTGCATTGCAAAAGAAGAATTTAAGAAAAAGTTAAAAGGATGACAAAATAAATTAGATACATGTCGTACTAGTTATTTAATTTAATCCAATCATATGAGTAGGTGCAACAATAATAGAAATATTTTCTCAAATTTTCAGAAAATGTATTTGTACAAATTTCTCCAATAATATTTCTAATTTCTTCAAGTGGTGCCTGCTAATTTTTATAGAATGGTGTTCAACGACCACCCATTCAAGTAGTGTCATTTCTTGGAAAGTCTCACTTTCTTGGTTAAGACCCAATTAAATTTAAAAAATATGTAGAAAAATAGGTGTAAAAAATGGGCATCTAGATTTCAAACCCAATTAAATTTTACTTCAACTGGAATCCTCATTTTCAAAAAATGAGATTCGAAATAGGAATTTCAAATACCAAGTATTTTGAAGGGAGATAGAATTCTTACTAGTTCTTACCGTAGGCAGGGTTGAAATGCATCTTTTTAATTTATAATTTATAATTTATAGTTGTCCAATCATATCAGTTTATTTTTCAGTTACTTTTTTTTTATCTATAAAGTTCTAATATATGGTGCATTTTTAATGATTGAAAAGAAATTATTTAGTTGAGATTTGATTGGTTTTTTTTTCAACAATAGTAGTGTAGACTTTTAGCTTTTTGTGCACAAAATTCAATAAATGATTTTACAACCTTTATACATTTCACTCTTGAAGATCAAATAAAATAATAAATAATGTCAACCAATCTAGCAATAACATTTCACTCTTGGAAATCAAATAAAATAATAAATAATGTCAACCAATCTAGCAATAACATATTACTCTTGGAGATCAAATGAAATAATAAATAATAGATATAATCTTTCATTAGCTGGTAAAATTCAAGTAATTAATAGAATCTTTTTAGCATCACATGTTTATTACTCCTCTTGTTGGATGCCTTCTAAAAAATGTTATGAAGACCTCAACAAACTCATCTATTAGTTTTTGTGGATGAATTGGGATGGGAAGGTCATTTTTAGGTCATCTTCATGGCTTCATTGTATCCAGCCAAAACATAGAGGTGGGTTGGGTCTTTTGGACACTAAGAATCAAGGTATTTTTTTAGCTTCTAAATGGATTCTTAGAGCTATTTTTTGAGATGAACCTTGGAAGATATTGGTGAGAAATAGGATTGCTCTTGCTGATAGGAATAATAAGTGGCATTTTGTGGGATGGTTAGACAAGATCTTACTTGCTCCATTCTTTCATCTCAAAGGTTCCTTTCCTTTACAATCCATTTGGAAGGCTTGGAGGATTGTTTACAGCTATTTGGACTAGAGAAGAAACTCTTTACAACATGGTTTCAACTTTTCCAATTCCACTATTTGGTGGAACAGACTTATACAATATCAGGGACAACCATTGGCAATCAACTTTCCTAAGCATGCTATGTACCTTTTCAAGAAAGGGGTACATGATTTTATTGATGTCTAGGATTTCAATTCCTTTGATTAGACAAATTGGCAAGCTACAAAGAATCGCTTCAATTTAAATGACAAGATTAAGGGGTTTTTGATTTTTGTCAGGTCATTGGTGCCTATGGAACTCATGATGAAGCTATGTACACCTCTGCAATGCAATGTCTTCAAAGATTGGTAGTGGTTGGGATGTTTTCCCTTTTCTTGTTTTCCTCTTAAAATAATATATTTACACATTCTTCCATGTTTGAGGTTGTATCCTCATCTTAACAATAAATCGGGGTGTAGGCTTACCCAAAGGAAATGGTGTAATTTGAGCTCTCAAATATGGAAATCTAAAGTTGAGGCAAATGCACAAATTTTTTCTTGGAAGATTTTACATCAAAAGCTGTCGGTTGGGGATAAATTGAGGGTTTTGTCTATACAAGCTCCCTTGTGTCCTTTTTTCCATATATCTAAAAATTTGAAACATATCTTTTGGAGTTGTCCGCGAGCTAAAGTTAGATAGAATATTATGTTTAATCACTTTCCGTCCATCTTTTATCATATTTTAACTTGGAGGAAAGCAATTTTTGGGTTTGGTCTTTGTAAGAACATGGTTGCAGACTCTATGAGACAATGCATATTGTTACATATTTGGAAAAGTAAATGTCAAGCAGTATTTTCTAACCATTATGTATAGCAGGAAATAGATACCCTTATGTTTTATTCAGATATCTTGTATGAATTAGTTTTTTTTTGTTCGCAGGTAACAACTAAGAAGACTAAGCAACATAATCATGCTAGGTACCAAAGACAATTGGATGAAATTAAATATCAGGTGCTACAACTCCATGCTAGTGAGATGAAATGCTCTAGATAGCTCTAGCAACTTATTAAGTTTCAAGTGCAGCCATAATGTTCATGTATTGCTGTTGTTTACAGTTTGTGACTTGGTTCTCTTGTACAACTGCTGTTTGTAACATGGTTTTCTAGCCTACGAGCTGGTTGTTATGCATTTTTATGTATTTTTTACCCCTCTGTGAGCTGGTTGATATAGTTAGTCCTTAATTCTTTTTGTAGCCTTTGTCTACTACTCTCCTTTTTTGTATTTTTTTTCAGCTTTCTTCAATAAAAAAAAAAAAAAACTAATGTCAACCAATCTAACAACTATAAATATCTTGTACATTTCATTTAATAAAACATTGATCTACAAAATAAAAAGGGTTGATTTAAATGAATTTGGGTGACACTTCACCTATAACCTTTCAATTTCATTTATTATGAGAACCTTGCTAATATTAATCTTTAATATTACTATGTTTTTCACATGAAACTACAAATATATAAATATATTCAAGAAAATTATATAATAATAAAAATAAATATTACAATTTTTATAATATCACCACAAATTTTATTATTTGTATAATATAGATTTTTATTACATATTATTTAATATTCTAAACAATATTATAATACATCGAGTTTAGTCAAAATAAAACAATGTTAAAGAAAATAGATTCTTCCAAACAAAACATATTGGAATCTAGCCACTTCATCATACAACAAAATAAGATAATTCAATCATATTTTAGTTAATTGACCACACAATGATAGAAGAAAAAGAAAAATAGTTAAACAAAACAAAGCTTAATTATCTAAAAATTCGTTTTCAAAAATTATGTTCATAAAACATTTGCAAATACTTTCTAATTTGATTATCAATTGCCTATAAAACACTATGTTTATTCTTGAATGACATGAAGTTAACGCTATATGTTTTCTTTACATAATATTTTCAAACATCTAAACATTCATAATTCATAAAAAGTAAAGTTGACATATAGTCTATAGAAGAGTTGTCAAAACTAGCTTATATATATATATATAAAATAAGCCGAGAGATATCCTTCTCGAGGCGCCTATTGCACTGAGTGAGATTATGAAAATAGGCACCTCGAGAAGGATATCTCTCAGCTTATTATATATATATATATATATATATAAGCTAGTAGCACTTGCGATGCAAAATGAAAGACATTATTTTAAAATTTAAAATTTGTTATAGTTAATATATTACAAAAAGAATTTAATTAATAAATATTTAATATTATTATGATTTAGTATACGTTTTATATAATAAATTTAAAAAGTTGTATAGAGAAAAAAAAATAGTAATTTAAAAAGATGTTTTAAAATCATAGAGATAATTATTTAATGTTATAGAAATTGAAGAAATGTTATACATTTTATTGCTAAACAATTTGATTACATTGATGCAATATATAAATTTTTATACAAACATGTGTAATAAAGAAATACTTAATAATCATTGAAAGAAATGTTGACATATCCATCATAAGCATCATCATCATACCTATCTATCTAAACACTAATTATCCTTGTTCTTGTGATCTATTGATCTCTCTTCCCCTCATTTTATTTGTCTTCCTTATCTCCTCCCTTTCACTTCTCCCTCTTTGGATTTTCTCCCCCCTCCCACCATATCTTCCACTTAGCTATACGTCATGTCCCCCACCATCTCCCCCTTCTCTCTCTCTCTCTCTCTCTCTCTCTCTCTCTCTCTCTCTCTCTCTCTCTCTCTCTCTCTCTCTCTCTCTCGCCTGCCAAAGTTATCCTCTTTCTCTCTTTACCTCATCTCTTCCCCTACCCCTATTTCTATATCCCCTTCATCTAATGATGTGTTCCCCTAATTATTATCCCCCCCCCGTCTCTCTCTCTCTCTCACACACACACATTGAAAGTATCTATCATCTTTTAGCTCCTATCTCCCTCACTCTCTATCTTTTATGTCCCCTCGTACTATTATTAGGACCCCTCTCTCTCTCCATCTCTCTCTCTCATGGAACTTAGGTATAATATTTCACCTCCTATCTCCCTCATCCACTTTTCTCTATCTCCCTCAACTCTAAACATGCATTACCCATTATTACCATCGCTCTCTCTCTCTCTCTCTCTCTCTCTCTCTCTCTCTCTCACACACACACACACACACACACACACACATCCTCTCCCCTTTTTCTCACCTCTAGCTCATATTTGTCTACCCCTAATCAAAATCTTATGTAGACTCTCCCCTTCATACTCATAACATCTCTTTTCCCTTTTATTGAGGTGAGCTATTAGGAATAATATTTTTTTGGATTTGCAATAAATGGTAAATTGGTTTAGTATATAATTAGTTTCAACATGAGGGTTTAATTTGGTTTAATATTTGTTTTAAAGTTAGGGTTAGGGAATAATTAATTTAATGCTACGATTAGAAGCATCCCTCACCTTTTATCATCTTTCACCTCCTATCTCCCTCATCCCCTTTTCTCCATCTCCTTCAACTATAAATATGTCTTCCCCACCATTATTACCATCTCTCTCTCTCTCTCTCTCTCTCTCTCTCCTCTCTCTCTCTCTCTCTCTCTACACCATCATCATCATACCTATCTATCTTAAACCCTAATTATCTCATTTCTTGTGATCTATTGATCTCTCTTCCCCTCATTTTATTTATCTTCCTTATCTCCTCCCTTTCACTTCTCCTCTCTCTTTTCCTTTTCTTCCCCCTCTGACCATATCTTCACCTAGCTATACCTCATGTCTCTTGGCCTCTCTCCCTTATCTCACTCTTTCTGTCAAATATTTCTCCCAGTAATCTCTCTCTCTCTCTCTCTCTCTCTCTCTCTCTCTCTCTCTCTCTCTCTCTCTCTCTCTCTCTCTCTCTCTACCTCATCTCTTACCACTCCCCCTATTTCAATCTCCCCTTTTTCTAATGATGTCTTCCCCTGATTACTCTCTCTCTCTCTCTCTCTCTCTCTCTTTCTCTCTCATATCTGTCTGCCACTAATGAAAGTCTTATGTACACTCCCACCTTCATACCCTTAACATATCTTTTCCCTCTTAGTAAGGTGTGCTATTAGGAATAATAGTTTATTGGATTAGCGCTAAATGGTAAAATTTGGTTCAAAATATAATTAGTTTCAATGTGAGGGTATAATTTTTTTAATATTTATATTAAACTTAGGTTTTGTGGAATAATTAATTTGATGCTATGATTATAAGTAAATTTAGTTTCTCACCCTCCCTCTAAATTGGAACCTAGTTATCACCTTTCACCTCCTATCTCCCTCATCCCCTTTTCTCCATCTCCTTCAACTCTAAATATTCCTTCCCCATTATTACCATCTCTCTCTCTCTCTCTCTTCTCTCTCTCTCTCTCTCTCTCTCTCTCTCTCTCTCATCATACCTATCTATCTTAAAACCCTCATTAGCCTATTTCTTTTGATCTATTGATCTCTCTTCCCTCATTTTATTTATCTTCCTTATCTCCTCCCTTTCACTTCTCCCTCTTTGCCCTTTCTACCCACTCCCACCATATCTTACACCTAGCTATACCTTGCGTCTCTCACCCTTTCCCCCTTATCTCACTCTTTCTCCCAAATATTTCTCCCACTAATCTCTCTCTCTCTCTCTCTCTCTCTCTCTCTCTCTCTCCCTCTCTCCCTCCCTCCCTCCCAAGTTATCCTCTTTCTCTCTTTACCTCATCTCTTCCCCCTCCCCTTATTTTCATTTCCTCTCTCTCTCTCTCTCTCTCTCTCTCTCTCTCTCTCTCTCTCTCATCATACCTATCTATCTTAGAACCCTCATTAGCCTATTTCTTTTGATCTATTGATCTCTCTCCCCCTCATTTTATTTATCTTCATTATCTCCTCCCTTTCACTTCTCCCTCTTTTCCTTTTCTACCCACTCGCACCATATCTTACACCTAGCTATACCTTGCGTCCCTCACCCTTTCCCCCTTATCTCACTCTTTCTCTCAAATATTTCTCCCACTAATCTCTCTCTCTCTCTCTCTCTCTCTCTCTCCTCCCAAGTTATCCTCTTTCTCTCTTTACCTCATCTCTTCCCCCTCCCTTTATTTTCATTTCCTCTCTCTCTCTCTCTCTCTCTCTCTCTCTCTCTCTCTCTCTCTCTCTCTCTCTCTCTCTCTCTCTCTCTCTTCTCTGTGTGTGTGTGTGTGTGTGTGTGTGTGTGTGTGTGTGTGTGTGTATTGCACCCTAGTTATCTTGTTTCTCTCTTTACCTCACTCTTCCCCCTCCCTGTCTAAGCATGTCTTCCCCCTAATTACCATATCTCTCTCTCTCTCTCTCTCTCTCTCTCTCTCTCTCTCTCTCTCTCTCTCACACACACACACACACACACACACACACACACACACACACACACACACACACACACACACACATTTGTCAACCCCTAATACAAATCTTATGTACATTCCCCACTTCACACTCTTATCATCTCTTTTCCCTCTTAGTAAGGTGTGCTATTAGGAATAATAGTTTATTTGATTTGTGATAAATGGTAAATTAGTTTAGTATATAATTAGTTTCAACATGATGGTTTAATTTTTTTAAATATTTATATGAAACTTAGGGTTGGGGAATAATTAATTTAATGTTAAAATTAGAAGTTATCATCTAAATTTAAATTTATATTGGAACCTAGTTATCATCTTTCACCTCCTATCTCCCTCATCCCCTTTTCTTCTTTCTCTCTTTACCTTATTCTTCCCTCTGCTCCCTCCCCCTAATTACCCTCTCTCCCTCTCTCTCTCTCTCTCTCTCTCTCCCTCTCTCTCTCTCTCTCCCTCTCATCATCATCATCATCATACCTATCTATCTTGAGCCCTAATTAGCCTATTTCTTGTGATCTATTGATCTCTCTCCCCCTCATTTTATTTATCTTCCTTATCTCCTCCCTTTCACTTCTTCCTCTTTGCCTTCCCCCCCCTCCCACCATATCTTACACCTAGCTCTACCTCGTGTCCCTCACCCTCTCCCCCTTATCTCACTCTTTCTCTCAAATATTTCTCCCACTAATCTCTCTCTCTCCCTCCCTCCCAAGTTATCCTCTCTCTTTACCTCATCTCTTCCCCCTCCCCCTATTTTCATTTCCCCTTCATCTAACGATCTCTCTCTCTCTCTCTCTCTCTCTCTCTCTCTCTCTCTCTCTCTCTCTTTCTCTGTCTCTCTCTCTCTCTCTCTCTCTACGTGTGTGTGTCTATATATATATATATATATATATATATATATATATATATATATATATATATATATATATATAGCACCCTAGTTATCTTCTTTCTCTCTTTACCTTGCCCATCCCCCTTCCTCTCTAAACATGTCTTCCCCCTAATTACCATCTCTCTCTCTCTCTCTCTCACACACACACACACACACACACACATTTGTCAACCCCTAATCAAAATCTTATGTACATTCCCCCCTTCACACTCTTATCATCTCTTTTCCCTCTTAGTAAGGTGTGCTATTAGGAATAATAATTTATTTGTTTTCTGATAAATGGTAAATTAGTTTAGTATATAATTAGTTTAATATTTTTATTAGACTTAGGGTTAGGGAATAATTGATTTAATGCTAGGATTACAAGTAAATGTTACTTAATGTTTAATTAAGTTTTAGATTACAATTAAATGTAGTTAAGCATTAGGATTCGATTTAGATAAATGTGTGTGTGTGTGTGTGTGTGTGTGTGTGTGTGTGTGTGTGTGTGTGTGTGTGTGTGCGTGTGTAACTTGGGTTCACTTGTTTTAAAATTATAAATTATTTTTGGGTTGACTAATTAGTATGTTAGCTAAGTGGTGATGGTGTTGTTTTTAAGGTTTAAAATTAGTTACTAAAATTCAAACTTTATAAATCTTTTTAAAAAGATGAAACTTATATTTTTTCAATTAACAAGGTAGAAAAGAATTTTAAAACTTAATATTATTCTAATTTTAAAATTATTTAAAATTATTTCTATTATAATGTAAAATATTTTTATTTGATAAATTCAAAGACTTTTCAAGAAAAATAGAATGTTAAGATAGTAAATCTATTAAAAGATTTCTTCTTTCATAGATTTATATTGTGCTTTATACATTTAAAAAAATTGATAATTGAAAAGAATTTAAAAATCTGTAATTTTCTTTTGATAAAACTGCAGGGAAAGGGTTGAAACTAATTTTTTTTTTTTTCATGGTTAAATTCAGCGCAATGCATCTTCCAGCATCAATCAATCTTTAATCAGATTTTTAGAGAAATTGGTTCACAGGTGGATCTTTCAAAACCCAGTGGCCTAGCCAGTCCATGTGACCATGAACTTTGCCCCTTTGTTTGAAACCAGAGTCCAACAGATTCTTCAACTGGTTGCTCGATATTTCTGAACCATTGAATTCGCGCTTGGGAATCGAACCCGGCACCTTTGGCCTCCAAGCCTGCATATGAGAATGCCCTAAGGTTAAGTGACCTTTAGAATTGCAAGGTTTGGTGTTCGAATCGCCTAGCCACTTGAGACCACAGGAAGACAAATGAGATTTTTTGGAGTTTCTTGATCTCTTTACTCTCTTTCACAGCCTCCTAAGCTTCTTGATTTTCTAGTGTTTCCTAACTTCTTTTCCATCAACAAGACGATCAATTCCATGGACAATCATCTTGACGTCACTGTAAAGGTCTGGCAAAACAACACGTGGGTGGTCATTCAGTGTAATGATCACAGATCCGCTAATATTTTTGGCAACTTTGCGCCTGCAGATTACAAAGCCTTGGCCAGCCTCCAGCGAGGGGATACAAACCTCCGACCTCAGGGTCAACAAAATCTCGGTAGGAAAGCTTTTGAGTAGAGCTATAAGAGTGAATTGTACTGGGGAGGTCGTTGGAGTGGAGGATGGGAAGAAAGGCGTGGTCTAGCAAGGTGAAGAGAGTGAGGTTGCGGTAGGTCATGAGATCGAATCCCATGGCGCATATAGCCTGCGGAGATGAGGGATCTTGACATGGAGCTTTCAGGCGAGTGGATGAAAATCTCATTTCCCTCTTCTTGTGCGCGGATTGCAATGAAGAGCAGCCATGGAAGGAAGACGAAGTAGTAGTAGGGGCCCAATGGAGTGCACTTTACTTTCAATGTCACCCATATTTTGCTTTGCATTTTCTCCATGGCTGAATTTTGCAATCCATTGAAAATTAATCTCTTCATCAGAATGAATTCAGAGAGTTTTGAATTATGCACTGGAATTCAATTTCTCCATCTTCTATTTGAGACCCTCTCAATCTCAATAACAATACTGAGAACAATCTATAGACACTACGAATTGAGGCTTCCTTTTTTTGAAATTGGCTACAAATGAAAATTGTACACCACCATTTTAGCACAATTTCCGCATTCATTGGTATTGCATGTAACTGTCCAATGAGGTGATTTCTTTATTCCTATGAATGAACAATTTTTGTGAGTCAGATTTGTAACAATAAAGATATATAATTATTATTTTTTATTAATAATATTAATTTGAACAGCCAGTTGCACGTCAATTTTTTTTAAAAGCTGCAAAAATTTACATTGATTTTTGCTCCCACTGTAGGAAAGCCTCTCGGCTTAATTATATAACAAGTAACTCTAGACAATATTTTGTAAGTGTGTGAATTTCCACTAGAATATTAGTGGGATGGGATGGGCGTGCTAATTATTGTTAGTTGGACAGCTGTTATTTCTGACCTGAAAATAGCAGCACTATTTATGGGTAGCTTGGACAGCTGTTTGTCCTTATCTATGAATAGCGGTTGTATTTATGGGTGGTTTGGACAGCTGTTTGTCCACTTGCCAAAAATTAGTAAATGGTTATTATTTACTAATTTTAGTGATTCCTTTTGGACTCTTTGCAACCAATTCTATTATTGGCTGTCGAGTTGTCTTAATCTTAGCCGTTGGTTAGATTTAATCTCGGTCGTTGGTTTACCAATAGGAGTAGTATAGAAAGGGGTCATTGGGTCATTTGGATGTGAAGAAGCTTTTGTGAAGCAGTTTGTAGTGTTAGCAAACAGTCTTGGAGTGTTAGCAAGGGCACAGTGTTAGCGTGGGGATAGCAGTGGGGAATATCAGCGGGAGAAATTAGGAGATTGTCGGAGTTCTGCCAGTGAGAGGCAAAGAATTTTGTATCTCTTGATTTGCTGAAGTTTAATATAATTCCTCATCTGTAGAACTGGTTTTCCCTTAGGGGTTTTTCCAGGGACAATTTGTCCGAAAATATTGTGTTCATTGTGTTGCGCATTTCTTTCCGTATTTTATAAGTGAAGTTGCAGTTGTGTTATTCTTCGATATTAGCTGGGAATTTATTTTCAGCAGTTTAATAATCATTTGTGATAGGAGATTAATAATCAGTGACTGCAATAGTTTGATTTTTCACATGGTATCAGAGCATTGTTAAGGATAGAAGAGTTTTGCCCTAGGAAAGAAATTTTGATCTCTTTAGATTTATTATTGCTTTAAACCCTTGAGATGGCTTCAGCTAGTTTGAGAGATCAGGATAGATTGGATGGTGCCTCAAATTTTGGTGTCTGGAAGGCCAAAATTTCTTTATTGTTGGAAGAGAATGGTATCAAGGATTATGCTACCAGTGGTGTACCTGTACCAACGGATGCAACACAGCTTGCAGCATATAGGAAGGACAATGGCAAAGCGAGGAGGATTATCCTTGATGGTGTCAAGGATCATATTGTTCCACATATCTCGGAGCTAGATACAACAAAGAAGATGTGGGATGCCATTCTAAATCTGTACCAGAATGCTACCACTAACAAAAAGTTGATTCTCAAAGAGAAGCTAAAGAATACCTGGATGAATCAGGGAGAAGACGTCACAAGTTACTTCACTAGGCTTAGACTTGTCAAGGATGAGTTAGCAGCTATTGGAGATAGCCCTAGTGATGATGAGCTAGTGAGAATAGCCCTAAATGGGTTTAATAAACATTGGAGTGTCTTTGTTCAAGTTGTCAGTAGACGAGATACTTTACCGAGTTGGGATCGACTATGGATTGATTTCACTAAGGAGGATTTTAGACTAAGTCTTGTCAATGGGGCCAACAAGAGTTAGAAAAATGAGGTGGAACAAGAGAACGTTTCCCTAGCGGGTAAAGGGAAAGAAAAGAAGGGATCTAGCAAAGGATCAAATTCACAAAGTGAAATGAAGAAGAAGGACCTTTGTAAGGTCAAGTGCTTTGGATGTCACGAGTTTGGCCACTATGTCAGTGATTGCCCAGAGAGGAAAAAGGGTAAGAAGCAGGTGGCAGATTCAGCAAGTGTAGAAGAACTCTCCAGCAGAATGAAAGATGAGTTTGCACTCATAGCTTGTATGGTTAGCTCAACCTCACAGTGTGTTTGGTATATAGATAGTGGGGCGTCATTTCAAATGACAGGAGTTAGAGAGTACTTCTCCAGTTACAAGGAGGAGGACACCAACATCCAAATTTCTATGGGAAACTTGTCCAAACTCAATCCTGTTGGGAAAGGGACTGTTCAATTTCAGAGGGAGAATGGAAAGATAATTCCTCTTCATGATGTGTTATATGTGCCAGGCTTAGGTATGAATTTGATTTCTGTATCTGTTCTTCAGGATAGGGGGTATAATGTACTCTTTAGAGGGACACATGTGTTGATTAAGCACAAGGATTGGAAATCACCCATAACTATTGGAGTTAGGAGTGGTTGCCTTTATAGATTGCAGTTTGATACTCCTAAGGCACTTATGAGCAACAATAATCCTAGAGATCTTGGAGAGCTATGGCATAGGAGGTTGGGCCATATTCATCATGGAGCACTTAGATTGCTTCGTGAGACCGTGACAGGTGTTCCAGAGGTGAGCACAGAGCATGACGATGTATGTAAGGGATGTGTGTTGGGGAAGTTTGTGAAAGCTTCTTTTCCAAGGAGTGACACCAGATCTAAGGGTGTTCTTGATCTAGTACATTCAGATGTTTGTGGACTAATGTCAACGAAATCTCTTAGAGGATATGAGTACTATGTTACTTTTATTGATGACTTCTCTAGAAAGACCTGGATATACTTCTTGAAGACTAAAGATGAGGTTTTCAGTCGATTCCAAGAGTTCAAGGCTCTTGTGGAGAACTCGACAGGAAAGAAGATAAAGGTTCTTCAGTCAGACAATGGAGGCGAGTACAAAGGAAATGTCTTCCAGGAGTTCTGCACCAGAGAAGGAATCAAGAGAGAATGGACTGTTCCTTACAATCCACAACAGAATGGAGTTGCTGAGAGGAAGAACCATTCTATATTGGAGGCAGCAAGAGCTATGCTACATGACCAGGACATGCCCCGTTACTTATGGGCAGAGGCGTGTAATACAACAGTCTACATTCAGAATAGAGTTCCACACAAGGTGCTAGGCAAGATGACACCAGAGGAGGCTTTCACAGGGAAGAAGACAGATGTTAGTCACTTCAGGATATTCGAGAGTTTGGCATATTGTCATATTCCTGGAGATACACGTACAAAGTTAGATCAAACTACAGAGAGGGGGTACTTTGTTGGGTACAATGAGACCTCAAAGGCATACAGAATTTTCATTTCAGGGACTAAAAGAGTTATTGTCAGACGGGATGTCAAGTTCATGGAGGACAAGGCATTCAAGAGATCCAGAGATTTGCCAATAGATGATCAGAGTGAGCAGCCAACAGAAGCTCCAAGACCAAGTCAAGGGCATCAAAGCTCAAGTACAGTTACCAGTACGAGTGTAGACTCAGTTAGTGAAGATTCACATAGTATGGAGCAACAGGTGCAACAAGAATTGCATCTGAAAGACTTAGAGGTTGACATTTCATCCTCTACAGTTGGCAGCAGGAACCATGTGGTTCCAGATATACAAAGGGATACTCAGGAGTTTGTGGGAGCTCCTAGGAAGAGTACTAGACAGCGAAGACAACCAACCAAGTTCAACGACTATGTGGCATTAGTTAGTCAGTTGGTAGATAGTGAGCCTTCTACCTATTAGGAAGCTCCAAAACATCAGGTATGGCAAGATGCTATAGTTGAGGAATATTCTTCAATAATGCAGAATGATGTGTCGGAGGTAGTACCTAGACCAACAGATAGGGTTGTAGTTGGATCACGCTGGATCTATAAGATAAAGCACGGTGCAGATAGTAGCATCAAGAAATACAAGGCTAGGTTTGTGGCAAAGGGGTTCTCTCAGAAGGAGGGAATAGACTATGAGAAGACATTTGCTCCAGTTGCCAAGTATACTTCTATACAAGCTGTAATCTCACTTGCAGCACAGATGGGATGGCAGATCCATCAAATGGATGTCAAGACAGTATTCCTCAATGGTGAGTTGAAGGAGGAGGTATACATAGAACAACCAGAAGGCTTTGTAGCACACAGCAAAGAGACCCACGTGTGCAGATTGAAGAAAGCATTGTACGGACTCAAGCAGGCTCCTAGAGCGTGGTATGAGCGCATTGATACATACTTGCAGAAAATGGGCTTTGTGAAGAGTGAAGCAGATGCTAACCTCTACTACTTGATGGTTAGGGGTGAGATTCTCATTCTTTTTCTTTATGTGGATGACCTATTTCTTACAGGTTCACTAGGGCTCATAGTGGATTGCAAGAGAAACCTTGCAGAAGAGTTCGAGATGAAGGATTTAGGACTTATGCACTACTTTCTAGGCATGGAAGTGTGGCAGACAGATGGGGAGATTTTCCTTGGTCAAGGGAAATATTGCATTAAAATCCTAAAGAAATTCGGGATGGAGGATTGCAAAGCCATGTCTACACCCATGATCACGAATTGGAGGAAGGTAGATACATCTAAGGAGAAAGATGTAGATCCCACTTTATATAGACAGTTGATTGGTTCACTTATGTATTTGGTCAACACTAGACCAGATATAGCATTTGCAGTAAACTCTCTTAGTCAGTTCATGGTTGAACCAAAGAGAATGCATTGGATAGCAGCTAAGCATGTGCTACGTTACTTGTGTGGTACAGTTGAGTATGGGATCAGATATGTTCGAGGTGAAGGTATCAGGTTGATAGGCTATACTGTTGCAGATTGGGCAGGAAGTACAACAGACAAAAGGAGCACTTCAGGGTGCTGTTTCAGCTTGGGATCAGGAGTTGTATCTTGGTTCAGCAGGAAGCAGAAGTCTGTGGCTCTAAGTTCAGCAGAAGCAGAATACATAGCAGCTAGCATGGCGACATGTGAAGCTATATGGCTTCGGAAGTTGTTAGTAGCCTTGTTTGGTCAGAAGGTTGAGACTACTGTGATACATTGTGACAATCAGAGTTGCATCAAGTTGTCTAAAAATCCAGTGTTTCATGATAGGTCTAAACATATAGATATCAGATATCACTTCATCAGAGATTGTGTACAAAGGGGAGTTGTTCGACTACAATACATACCTACAGATGAGTAGGTAGCAGACATTCTGACAAAGGCTTTGGGAAAGGCCAAATTTATCTTCTTCAGAGATAAGATGGGTGTCATGCAGAACAACTTCCTCGCTAAGAGGGAGTGTTAATTATTGTTAGTTGGACAGCTGTTATTTCTGACCCGAAAATAGCAGCACTATTTATGGGTAGCTTGGATAGCTATTCGTCCTTATCTATGAATAGCGGTTGTATTTATGGGTGGTTTGGATAGCTGTTTGTCCACTTGCCAAAAATTAGTAAATGGTTATTATTTACTAATTTTAGTGATTCCTTTTGGACACTTTGCAACCAATTCTATTATTGGCTGTCGAGTTGTCTTAATCTCAGCCGTTGGTTAGATTTAATCTCGGTCGTTGGTTTACCAACAGGAGTAGTATAGAAAGGGGTCATTGGGTCATTTGGATGTGAAGAAGCTTTTGTGAAGCAGTTTGCAGTGTTAGCAAACAGTCTTGCAGTGTTAGCAAGGGCGCAGTGTTAGCGTGGGGATAGCAGTGGGGAATATCAATGGGAGAAATTAGGAGGTTGTTGGAGTTCTGCCAGTGAGAGGCAAGGAATTTTGTATCTCTTGATTTGCTGAAGTTTAATATAATTTCTCATCTGTAGAACTGGTTTTCTCTTAGGGGTTTTTCCAGGGATAATTTGTCCGAAAATATTGTGTTCATTGTGTTGCGCATTTCTTTCCGTATTTTATAAGTGAAGTTGCAGTTGTGTTATTCTTCGATATTAGCTGAGAATTTATTTTCAGCAATTTAATAATCATTTGTGATAGGAGATTAATAATCAGTGACTGCAATAGTTTGATTTTTCACAGGGCGACCTCGTGATCCTCATGTTTCACCTATGATTGCATCTTTCATTCTAAAAGAGAAGTAGGTAGTTGTTCTCTGAACACAAATCAGACGCTACTACATGTGCTATGTTCATTGGCACTGGTCTTATCATACGAACCTTTTGTCTGCGTCATCGATCAGTTTTGGAGTTTAGCTTAAAAGTCTCTCCGTAGCTTCATCCATGTCAACATGTGCTCTCTGTTCGGGTCATTATTGACATTGATGACCCGATATTCGGGATAGGTAATCTGATTCTATTCCGACTGGTTATGGGAAGAGGTGTAGATGATATTTAACATGTCTGTTATCAGATTTTAGTGCCGTTTGGGGACTGGGAAAATCACTTGTGCGATCAGATTTAAAGCCGTGGTTGACATGCCTAGGCTTCTCTATTTTTTTCTCCATTATTAGCACTTTCATTTGACCACTGACATTGAGATGAGTGAAATCTCGCTGCAAACAAATCAAATTTATTTCTCCTAACAACGTGGAAAATCGTAACGGGACGCTATCTTCGAAATCACAGCTTCCAACAGAACTTTCGCGCTTCCATACTTCATAATTATTCTACCGACACAGAGGCTTAATGATTCCAAAAAGTCGGTGAGAATATTCTTACCGACTGTGGACATTTCCTAATCAATTTTAAGAGATGCTTATCGACTTTAGATCCTCTGAAATGTTCCCAACTTTACCGATTATTTAACATTTACTGAAATTAACTTTGTTATTTTTACCGACTGTGGACATTTCCTAATCAATTTTAGAGATGCTTATTGACTTTACAACCTCTAAAATGTTCCCACCTTTACCGATTATTTAACACTTATTGAAATTAACTTTGACTATTTAACACTTGATCTAGAAGTTAAGCTTAGTGTGATGTTCCTTCTTCGCTAAATTTAAGCCTCCTTGTGGGCGAGCAAAAGAAAAGATAATAAAATGAATAAGGAGCTCTTTCTTGCTCTGAAAGCTGGAGATGACACCAAATTTAAACAGTTAGACAGGCAAGTTCTGCTTGAAGTTACTTTCGAGAGAGATACTCCTTTGCATATTGCTGCAAGGGAAGGCCATCGGCCTATTGTTCAATGGATTCTTTCTGAGAAATGTTGTAAGGTTGCAAGGGAAGGCCACCGGCCTTTTGTTGAATGGATTCTTTCAAAGAAATATTGTATGGCTGCAGCGAAGAACAATGATGACAATACTCCACTGCATGAAGCTGCTAAACGCAATAACTTAGATCTAGTCAAAGATCTCCTTCAACACAGGAAACAATCTGCCTACTGTTACAATAAGTTCGGGGAAAC
This sequence comes from Cupressus sempervirens, assembly GCA_028749045.1. NCBI lineage: Eukaryota > Viridiplantae > Streptophyta > Pinopsida > Cupressales > Cupressaceae > Cupressus > Cupressus sempervirens. The sequence continues at coordinate 774,016,017 of CM053787.1, read as the reverse complement.
AGCCATGGAAATAGCTTGCAAGTATGGTCATGTAGAAACAGTCAAACTCTTGTGTGAAGCCAAGGAATATATTGACACAATGGAGATGCAGCAGTGTCTTAGACTGGCAGGTTACATGGGGTATTCAGGTCAGTTCGCACTGTTTTCTTTGTGTGTTGTAGTAAATGTTATATTTGTAGATTGTCTCCCAAGTACCTAACTATGGCCAATGTGAATATGAGACAGATATAGTGACAGCGATACTTGATAAATCAAAAGTCCCTTTGTACTCAAATTCTTGTCATCGGTTACTTGGCTTTCCTAGCGGTTTACTTGTTGGAGATGAAGGTAAATTTATACATCATTTGCACATATTGAATTATACTTTTTTGTACTATACATAAATATATTGATTTTAGGTAATGTAAATGTGAGCAGATGAAGCTAGTATTGAAAATAGAAGGGCAACACCAAGTCTGCTTGCAGCCGTCCATGGAGGAAATCTTGAGACTGTAAAGGCGGCGCTAAAGTTTGATTCAAGCCATCAGGATTTAATGACCAAAAAAGATGAGTTTGGAATGTGCGCAATTCATGTAGCAGCCATCAAAGACCATTGGGACATAATAGAAGAATTTATATCGACGTGGCCAGATTGTGTTGAAATCCGGTGTTCAGATGATAAGACAATTTTACATATTGCCGTGGAATATGATAAATTTGCGGTGGTGCAAAATTTACTGGCATATAAAGATGCAGAAAAAGTTGCGCAATTAGTGAGCCACGATGAGGATTGCTTTCACAATACAGTACTACATTTGGCAGCGGAAAAAGGAGTCGATCCCCAGGTTTGACAGCTTCACCTTCCCTATATTTCTGCTTCTTGCTACTTACCCTTTGTTAATTAAAAGGTTTACTATTGAAAAAACGTTGACAACCACATATATTTATTTAATGTTTAATTAGCGCATATATCATTCTTTGCGGAAAATGAAAAATCTGACTCTTTTAGTCCTTGATCATCTAACGTTTCATGGATTAACTGCAATCAACTCAAAACAATGTAAGAGCCTAACACGCTTATTTGTTGTTTTCTTTCAGTCGATATAATCAAATTGATACCCACATTAAGCCTTATAGCCTTATATATCTATTTATGTATAATTTGAAGTTCTCAATTTGCTGTACTTGTCTAACAATGTGTATAAGAGCCTGAGGGCTTTAAGAGGGGATAAAGAAGAGGGGTATTGTGACCAGGCTTGGAATTTGGCGGTCACTCTGTGTCATTTGTAATTTTTTATATAGGGTAGGTTATGTTAATAAATTTTATTTTATTTTTTATATGAGTATGAATTTGTGTATATATATATATATATTTCATTAATTTTTAAAAAAATTATATTTTTTTAAAATAATATAAAATTCTAGAAAGTATTTATAAATTAATAATATATGTCAACTTAAGAAAGTATTCTATGGAGGTTTAGATTTGGGAGGCAACCCATTGATTTAAGAACCCGGTATAGACCCACTCATCCTTGAAACCTGTTGGGCTTAGAGCCAAGCAATGGGGGACATCCATGTTGTCAATCCCTTATGGTGTTGGAGCCTTGCGCTTAGCAGGACTTGATCTCTGGTGGGCACTTTGTGAGTCATTCAATTTCACTAGTAGACAAAGGGTCCATTGACGTTTCTAAGTTTTTATTTTTTGCATACTAATATTTTAAATTGTAAATCTATTTAATAGACTATGTTTTAAAAATATTTTTCATATAATTGTTTTTGACAATTTATTGACAAACTTAAGTATCATATTGATAGTTTTATCAAAAATTAACTTGTCAATCGATACGATCCTAAATAAAAGTTCTACTATTGTTGTTGATGGACTCCTCTTATCCTTAAACTTAGTAAGCACAATTATTTATTTATTTATTTATTTTTTTGTGTTTGGAGAAACTATGAATCTTATTGTTAGCCCTTGGAATTTTGTTAATTGGTGGCCAAAATCCCAAAAACCCTACAAGAGTCGAGTCGATTTGATGTCATAAAATGGACGGTGTAGTCCCATCGGTCATTAATTGAATCTTGGAGGGAATGTATCTCACAAGGGAGAGTTCTTATAGGGCGAAGAAGATTTGCTAGATGGTTGTGCCTCGAAGTATCTATGTTAATGCAGTAGAAATTGAACTTGGGTTTCTATTTCCAGGCTTTTTATGTGAAAGATGTCAGGTATCCATATTATTTATTTCCTATTCTGAGATCATCTGAGTGGTTCCCCATTTTATTGAAATATGTAGAATAGCATTTTCTTATCTTCGCTTGAATCTAAACATGTTTTATATGTGTTTTCTAGGGATAATGAGCCTAATTGTAGGAGAAAATTATAAGGTAGCCTATTTGTATAAATGCTAATTAAGAAATAATGATTCATTTGAATGTTTTATTTTAATTGATAGTGGTATGTAAAATGTAGCTTAAGTCAGTGTTTTCCTTCAAAGAGTAGGGCTCGTTAGAAAGGATAAATAAAAAATATTCAAAGATAGTTTTGTCTAGTTAGGGCATATTGCAATAAATCAGGAGAAAGCATTGGATTTTTTATGGTTATTGCAATTAACCAATTGGACCTTTTCAAAGTCTATTTAGGGATGTTTGATTTTTCTTCACTCTATAGGGTAATAGAGAGTAATTATAGCTTTAGTTATAACCTTTTACATTTATAATGTTCATATTATTTTAAATTTTAAATTGTTTACTAAATTTATGAATATGTCTAGTACTAGTAGATTGTGAAGTTGGATCTAATGTGGTTCCAATATTTAAATCTTCAAGGTATACAAACTATCTTCAAAGCGGTGCTAATTGGCATATTTCTACTAGACAATTAGCAGTCACATTTGATTGGAAATTCTTTGGTAGCTTGAGTTATATTTTCATGAGATGGTTATATCCATGTGATTGGAGATAATTATGCTATGGAGGACTCTTGATTCAACTATTGACATTATACGTGTTCTATTGAGAGATTATGCTTTTTGGAGTATGTGGTCTTCCTTTGTGTAGATGTTAGTTTTTTTTCTAGAATATGAAAATGTGTATTGGGAGTTTCCAATAGTCGTACTAAGTATATTAGTCATTGGGTTGTGTGGTCTTCCCTTTTGAAGATGTTAGGCTATGTTATCATATTGTATCTTAGGTTATGCACATGTGGTCTTCCTCTGCAAAGATGTAGCGTATGTTATCATGTTGTATCCTAGGTTATTCAAATGTGCACTAGGAGTTTTCAATGGTGGTACTAAGCACATTGGTTATTGAGCCAGAGAGCTTTATGATGATGAATTGTTTATGATTTATTCTTACCATGGATTAATCACAAAGACATGGATCAGGCTAGCATTCTCTTAATATTAGAGAGTGTTTGATAAAATGGTTTTTTCTTTTGAGGGTTCAATAATAAGACTAGGAATCTTAAACATGGTGATGGATGCAAGTTCATTTTGGATATAGAGGTGATTGCTTTCATAGAGATTTTGCTGGAAATATTATGAAAGGCTAAGTTACTGAGAGGGGAGGAGTAAATCAGTAACAGATAAAACTTTTAACATCAATTACCAATTAATCCTTCACATATATTCTAATCTAATTGCATGCATGAGAAACTGAAAAATATGAAAACATACATAACACTTTAACACACAAAATTTGGTGACCTAGAAACCTTCCAAATAGAAAGTAAAACAGGGGTGGGGATGATACCTAGAAGCTTTAGTATTGGAGTATAAAGTTGGCTGGTTAAGGCTTACATTGATCACTTCTGATGATCTACCCTGTTAGGATCAATAAGAACTTCTAGGTCCACCTTGTTAAAGGATTTGCAAACATACAATAAAATATGCACTCGGTAAAGAGATTTACACAAGACTGTTAGATCTACCTTGTTAAGGATTTCACTGATCCAGCTATTAGGATGAAGTAGTAGCTGATCTTTGATCTGCAACTAGGTTTTCTGAATGAGATTCCTCTGAGTGTGCAAATTACCTTACTATGATTGATGAATCTTTGTTGCTCCTTATACTGCTATAGCCTTTGTAATTCACTCTTCTTCTTTTCTCTAATTACATCTCACATTGTTTGCATATATTTAGACTTTGGATGTGATACAATACATTACATATATACCAATCTAATTACACGATTATAAAGTTGGCCATAATACAAGTTTACACAAATATTACAAAGTTGGCTCAAACAGTAGGAACTCAAGTTCTAAAGACTGACTTGATGAAGTTCTAATACTTGGCATCCACTATCAATGCTTGGCATCATCATGCACTCGGTAGACATAGAAGCTCATTCCATACTCATCACTTCCAAGTAGTCTTGAACTTATTCTGCACTGGTGACTTGGTGAATATTGTAAAACTCGACATAAAAACTAAATCACTTGATTCATACTGCATAGCTCAGTCAATGTTTTCACTCTAAGCTCAGTATAAACTAAATCACTTGGTTAACACTGAGTGCCTCAATCAACACTAGATTTACATCACATCAACTGCAAACTCAGTAAGCATTGCACAACTTGGTTTGCAGTGGTAAAATCGACATACACTAGGATGCTCAGTTTACATTGGTGATCATTGTCATAGTGGTAACTACTCGACACAACTGAAATATGTCCAAAGGACTTGGTAGCAACTGTAGAACTTGGTAACTACTGAAATTCTTGATTAACATTGTTAACTAAACACTTATTAGTCAAAAATGAATTCAAAAATTTCCTAAATACCTTCATCCATCACCTTGTGATTCCAACTCGGTAGAGTATACTATTTTTGAGATGTTTCAAAATTGGTTTTATAAGAGATATATTTTTGTACATGGTAATTATCCTCCATATAATATACAATATACTGTACATATGATGTGTACATCTAAATACATCTTCTTTCCTTCACAATCTTCTCTTTTACAATCTTCTTCCCCTACCTTCTTACATCATTCTCCCCCATTTTCTTTACATTTTTTTTACATCTTCTCCCCCTTTTTTGATATTAATGCCAAAGATTTATTCTATATATTTACATAGTAATTCCAAAATGAGACAAGATCCCTAAATATACCTTAAGGATAATGGTCAAAGTCTTGTCCCAATTCTCTTGCAAGAACTTGCATGTGTGCAATGCAATCTACACTTCGGCTAACAATTCAATCATGTGGTCTACAATGGAGAAGTTATTATCATGGATGAGCATTTTAGAATGTACAATATGCTTCTGTAGTGCATCCATATTTGGGAGAATCATATTTTGAATATCTATCAATGTAGATATGATTCTTGCCTCTACTCTGAGCAATTCTACCTACATATCTATCAAAAATATGATCTTATTAAAATGAGCAGAGCTTGAACTTGGGTCAAGCAACAATTTTTGTGCACTTGCCTTAAGATCCTCATCAATCTTAGACAAGTTTTCTTTAATTTCCTTTGTAAAATTTGAAGTATCACATAGTTTACCAAAAAGTAAAGTTACACTTGTGCAAGAGGTTTCCAGAGAGCCCAAAATAGTAGATAATTCTACTTGGTAAGTGGCAATTTGTTGAACAATGAGCCCAAACACTTTATTTTCAATTTTTTTCTTGACTTTCTGCAATAACTTGTCTTGTCCATCTAACTCTTTGTTATACTTATGGACTGCCTCTTCCAACTGATACAAAATTGGTTGAGAATTATCAACCTCTATGCCAAGTGCCTCTGCTATAATATTCTTGGCATCCTCAATGATCTTAAATTCTTTGTCTCTTTCCTCTATTAGCTTTTGCTGCTTGGATTTCTTTTGGAGTAATTCTCCAAAGGTCTGCATTTGATCAAGATTTATCTTGGAAATATCCCAATTAGGAATCAAAATTTCCTCATCAAGATCTACATCCTCCTCCTTTTCTTTACCTTTACCAAAAAAAATGGTGCTCAGTTGAGGCTTGGTCTCAACTATCTTTGCACTTAATGCTTGTGTACTAGGAATGGAAACAATTATAGAAATTGTAGGAATTATAGAAATTGTAGGACTCACTAGAAAAATTGATACTACACTCATTGAAATACTAGTAGTACATATACCTTGTGTATCCAAAACTAATGTAGATGGAAGAGCCTACAGCTTGGTAGATGAAGTGTTTGACACTTCAGTAAATGTAGTGTTGAGCAGGACCGGTGGAAAGATTGATTAAGTGCTTGTGTTTTCAATGGAGGTCACAATCAATCTTACTGAGGCTATCTCTAGGCTTGATGTTATCAATATTTTTCTAGGAGAATGAGGAAGTGAGGCCATGACTGCTACAACAATGTTTACTAGGTTAGTCTCCTCTATATCTTGTGCATCTTCCTCAGTAGCTTCCTACCCCTATTCCTTTTCATCATCTATGTTGTCAAAATGAGTTACCTCTTCATCATCTTTCTCTTCATGATCATCTTCATCGTCATCCATGTCAGTTTTGGAAGAAGATATACATTCTTCCATGTGTTTGTGGCATTCTTCACAACATGCTCTATGTCTTTCAACAATACAATATAGGTGTTGAATCTTCAGGTTAATTTCTCTTCATTCTTCTTCAAAGATTTTTTTCACCTCCTTGTCAATTAAGCTTGGCATAAGTTGCCTCAGGGTTTGCTCATAGATATCTTTAGCAGTTTGCTTAGAAAAATCCCATCTTGGCTTAACTTTATCCATAAAAACACTCTAAATCTGAAGTGCAAGCTGATTAGGTGAGTATTTCCACTTACCCATCTTGTCTATGACCAAGTATTCAATCTTCTTTTGCTCTTCTTTAGTCCTAGTTTCATATTTTAGTGTTTTGAAATTGGTTATGCTGGTCCGTAACTCCAAATATTTCAATCTTTCTTGGAAGGTGGGTGGAGGTTTTCTGAAAATTATGTCTCCTCCTTCCTTGTTTGATTTCTTCCTTGAATCCCTTCTAGTGAATACTGCAGTGGATGGCTTGGTAGGTTTGGTAATGATTACCTTACCCTTCTTCTTCAGTGGCTCTTCTTCCTCTAAATTTTCTTCATCCTCTGTTTCTTCATCTTCACCTTTGCCCTTGGTTAACAAGAGAGTGGAACTTGTTTTCAACTTGGCAATCCTTTTTTTCCCTTTGTTAACCACCTGAGGGAGCTTAATCTCTAGTTCTATACTAGCCTTAGCCTCATCATATGTGCCAAAATAGGCTGCCTTTGGATCAACTGGTTCATTAATTAATGCTTCAATTATATCCTTTGTTTCATCTATATTGACCTCATATCCTAGAGGTATTACCCATGCAATTCTAGGCCTAACTACCTAAATGTATACTTTGTCACTATCTACCATGAAACAAATATCATCTTTATAATCCTCAACTAGTTTTCTTGGAATTTGGTATTTGTTATTCATTTTCTGCTTGAATGCATCAAATTAATTATCCATAATACTTGCATAATTTTCTCCCATTTCAACAATGCACTCATTAATTTGATAAAGCACTAGCACATCTTTTCTCCAAACAATAGTACCTTTTGATGCAAAGAATTTGTGAACATAGAAGAATAAACATGTCAAGAGTGAATTGAACCTACGTGGATTGTTCTTTGAGGTCCTTATTCTTTCCATGTTCTTGTTGAATTGGTTAAACAGTAACTTGACAAGGTCAAGAGAGAGGTTATTCTTGACTTCCTTGTATGTTAAGTCAACTACTTTGCACAATACACTATTCAATCTGCTTAAACTATAGATTTTGTGGGAAATGTCATGAATGCAAAACTTTAATTCCATCTCAGTCACACTACTTATTTTCATACCCTTTCCATCCCACTCGGCAAGGGTTTTCTTCTCTAGTTCAACCTAACTTAGGGTTTTAGTCATTTTTGCCTTTGCCAGCATTGGAAGACCAATGATCTTGTAGATCATCTTCTTGGTTATCAAAACTGGTTGTTCCAACCACAACTCACTGTTGTGCACATGATTAAGGATAAACCTTATCCATTTTACTTGGAAATCTTGTGGCAAGTGAGGAATATGAGTTAAACCTTTTGTCTCAAGATGTTGATGTTCAAGTTTCAACACACCATCAATGCTTAACTTCTTCAAACTTTCATCCATTTCTAGTGTACTGATATCTTGTATAGCACATTTGAAATGAGAACATATATTATTAACTAACAGTAACTTGGGAGGGATTTGAGACTATGCTACACATGGATCTAGGGTTTCTACAACTACAAGAGTCAACTTGAAATCTACTACCTTCCATTCCACTCCTTGAACTAACATGTTTGAACCTCTTTTCAATTTTCTGTTGTTGGATGCCATCTTCATTTGGTAGGGTTTGAGAGAATATAAAAATTTTTGGTAACAATTCATTCAAATCACTTGAATGCTCTGAAGAGCACTTCATGCAAATAGGTCACAAAAATTTGTCGTGAGAAATGAATTCATTTTCACCCTTTTATGAAAATTTTCCATAAATGTTTGGTACAAATGTTTGTCCAAGTTAACAAACTTTGATCCACTTCCTTTTATTGAAAGCTCGACAAAGTCTTCATGGCTCAATAACCACACATGCTTTAGTTATTCCCGACCTTGCTCGGTAGAGTCTACAACCTAACCTTGCTCGGTGAGACAATAACCCAACTTTACTCGATAGTCATTCCTATCTTTTACTTGGTGATCCCCTTTGCATCTTGAATGCTAATTTGGATCTTCTATCCTGCTAACTAGAATTGGTATATGATGTCTTCTTTAGTATCCCAATTCTAGTTCTCCTTTGAGAGATCAAGTGGAAAAGGTGGAGTCACCCAATTCTTGAGTGACTTGTTCATCACAACTTGGACTTCCATTTTTGGTAGATTTTGGCACCAATTGTTGTCTCATTTTTTTTCTGATGTTATCATCTTTTTCCTTCTTTAAATGTTCAATTCTTCCATTTTTCATGTAGTTCTTGGCAAGATGACCAAATTTAGTACAAATAAAACATCTTTTAGTAGTATCCATTTTTCTCATATGATGCTTTACACAATTCATTCCAATGTGTCCAAATTCTCCACAGTAATGAAATCTGCACCAAGTTATAGAATCCCAACACAATATAGCTTTCACAATCTATTATGTTGGATTCAGTATCTTCCTTTTGCATTCTGATGACTTGTGCCCATGTTTGTTGCATTTGTGACATTTTCCTTCAAACTTGGGTTTCTCTTTGCATTCACTAGCTCTATGACCATGCTGATTGCAATTGTAACACTTTCCATTGAATTTTCCTTTTCCATTGCTCCAACATTTGTTTGATGTATGACCTATCTTTCCACATTGATTGCAAGTAGGTCTTTAATTCTTTTGAGCTCCTTGTTTGGATGATTCACCTTCTTCTATATATCCAATTCTTGCTTTTCCTTTCTATCTATAATGAATTTTCTTATTCAACTAATTCATGTATGCTTGGGACTTCATCATCCTTTCATTGGTTTATTTTTCAGTGTTTAGATCATTCTACAATCTTTCATTTTGTGATCTTAGATTCATGATTTCTTCATTTGCATTGGTTAGCTGATTGATGAAGTCAGCTTGCTGAAGGGATAGATGTTGAATCTTATTATCTTTTCCTTCTATTTCTTTTTTAATTTTTCTTTTCTCTTCCATAACTTCACATAGCCTTACTGCCTGAATTTCTTTCTCTTTTCTTAGTTTTCTTACTTCTTCATGTAGTGAACCATTCTTTTCTAAGAGTTCTTTGATTGCTTCATTGACTTCATCTGGGTTGCTTACTTAATGAAGGTCTTCAATTCTTTTTTCAATGTAGAGATGATTATTTATTTGAATTGCAAGATCTTTTCTTCTTTTTAGGGATTGAGAGAGTTGCTCATTTTCTTTCTTGATTTGGGCAATAGCCATTTCCAAATCTATCTTCTCATTGTCAATAGCCTTGTGAAGTATGAATATCTCCATGGCCTTTCATCTTTGCTCAAGCTATTAAAATTTTCTCTAAGAACCACAAAAGCTCTGATACCAATTATTGGAAACATTATGAAAGGCTAAGTTACTACGAGGGGAGGGGTGAATTAGTAATAGATAACAATTTTAACATCAATTACCAACTAACCCTTCACATATATTCTGATCTAATTGCATGCATGAGAAATTGAAAATATGAAAGCATACATAACACTTTAACACACATGATTTGGTGACCCAAAGAACTTCTAAATAGAAAGTAAAACTAGGGTGGGGATGATACGCACAAGCTTTAGTGCGGTAGTATAAAGTTGGTCGATTAAGGCTTACATTGATCACTTCTAATGATCTACCATGTTAGGAGCAATTCCAAATAGAAAGTAAAACTGGGGTGGGGATAATACGCACAAGCTTTAGTACTGTGGTATAAAGTTGGTCGGTTAAGGCTTACATTGATCACTTCTAATGATCTACCCTGTTAGGATCAATAAGGACTACTAGGTCCACCTTGTTAAAGGATTTGCAAACATATAATAAAGTATGCACTCAATAAAGAGATTTACACAAGATTGTTATTTCTAACTTGTTAAAGGATTTGACTGGTCCACTTTTTAGCATGAAGTAGTAGCTGATCTTTGATCGGCAACTACATTTTCTCAATTAGATTCCTTTGAGTGTACAAATCATCTTACTGTGATAGATGAATCTTTGATACTCCTTATACTATTGTAGCCTTTGTAATTCACTGTTCTACTTTTCTTTGATTACATCTCACATTGTTTGCATATATTCACACTTTGGATGTGATATAATACATTACATTTATACCGATCCAATTACACAATTACAAAGTCAACCATAATACAAGTTTACACATATATTACAAAGTTAGCTCAAACTATAGGAACTCAATTTCTAAAGACTGACTCGGTAAGGTTCTGGTACTTGGCATCCACTGTCAATGCTCCACATCATCATGCACTTGGTAGAAATAGAAGCTTAGTCCATATTGATCACTTCCAAGTAGTCTTGAACATAGTCTACACTGGTGACTTAGTGAATATTGTGAAACTTGACATATAAATTGAATCACTTGATTCATATTGCATAGCTCGATCAATGCTTTCACTATGAGCTCAATATAAACTGAGCCACTCAGTTAACACTGAGTGGTTCGATCAACACTGGATTCACATCACATCAACTGTGAACTTGGTAAGCACTGTACAACTTGGTTTGCTTTGGTAAACTTGACATACACTAGGATGCTAGGTTTATAGTACTAATCATTGTCATAGTGGTAACTACTCAGCACAAAGTGAAATCTATCCAAAGGACTTAGTAGCAACTGTAGAACTCAGTAACTAAAATGCTTGATTGACACTGTTAACTATACAATAAACTTAGTATATACTTACAATCTAAATAAGTGTATGCCACTAATAAAAAACTTGACTATAATGTCAATAGATTTGGTGTGACATAATTTATCCTAGATAAGATAAATTTATTAATGTCCAATGAGAGACCACAAAGGTCTTTGGGATTGAAAACCATACAAAATAAGAGACTACAAGCAGCAATGGCACCAAATAGTGCTACAAAAATAAAGAAAATAGGAAAAACAAGAGAACCAAGAAGCAAGGAGCACTGGAATGAGGCAAGGGCTAAGGATCCATCCTCAAAAGAAAGGACCCATAATATTTGCACTTGCCACTCCTGGTCTACTCAACAATTTCATCTTCTATTAGGATATATATTATATGTTATAAAGAAACCAAAATGGTGGCTAACCTAGAATAGAAAAGAAAAGTAAAAAATTAGTCAATAGTCACTACCAGCTTATTAACCAATCCCTTTGGAATTAATATCAATAACCCCCAAACTAAGATGTTTTAATATTTACTACAGCTAATATCTATGATATTGTGATCATTATACATAAGAATTGCCCAAAAAATATCATTGAGCATCAAACAAGTCCATAAAACATCAATATAGAAAGCCCTTTGGGCTAAACAAAAACTAGTAATCATAACAAAAATATATATTGAAAAGTAGCACAGAGGTAGGAGCTAACTCTCCTTGCTTTGGTTCCTTGGTTTCTCCAATACTAAGCATTTCCAATCCTTTACCAGAAAGCCATACATCGAATGGGTTGTTTCCATGTTCTTATCCTTAGTATTGTCCTCCTTGCTCACCTGAAACAAATGAAGAATATTCATATTTAAATGCATGATACTACTAGAGAAGATAGAAATCCTATGAAAGTTGTCCCCTAGGTGCTCATTTTTCCTAATTAGACTAGTGATGGTCTCCTCTAACTTGGCCATATCTAGGCTCCCCTAGTATTTATTAGTTTTCCCTCTGGTACTCACTTCCATCTAGGTCTCACTCCCCCAAGTACTCTCCTCCTTCTAATCAGAACCTCTCATAGAAAATTGCCCCTTGAGTCTTCCTTCTCAAATTACCAATTCTAACAAGAGACATGATCATGCACTTTTCTCCCATAACCATTTCCTTCCTAGACTAAATAATTTTGGCCTCAATTTTAAACTTATCAGATATGTAAGAAGGTAAAGGGTTGTCATGTTCCCCTCCCATAACCTCCTCATCATTCCCTTCACTACTAGTCTCTTCTTCCTCCTATTCCTCATAATTTTTGATAGTGGAGGTTTCCTTTTATGTCTAGGATTAATTTTATTTCTTGAATTATCAATGGACTCAAAATTTTAAAGTTTTTCCAAGGGTTTCTTTTCTATCAGTATTTTTCTCGACCTAATATTGCCCTACCCAACAGTGGCACTAGTACTTTCGACATCTAGGACCTCAATATTTTTCATTTTTATCTTTCCCGCCACAACCAAAGGCTCCCTATTGATTTTGGTTTTGGTAGAGGGGAATCAAATTTCTGCAATCTCAATGATTTTTAATAGGGAAGGGCTAAGACTCAAAAATTTTAGGTGAAGGCATTTGTAGAATTTGAACAAGCAAAAAATAACAGCTTTGTGGTAAACATTGTAGATTTTTCCTTCCTCTTTCTTCTTATAAATATTCCACACATAATCCTCCATAGAGGGAAGTAACAAATAAGGAAAAGAGATGCATTCCCTATTCATAAAGTGATTAAGGACATGGAAGTATAATTAGTAACACACCTTAACTCTATGTTTTATGCTTCTATTCCTCATGATAAAATAATAGACCATGTTCTACTGTTCAGGAATATTTTCATGAGTACATCCCTCATACTAATGGACTGGAGCTCCATTAGGTTAGAAATATTTTAGTACACTCATCTCATATCAAACCCTAGGTTGCTTCCTCCATGTTTTTCCTTCTGTAACCATGCCTATAATGTTACTGATCACCTCCTATGTAACTTCAAAAGAGAGACCATTAATGCTAACCCACTAGCTCTTCTAGGAATCCATAAACTACCATGTCACCTTCTCATATTTGCTTTCAATTCTCTCCATAAAAGGGATGATTCCACCTTCTTTTAATTATTTCTATGCTACCTTATCATTCCTAATGTTCTAAGATTTGAATTCTTGGTCCCTTGATTCTAGCATTGGCATTCTCCATGACTTTATTCTCATGAAGATCCACAAACAAATCATTATCTTTATACTTCAGCTAAAAATCCATACCACCTACGAACTGTAACAATCTACTCAAAGACAGTAGAGGTATGTCTTTCCTCACTCTGTAGTTCAAATCAAAATAATGAAGGCCTATAATGTTATGAATACACTTGTGATTTATATTTAATTCATTGAAATCATGCATATTCTCTTATTTCCAGAGAATCACTATTTCATAGCATTTCCTTAAAACAAGTCACTGATAATAAGGAAGTCTTGTAAATTAGGACTCAAAAAAATCACCCCAAATATTGGTTTGGATTAGGGACTTTCACTTCACATGGAGAGTCATAATTCTACTTTTAAGACACATTTAACCCAAACTAAACTAACCCTCTCCATCTCCTCCACCAAATTTAACATTTTATGAACAAGGTCCTCTAAGTCATTTAGTAACAAGGAAGCCAAATTAAATTTCCCATTTCCAAATTAACCATTACAAAAAAGAATGATTATAACAAGGACAACCCTATCTCTATTAATTAATATTTTAATCACATCTTGAAAAGGCCTCATTCTGAGTGAGGGATCTAATTACTTTGTGTTTTTATTCCACTAGGTTATCTATCATCCAATCTCTTTCCCTATACGCATGATGAATTTTGAATTCTCTAATTCTATTTAGAAGATTTTGTGTATTCGTTATGATTGATGTGGCATGCCAAATTCTTTGATTCATGTCTTTAGGTGGCCTCAATAACTAACAAAGAGCCTCCCTCAATTATCAAATTTTGAATTCTACTAATATGGGTGATTTCCTAACTGCACAAGAGAGAAAGCACTCCCATTTCATTGCATGAAACTTTCTTGCAATTACCTTAATATTATTTCATAGAAACACCATGCTCATTCTTGATTACTCCTCCATCACCATCCTCTTCGCTCCTTGAGCCATCAAAAATTTATTTCCACCAATTCAAGTGGGGTGGGGGTTTGGGGGGGCCTTTTTTTCCCTCCCATTCTTCGTTGGGTCTTTGAGTTGTCCACCTTCTCCACTAATTGTGAGATATCACATAGTTTTTCCCAACACTTATCTAGATGTGTTTGTGTGGTTTTTTTTTGTTGGGGGGGGGGGGGGGGGGGGGGGGGTTAGCGAGTAGGTCAGTTCCACTTCCATATTAGAGCAATTTCCTTTATTAAAATCATTATTATTTGAGAAGCCACCTTAGGAGGTGACAATTTCTCTCTAAATATATTATTTATTCTCTCTTTCCATGCTTTGCAACAAACATAGGGGGTATAGCTTTCTACGTCATTTTAATAAGGGGGTGATTGGTCGGACTCTTCCAAGCCAAGATCAATTGATGAGCATTCGTATTCAACATCAAAGAGCTCCCCAATTGATTAAATAGTTCCTACCAAATCTTGGAGTAGAATAGGATTAATGAATCAGAAGGTGGGAGATAGTCTCCTCCTTCCTACTACATAGAACACACTGCTTTCCCATTTGGAAGCCATGACTTTTGAGGTTATCAATTGTGAGGATACTATCATACATAACAGACCAACAAAAGAAATTGATTTTAGGGAATAAGTTATACTGCTAAAACCATTCTCCACTCCAAGTCTCCAACCTCTCCAATTATACTATTGTAGGTACACCATCTCCACTTACACAACCTTATCAATAAAATTGAAGTTCCTCATATTAAAAACATTCCACTTCTTATTTTAAATATAATTGGTAACCTCAAGACCATTAGTGTTCACCTGGTATTCTTTTAGATGAGAAAACTTTGTGAACCTTAAAGGGGAATCACCAATCTATCCATCTTTCCAAAATATTACCGAATTCCCATCACCAATGTTCCACAAAATTTCCTCTCTTAAGTATTTTCTAATTGTTACAATGTTATTGCATATGCTTGAGCTAGTTGAAAGACCATCCATATATAGGACTTGATTGAAAGGCCTCCCTCCAAGATATTTAAATCTTGTCATTTTGCACAAAGAAACTGAGTCTTGGGCTAATCTCCAAAAAATATTCATTATGAGGGTCTTATTCAAGTCACCTATTCTTCTTAGATTAAACCCCCCATCAGATTTAGTTCTATAAAATTTCTCCTACCTTACATGACTTAATTTTAACTTCTCCTTCATTCTCTATCATAGCAAGTTCTTATGTAATTTTTTGAGGATGTCTTACTAGATATTTTGAATGAGTACAAAAAGTAAACAAGGATTCCTTAGATAGAGGGAGTAATTAACTACAATTTCCTTGCATTACTAAGAACCTTACCTTTCTAAAATACAAGCTTCCTCTTCATTCTTTCTACCACAATATTCTAGAATTGGAGGTTGACATCCTTTGGAACAAGAGGAAGAAATAGGTAAGTATTTGGGAGACTCATCAATTGGCAATTCACCTTCTTGCTAATTTTTTTCTTACAAATCGAAGTCAATGTTGAAGGAGTAAATGTTCCTTTACTAATAATTAATGTGTTGTCCCAAGACTTGGGCATAACTATTCAACACATTCTTCCATATACTAGCTTTGTTGATGGACAATAATCCATAGAGGAACATGTTATCAACAAATTGTTGCAACACCTCCAATAGGAGAGTTTTTGCCTATTTAATCTACATAATTTCTCCCTAGGCCACCATACCCAATAGATTTCTCCCTATAATTTCAGCCACCATAATGAAAAGATAAGGTGATGGATGGTCTCCCTATTAGAGTCTCTTCTCATCTTGGAAGAATTCCCCTAGGGTGTCATCAACCATAAATGAGAATTCGACAATATCTATAACTTCCCTTAATATAGAGATGAAATTTTCTCCAAAAAAAACTTCATTATTATTTCGATAAAAAATTATCACCTCACCTTATCATACGCCTATGAAATATCATGTTTCATTTCTATACTTAGGTTCCCACTCCTTTCCCTAGAATGAAGAACCTCATGGCAGGTTATCACTACATTCAGAATCTATCATCCAGGGATAAATTTTTTTTGATTAGGGCTAATAGTCCTATTTATAATAGGCTTCATGTGGTTCACTATCACTTTTGATAAAATTTTATATATGATGTTACATAGACTTATAGGTGTAAACTCTTCTAGGTGATTAGGATTAACAACCTTAGGCACAAAAACAATAAAGGTCTTATTTATCTCTTTACGGATTCTACTTGTTCTAATGAAGTCCTTAGCAACATAAAGAAGATCATATTTAATAATCTCCCAAAAATCTTGGAAGAAGGCCATAGGGAAACCATTTTTTACACAGGCCTTGAATGCTCCCATAGAAAAAATAGCCCTTGTTACCTCTTCTTCAGTTAACTTTCTTATCATGTCTTGGTTTATCCTCTCATCAACCACTGGGTTTATGATTTCCATACTGTCATTCTCCAACATCAAGTCCACCTGCAACTATCAAGGGTTATAAATTTCCTAGAAGTATGAAGTGATCCATCTTCCAATATTTTCCTCGAGTGAGTTTAATATTATTATTATGAATGAGATTCCTAGTGGTGTTCCTTCTCTTGTATTTTGAGGCCAACCTATGAAGTTTTGTTCCTATCTCCCTTCTATAAAAAACTAAATGCTAAATCTTTATTTTAAGAAATTGTTTTCTCTTTTTACTATATGTTTCCATTTCCTCCTCCAACTCATCTCCTCCTCATGTGTGGTATTTATAAGGTCTTCCTTCATAATTCTTTCCTTAAAAAACTACATTTTTCCTTCTATTTCTTCCTTTTTCTTTAATATGTCTACAAATAAAGACTTCTTCCAAGCCATTGTTTCCTGCTTGATATTTTCAAGCTTCTTAGTTATGTGAAATATGTTCATATGTTCCACCACCTTTCTCTATATTCTATAAATTAGGGGTAAGAATTCCACATGATCTCATGCCTAAAAGGTTTCATTTTTCCTAGTTTCTTAGTCATCTTTTTAAAGAAAACAATTGAATGACCTGAGACATTCCAAAGTAACCCATGGAGAGAGGTGTAGGTGATTTGTAAACTCTTTTCTATGAATCACTTACAATATTAAGATTCACTAGGATACATATTTAATATGAAGATTGTAACTGACAT
Source organism: Cupressus sempervirens (assembly GCA_028749045.1). Classification (NCBI taxonomy): domain Eukaryota; kingdom Viridiplantae; phylum Streptophyta; class Pinopsida; order Cupressales; family Cupressaceae; genus Cupressus; species Cupressus sempervirens. The sequence continues at coordinate 773,998,369 of CM053787.1, read as the reverse complement.
TGCTTATGAACTAAGGAAATAATACTTAGAAATGCAGAAAATAACTAAGTAGAAAGAAACATGCATCAGAAAGAACAAGAGACAAAGGATTTGATTTCGGAGTTCACCAGACTCTGGCTATGTCTTTGTATCTGCAAACTCAAAAGATCGTTATCATTATTATGATGCAAAAAGCATACATCATCATGGTCTTCCTTGGAGTTACAGTATTCTTTCTACTTCCACACTGTGATTATAAGAACTTGCTAGCAACATGTTCATGCCTAGCTCCTTTGCCACTTTTTACAATGCTAAGAAATAAAACTACAACTCTCTCCCTCTCTCTTGCAATAAGAGTACATGAATTCAATAGGAATTAAGCCATTATAGTAATGAATAAAAAGTTATTAGAATTTTCTCAAAGAATTTCCCTAAGTTCTTATTTCATTCATGAGACTACTTAGTTCTCTAATTCTTCACAAAAGAATTTAACTCCAAAATTCTCACCAAACTTGCTTTCAAAAAAATTATAAAGACTTCTACAAGTCTTCTTGAATAATTCTTCAAGTTTACTCCTCCTAGAATGCCTTTTCCAAAAGGTTTATCACCCCTTTAAATAGAAAAAAAATGATGAATTTAGGTGAAACAAAATAACTACTTATAACTCCCTTTACATGGCATTTATAGCCTTTGCCAATTTAAAATTTACCCCCTTTTCATAATCAGGGGTTAGTCTTAACGACAGCTTTTGTTTTAAATAAAATTGTAACTCTCTCCTTCCCTCTTGCAATAAGAGTACATGAATTCAATAGGCATTAAGCCATTATAGTAATGACTAAATAGTCATTAGAATTTTCTCAAAGAATTTCCCTAAGTTCTTATCTCATTCATGAGACCACTTAGTTCTCTAATTCTTCACAAGAGATTTTATCTCCAAAATTCTCACCAAACCTGCTTTCAAAAAAATTATAAAGACTTCTTCAAGTCTTCTTGAATAATTCTTCAAGTTTAGTCCTCCTAGAATGCCTTTTCCAAAAGGTTTATCACCCCTTTAAATAAAAAAAAATTGGCTAATTTAGGTTAAACAAAATAACTACTTATAACTTCCTATACATGGCATTTATAGACTTTACCAATTTAAAATTTATGCCCTTTTAATAAATAGGGGTTAGTCTTAATGAAAACTTTTGTTTTAAATAAAACTGGCAGTTAGAAATTCATAAAATAAAACATAACTCCAAGTAATTTCCAAATTTGAAAATGGTGCATTGGTTGAGAGTATTTTTAGGATAGAGGTGGTTGGGAGTTCAAACCTTTCAACCATTATCTTAAGACATCACCATGCCATCTTGAGACAAAAAATTTAAAATATTGTTGAAACATAATATAAACAATCTTGCATGGTTCTATGGTGAAGAGGGAAAATAGGGAACATGAGGTTTCAATTTCCAACCTCTTAAACACATTTTCCCAAACCAAAATTGATGTAAAAACTATCATTGAAGAGAGGATGTGCCAGATGACACAAGGTTATTTTCTTGGATAGTGACACGTGTTACTACAAGATTGGATAAATTTTCTAACTAGGCTTCTCACATCATGTTGATATCATCATTTGACTACTCAACACTTTTTCCAAGGAGCTTTGAATGTGCATAACTTCCACATACAATCTTCATTTTCGAGGAAATGAATGTTATTGGAAAGCTCTTGATGAGTTATTTAATTTGAAACCCATAATTGAAAACTTTTGAGATGGTAAAATTTCACCTTTTTAGTCAACCTTTTTGACCAAGGATATCTTGAGAAAACAAACACCTTTTAACAAGCTTCAAGTTGTGTTTGGAATGTTTCACCATTCTCTATGCATAGATGTCAATCTTGGGAGATTCTGAGTGGGTTAAATTTTTGAGGTCTTCAAGATCCACTTAGATCATTCCTCCCCAGTAAAGGAACTTTTGGACCTCCAAAAGGTTCTTAACTATACATTAAGTGAGAGAAACACTTTCCCACTTGTCTAGTATCTTTCCACCTTATTTGCACACTTGCTTCAGCAAAAAGTTGTACAATAATTATAAAAATTGCAATCAAATTGCTACCCATTTGCATTTTCCGACATCTTTTTGTATTTATTACCTCAACTGCTATCCATGTACAACATATTAGAAGTACTAACAAATACAAAGATGATAATGGAAATGAGCTAATAGTACTCTTAATCCCCGTTATAGGTTTCCATGACAAATCCTCATGTTGTTGTCTCTTATTCTAGATGTACTCTTAATCTACAAGTCAACATACTCTTAATGCAGCTACTAAGATGAATGCGAAGATTCTACAAAGTCTTCATCTTGATCTTCCTTCAAGAAGCCTTCTTTTTAGACTTCCATTGTTCATACATTTCATCAACTGTGGCTTTCATCACCATGAAAGCCTCAAAAAATTATGTTTCAAAGACAAAAGGAAATTGATTTTCCTTATGTGAAGCTATCTTGCCTCACCTTGCTTGAATTTGCTCCAAGTATCTCACAACCTACAACTTGTTAGAGTAGCTTTGATACCAAACATGATTTGCATGTTATGAATCACTTACAATTTTTAGATTTACTAGGATGCATATTTAAAACAAAGATCATAATTGGCATTTCTTGTGAACTAAACAAATAACACTTAGAAATTTAGAAAATAACTAATTAGAAAGAAATATGCATTAGAAAGAACAAGAGACAAAGGAATTGATTTCAGAGTTCATGAGACTTTGGCTACATCTCTGGATCTACAAACTTGCAAGATCGATGACTTTATTATGATGCAAAAATATACATCACTATGGTCTTCCATGGAGTTACAATATTCTTTTTGTTTCCACACTACGATGACAGAAACTTGATAGCAACATGTTTCTGCCTAGCTCCTTCACCACCTTTTACAATGCTAAGTAATAAAACTACAACTCTCTCCCTAGTCTCTTGCAATAAGAGTACATGAATTCAATAGGAATTAAGCCTTTACAATAATGACTTAAAAGTCACGAGAATTTTCTTAAAGAATTTCCCTAAGTTATTATCTCATTCATGAGATCACTTAGTTCTCTAATTCTTCACAAAAGAGTTTAACTCCAAAATTTTCACCAAATTTACTCTCAGGAAAAATTTAAAGACTTCTACAAGTCTTCTTGAATAATTCTTCAAATTTCCTCCTCTTGAAATGTCTTTTCCAAAAGGTTTATCAACCCTTTGAATACATAAAAATTGACTAATTTAGGTGAAACAAACTAACCACTTATAACTCCCCTTACATGGAATTTATAGCCTTTACCAGTTTAAAATTTACCCCCTTTTCACAAATAGGTGTTGGTTTCAATGATAATTTATTTAAAAAATAAAACTTGCCATTAGACTGTTTAAATAAAGCATACCGTCAACAAATTTCTACAAATTAGAAAATGGTGTGTTGGTGGAGAGTAATTCTAGGATAGGTTTCCTTGGGAGTTCAAACCTTCTGCTCATGATTTTAAGACACTACCATGGGATCTTGAAACTATAAATTGAATTATTGTCAAAACATAATATTGAGTATTTTATGTGGTTCAATGGTGGGGAGGGTAACTAGGGAACATGAGGTGTCAAGTTCAAACCTCTTAAACATGCTTTTTTTCAAGTTCAAAATTGATGTAAAAGTTGGCATTGCCACATGGCACAAGGTTATTCACCTACTAGTGACATGAGTCACTACAAGAGTAGATCAATTTGCTAACTAGGCTGCTGACATCATGCTGATGTCATTATTTGACTGGTCAACACTTTTTCCTAGGAAATTTGAATTAGCATAACTTCCACATATGATCTCCATTTTCGATGAAATGAATGTTGTTGGAAAGCCTCAATGAGTTCTTCAATTTGAAAACCTTTGCTAATCACTTTTGAGATGGTCAAATTTCACCTTTTTAGTTAACTAGTTTGACCAAGCATATCTCAAGAAAATAGATTCATTTTGACATGCTTCAAGTTGTGTCAAGAATATTTTTCCATTCTTTGCACATTGATGCCAATATTGAGAGATTCTGAGTGTGTTAATTTTTTTAGGTCTTCAACATCTACCCAGATTATTAGGGCATAATATCCCAATCGGCTAAAAGGAGAACTCTATCGAGTCTAATCTATATGAAATTGTGTTGCAATATGTTATTGGACTAGGCAAACTTCACTTCCTAAAGTCTCATATCAATGAGGTAATTCAATCTAAGAAAACCATATAGATCATGCATACTTTCAAAAATATTCTCAAGACCACCAAATTTTTCTAGGGGGCATAGAGAGGTATTGAAGTTCCAAGCACATATGACCTTGGAACTTTTACAATTGTCAATATAGGTTGAGGCCTACTCCTACACTTGCTATCTCCTTCCCCCAATGTTAGAAGCATTACATTTGAAGAGGGCTCAATCACTACCCCATTGGAAAACATCATAGCTAAGCGGTGAGGGTGATGGTGTAATTTAAATCCATTAAGGTTATCCGAGTTGCACATAGTCATTTTCCCTTCTAAAGCCCTATAAGCTTATAGAAAATACATAATTTTCTTACATATACATTCATTTAATAAATAATATCACTCTTATTAATAAATACATAATCCATCTAAGCATAATCCTCTTATTAATCAATAATTCATATCATAATAATTTCTTATAAATATAATAATTCTAATGTGAATAAATAATTTATATAAGTCAAATTAGTTCCAACGATATATGATCATATAGTCCAACTTAAATATTTTTAAGGTATCCATACTTTCCTTTTATTAAGATACATTTTCTTATGTTTGACTTTTTATTAAAACAAATGATACCAGGTTGAGTCCCTACCTTATGTTATTAAAACATATTATTAGATTTTTTAATATTATAAAGTATTAAGTGTAAGTGAAAAAAAAGGTTTTGACAAAATAAATTATTTAAAATTAGATAACTGAAAAATTCAAGGAATTGGTTAATAAATATAAAAGATTTGTGAAAAAAACAAACTAAACATTTGTGTTTCTAAGTTAGTTTGACTTTTGAATTTAAAAATGAAATAAAAAATTAATATATCATTTCTACACTTTAAGATTTTACATATTTTAAAATTATTTTTCAAAATAAAATAAGAAGAATATTACAAAAGAATTAATTTGTAATTTTGAAAATCAATAAATTTTAACTTTCTCTCATTGAAATGAATTTAATTATTTAATTATATTTATTTCAATTTATACTCAAGAAAGAATAGAAATGAGTTTTGAAAGTTAAAATGAAATTGTTTTGAGAACTATTTTTATCTTTCTTAATCTCCAAATCTTTAATTTGATTTAAATAGAAAGTTAAATTTCTCTATATTTACAATTATAGTTTTTTTTTTTGTATTAGTAAACAAGCAAAACCTTCTATTAAAATAGATAAAAGAAAATAAAGTTATAGAATTCCTCCGTTCAAACGGGTAGTCGGAGTAAGAAAACCTCTAGTCTTACCTAGGACTGAAGTCCTATATTATACAAATTTGAAAGGGGCATGCCCTAGTATTATCAATCTCTTTACTATCAATTTTATTCATACATGGATGAGCCCATTGCTAAGACATTTCCATGAGTGATTAAGAAGAAGCCATATTCCAATTTTACATCTAATATCCTTCCTTGGTTTAGAGACTTGATTGGCATTTGCATCATAAAACACAACTAGCTTCCAATTTGAAGTTAGATGTCAGCTTCTGCGTTTTAAAAAATAAAACTTAAATGAGTCAGAAATCAGAATGCAAGTGTAGAGTGCCTCATAACAAAATCCTTTCTGAAAATTAACTTTCCTTCCATATTAATATTTGGTGCTTCATATTACCCCCTATTAAATTGTGTTGATTGGTTTAACCATTTTGTTTTTAGGGTTTTTTAAATTGTTTCCTTATTTAACTCTCTTCCAGCTGATTTCCAAGACTATTTAAGTTTATAATGTTATCTAGCTCCTACCTAATCCATAATGTTTATGCATAGTCTTCTTATCAATCATGTTTGATCTAACATAATGTCTTTGATTATTATACTCTTTAAAAAAAAAAAAATTTACTTATGAGTCCTATTTATTATAGGTTCATGTGTATTTGTTCTCATTTGTTAGAGGAATCATTACTGTGCTATTGCAAGTTCAAATTATTTGTTAACGTTTACTTGTGATGATCAGAATCTTGAGGGGAATCGAGTGTTAAGAGTGTTAATCTTCTTAAGCTTGCGAGAAAATCAATGTAACCATTCACACTTTCCAGAAATACACATGAAGTACTAATTATTAGACTACTACCCAATTGAGTTCTCAGGCCCCAAGATGTTAAATTAAGATACCTCACATTTTTTACTTAGGTTTAATTATGTGAAATTAATCCCAGTATTGGTGTAAAAACAATTTGTACTTCTACTTTCCTGATGTCTAATGATCTTTGCTTATGAAAAGATGGTCCATAGACCCGATACCTAATTCATGTTGGTTAGTATTTATCCTTATCTAAAGGATATTCTCCATACAAATGAACCTAATATATAATTATGAGATTTATACCTACTGAGATGATTAATATTCGCATCCTCTTGAGATTCATAAATTTTTAATACTTACTAACCGTCCTCTATTTCTTTATGAAACCAATTTGATTAATATACCAACACGGGTTCAAATGAATATAATATACCGATCAAAGAGACAAAAGGCGATCTATCAAACATAGAGAAGTTAACTGAATATATTGATTCCATTATCTATGATATTTACTTACAACTTTCACCATATAAGGATCATCATGCTACTACTTACTATTCACAAACTTATAAGCCGAAATGTGTACATAATTGTTGATATCCAAATACATAAACCCTATTAATAGCGAGATAACTGGGGCAAAAAGATGAGAAAAATTGGCCTATGACCAAACAGACGGATACCCACATAGACTAAAACATATGCCCTAAAAAACAAAACCTTGCACACAGAATTTGCTACTGTTTAAATCATTAGAAATAATCCCACATTCTATATTTCTTCCTTTTTAATGGATACCATGATAATCTCTCACGGTTCTTTGTTGTTAGTCTCCGACGTTTCTTTGTTGTTAGTCACCGCGCATACTGGAGGAAAGATGAAGTCGGTTTGCTCTTTACTCTATTTGTGCAAATTGGGGAGAATGAATTCTACATTTTCCAAGTTTTCCAAATCAACCTTAGGCTCAACATATGTAGCATAGAGTTTCAGATAGCTCTAGAACCATTCCATATTTGGCTCGACCACTATTCCTCTCCTATGCTAAAGAAAAAAAATATTCGCCTTCATTTTCTGTCATGCTTGATCAAACATGGTATTATCCCTAATTGTCAGAATGAGGTGCCTGAAAACTTTAGCTAGACCTAAACTGCCTGGCGGGTGACTCATATAGACCTCCAGGAGAGAAATCCTTTGGTTCACAATGCTTAAGACCACATGTTCCACCCCTTCCAACCAAGTTAGGTCAAAGATGTCATGACACAAGTTTATGATCAGACTCTGGTCTATGTTTTCCTTGGCTAGACAAGCTATGAATGACCCAATTGCAGTGTTATTCATGTGCCATGTGTAGTCATAGTTGAAGATTTTCTCACCTAAAACTCTACTGACAACTACCCTAGAAAGGTCATCCATAGGTTCAAAATCATATTCCACGTTTCAGGTTTGACATGACCCTTGAATGCCATTCGCTTGAATGCCATTGTCCTAGCCTCTGACATGTGGAAAATGATGACAACTATATCCATGCTAAAACCTACTCTGCAAAGCTTCTGACATGTGGAAAATGATGACAACTATATCCATGCTAAAACCTACTCTGCAAAGCTTTAACAATAGATTACATTTGCCACTCTGGGAAAGTGAAACTACCTATATAGATGAGAAGGGGTTGAAAGATCTAGAAGGCTTAATCTAATGATGTCAATTTTATTGATTAATGATGTTTACCCCAATCATTATTTGGCGCTTCTTGCATGTATACATTTTAACATTTATTAATATTAGGTACTTTTATAAATTATGAAATTAAATATTGAATTTAATTAATTAATGTATTAAATATTCATATTTCTTTTCTATTTGTCCTTTCGTTTTCTAAATAATCAACTTTTTGGTTTCCTTCTCTAAATATGTGTTGAATTTTTGTTTCCTCAATGAGATCAAATAACTTTAATACTTCTTCTAGTTATGAGTTTAATACCCAATTTGAGGTTTTCCCATTCCTTAAGGCATTGAACACTATTTATAAATCCCCTTCTAGTATAAGTTTTTTAATATCTAAGTTAATGCATAATGGGAGTCCTTCTTCGATGGCTTCTAGTTCTCCTAAATTATTTGTCACATAACTTGCTCTTTTAATGATCTATTTTCTAGAGTCCTTGTTTATGATACAACCTATACCTGCTTTACCTTAATTGCCTCTTGATGCCCCATCAAAGTTTAGTTTTGTCCAACCTTTGGGGCTGGTTCCCATTTACATTTATCCCTAGCCTCTTGACTACTTTTTTTATAACTTAATGGAGGGTTGATCAATTTATTCCAATTTCTTTTCATTATACCATCCCATTCTAAGAATGTACCTTCTTCTTTTGTAGTTTTTCTTACGTATGTGTTTATCAGTTCTACTATGCATGCTTCTGTTTTGTTAATTAACATGGAACTCATGAATTCCTTCTCACAAAAAATCTTTTTGTTTCTTTCTTTCTAGATTTTCCACATAAGCATGGAGGGACAAATGTTCCAAAGTTTATCATAGATACTATGAGGTTTTCCATTAGGCCATCCTTTCAGATTACTCTCTAGATCACTTGGTAAAGGTGCGGACCAGCAAGCTTTTGCCTTAACCATTCCCAACATTCTTGAGTGAAATTGCGTTGACATAATAGATGATTAGTAATTTCACTGTATTTCTTACATAAAATGTATCGTGACAGTCCCTCAAAACCTATTTTCCTAAGCTTGTTAGCTGTCAGAATCCTTTTTCGGAGAACAACCTAGAGGAAAATTCTTTCTTTTGGGAGGCAAGTGGAATCCCAACATAGTTTAAGAGGCATTTCTACCTCTTCCCATCTCTACGATTGAATAATGAGGTTGTAACCTTTTTTTACATTGTATCTTCTATCTTTGTAGGCTCCCCATATGAGTTTATCTTATCTTTCTATTTGATTTACTTTTCTCTTTCGGAGGGTACTTTTAAATGTCTCATTTTCTAAAATGTCCAAGTCTATATTTTCTAGATTTTTCCATGCCCATGTTTCTTTTCCATTTTCCTCTTTCAAGTACTTATAATTGTTGACTTTTGTCCCACATAAGTTTACTACTGCATTTTTTTCATTTGTTGGAATGCCTAAACTATCTAGCGGGGGTGACTATCCCATGAATCCTCCTAGAAGAAAACATCTTCTCCCCTTCCTATGTCCCATGTGATAAATTTAGTAATCAGTGCTTTACATTTGACTATGAAATTCCAACTTACTAAGCCTTTTGGTAAATGGTGCATCCTAAATAGGGAGGTAGGATCTATTGCATTTAAATATTTGTTATATAGAATCTTTGCCCACTTTTTTATCACTTTCATGATATATTCTCCCCACCAATTTAGCTCTTAAGGCTTCATTTTTCCAATTCATATTTTCTATCCCTAAACCCCCTAATTCCTTGGGTTTGCTAATGTTTTCTGTAACGCCCCGCCAAGGGATCCAAAAGAATTAACCTAAAGTTTTACTAAGTTTGCTAAACATTTTTTTTTTTAAAGTAAGAAAGTATAACATACACATCAAACACATAGTAGCGGAAGCAATAACATGTAATCGTCAACAAACATACATAACAAGTTACATTCCTTAAGGATCCCAAGACGTTGAGTCACATTTAAATTTAATTAATTCTAAGTCTAAAAAATACCACATCCACATGAAAGAATAATAATAAAGTCTAATGTCCATAATATACATTTTTTCTGAATACCTCTTGGCAAATTAATTCGAAATGCTCAATCATCCACTGTACATGTCACAGGGTATGAAAGGCTTAAAAGAATATACATCTATAAAAATAAAGATACATCATCCTCAAATCCATGATACAAGTATAGTAAAATAAATGAAATCATATACCATACATGATACATCCATCCATCCATAATGATATAACATTCATCATAAAATCTAACCATACATCATAATGATCTAAGAACATAGTGAAGGTAAATGCCAACCAACAAAGCTCCAACCATGGCAACTACAGATGGATCTCAATGGTAAGATTAAAAGCACTACCACCCGACCGCGTGGAACCTAAATGGTGCACTCCCACCATGCTGAGGAGATAGTCTCAAGTCCCAAACAAGGTATCAAAACACAAAACACAAGTACTCTCTAAGTCTGGAAAATCCTAAAAGTATACTAACTCAAAGTTTCCAACATAGATAGAAATCTAGACCTAGAGGCACCACAAGACACGTAGGGAACCTACTATGCAAGCGAGAAAGTGTCATCACATGAATCACATTGGAAGTTACCCAAGAAATCCCTCAAGAATCTTGGGTCTCCAGTAATCTTGCGGCCACTAGTATCCTTTCGTACTGACGAGGCATACTATGGAATGCAAGGTCACAACCAAGCATTCTCTCTACCCCATCCTAGTCTGTACTAGCACGCAAGGCATGGGAGAGAACATATAGTTATCTTATTAGGTTCATTTAAGTCAGTATTTAGGTGAGATGTTTTCACTTATTAAAACAAAAAACTTACAATGAGTCATCCCCAGAGCCACTTCGGGTCTCCTATCCCTCATTGCAAGCCACTTCCCGACACTACACATAGATAACCTACCCTAGGTTCATGAAATCACAAAACACAAAATCACCTCAGTCCTATACAAGTGACTGGAAAGCATCAAAAGATAAACCACAATAGTCACATCAGTTCTCCACGAGAAACTGGAAAGCATCAAATAATGATCACAACAGTTCTCTATCAGCAATTGAAGGCATCAATGATAAGTCACAATATCCAATGGTTCTCCAACAAGCAACCAACAAGTAAGGATAATAGATCACAATACTGATCGAAGACTCCAAAATGGTCAAGTCAAAACATGTCACAACATGACATCATCAAAACAATCACTTAAAACACGTCAGCTTCACACAAGGAAACTGGAAAGTAATATCATTCAGTAAATACAAATAATGTCATAGAGCATACTGATCACATCACCATGGTTGGGTTTAAAAGATCGAGCCCAAATCAACATAACATCTCAATCACATAAACCCCTGAGCCTCTGGTAACAACCTAAACTGGTCAACATCTAATCAATCCCCAAAAACCCCAAAACACAAACATCATATATAAAACAAAACGTAGGTATCAAGTTTTGGTTTAACTGAAAACATGTTAATCAATGAGGTTTCCATTTTATTTCAAGGTACGTTTCAAGTTCCAAAAGATTTCTAAATAATCCTATAGGTTGACCCATTTACATGTTCAAATGAAAATACGATTACCCTCCCATCATATTTTAAAATAATAATTCTATAATTTTACCAAATAGTATTCATCATTAATTAACTTTAATTTAATTAATTTTTAATCAAAGAAATTAATAATTATAATTCTAAACACTCATATTAATATCTTCATTAATTAATAATTTATTAATGTTTAACCAAAAACTATTAATAAATTAATATTCACAAAACCATATTTAAAAAGTATTAAATTTTAATTAAAACTATTAAATATATTAACATTATAAATAATAATAAAAATCTTTTTATTAAATAATATTAATTCAAATAATAATTAAAATTTAATATAAATTATTTCAAATTAACAAAATCGAATTCCAATAAATATTGGAATGGCACGGAATAAAGTTTTGCTTTTATTAAAAAAAACAAACCAAGGCGATTTACATAGTCGATGCCTGCACATAGTACCACAGCGCACGACTGCTGTGGCAGTCGGCCTACCTTAATTAAAGGGCACGGGTGGGGGTATACCCCCCACCAAATTATATATATATATATATATATATATATATATATATATATATATATATATATATATATATATATATATATATATATATATATATATATATATATATATATATATATATATATATATATATATATATATATATATATATATATAATATATACAAGCTTTGTGCGAATATTAATTAATTTCTATTTTGAAATTGATTTATTTAAGTTATAAAATATATAAATAAAAAAATTTATTAAACAAATTATTATTATTATTATTATTTAAAATTGTTTCTTTCTTTAATCTGATAGAGAAAATAATTCCAACCTTACGAATTTTCTTTTTAATTTTTAGATCCCACCCCAATAAATATAATAATTCCTTAATCCAGAAACGAGGGTTTCTCCTTTTTCTTTTCTAATCCCTACATGTACTAGAAGATTAATTGACAGGCATCTATTAATTTTCAATATTGGAATGCATAAACTTTCATCACAGAGAATCTACAGTCATGAAGAAGATAGGAAGTAGGAAAATTGCGTAATTAATCAGTGATCACAAGACCCTACTGGATCCTGATGCTAATTTGAAAACTCTACAAAAAAAACTATGAGAGAATTCACTCCTCTCAATAATTTTCCTTTGAAAACTTTCCTAGAATTCTCCTTCTGAAATTTGCTGCCAAAAGATGTCTCCAAAATTCCTGTCTCCCCAAAATTCTTTCCCAAATTCGCTATCCAAATTTGTGTCCCTCAAAAATGAACCCCCAAAGTTGTGATAAGGAGTTTTCTCCTCAAATCGGGGCACTAATTGTGCATTCACCCGAGAGGACTCTTTGCTCAACTGAGTTAACTCTAAAATTAACTTGTATTAATTTTTTGCTTTATCATTTAATGCACATTAAATGAATCATTAAATAACTTTATTTAATATTCCACTTGACTTCTATTTTAATCTTTATTACTTTTAATCCCATGCGCACTTTATGAAATTAAAATAACATTATTATTTCCACTTATTTTATGTTTTAATTTATTTCTTTTATTTTCAACTCAAGCTCACATCATGTGATCTAGAAACTTTAATAATTTAATATCTTTCAACTTTTAATTTATTTTAGAAACTTAATTGATAAAATATTTAATTAATTTAAATAACAATAATATTTAGCATTTATTTAAAAATGAAATCTAAATATATTATTATTAAATTAAATAAATATTATCATGTTCTAAATTTATCCTTAAACTTTAATCTCCAAACTTTAATTCTTTTTATTTAATTAATTTCTCAATTAATTAAATATTTAAAGATATCATATTAATTCTCCATTAAATTAAATCATTAATTAATCTTTTTAATTAGACTTAAATAATAGAAAATACATCAAGGACTCATAAAGCAACATACGAAAACCCATCATAGAAAAATACATACTAAATCAAACAAAAGGGTTACAATCATGAAATAACATCATTTGATACATTTAGAGGGTACTTAAGTCAGATACTTGTCCTAATTATCAATTAGGACAATTGGCTAAAGGGTTTAGGAATTGGATTTAAGAGTTTATCTCCCCTCTCTTACCATTGAGATAATGCAATAGGGTATGCTCATCCTGGCAATTCAGGGAAGTCGATACCCGGTACTTGCAACCTGCATAAAATCCACGACTGTATAGACACAATATTCTAAGCTAAACAGACAATGGCAAGAAGTGGTGTATCATGTAGATCTCGACTAGCAGGTGACTACGACTCCCTTCCTTAACCATATCAGAAACACCATACATAAAGAAAAAAAACACACACACCATACACATGCAGTATGGGGTAAGTATCCATAAGAAAGCACATGTGATAATAAACCATCTAGCTATTCATCATCGATAACTGGAAACACTGAATAATCATCATGCATGCATGAAATATAGAGTACCAAGTAATCTCATCATATAATAAACTAAGTCTGAAATAAATCTGAAAATCTAAAAGTAATGCTACTAAAATCAAGTATAAAACTGGCCTAAAAGAGTTTGGCAAGGATAACAGAAATGCGACAGGGCTAGGTGCTACATTTTCCATTTTCTTATGTTCTTCCGTATCATTCCAAAAGAAGCTTCTTAGCTTTCCTTCAATTGTCTTGTCCATTTTTTTATTTAATGGGAGACATGATAGTTAATATGTGGGAAGAGCTGAAAGTATTGCTTTTATCATTGTCACTTTACTAGCTTTCGTTAGCTAATTCCCTTTCCAACTTCAAATTTTCTTATCCATTCTTTCTAGAATATTATTCCATCCTTTATATTTCCCAAACCTTTTTGTAGTTCTTTACCTAGATATTTACATGGAACTGTTCCCTCTTTTATATCCCATTATATTACAAATCTGATCTTCTAGTTTATGTTTTGTATTGATAAAGAAGATTTCTGATTTTTCTTCATTCACTTTCTGACCCAATGCTTCCATATATAGCTAGATTATATTTTTAAAGTTTTGTGCTTCCTCTAATGAGCTTTCTCCTAGAAGAATGGTGTCATTTGCAAATTGTTGATGAGATATGTTAGGGATGTTGTTTGTCACTATGATTCCTTTAATTCTACTTTTATTCTATGCTTTCTTAATTGACCTCCCAAAAGCTTATGCCATGATAATAAACAAAAAGGAGATAGCTTATCTCCTTGCCAAATGCCTCTCGAGATGTTGAAGAATCCTTCTAGGATCCCATTAATGAGTAGTGATATTTTTTGCATAGAAATGCATTTGAAAATAAAATTGACCCATTGATAGGAGAATCCAAAGGCTTCTAATGTTTTGCATAGGAATCTCCAATCCACCATGTCATATGCTTTCTTATTTCTAGTTTCATAAAACTACTTGCCTGTTTGTTCTTGTTTGCTAAATGCATCATTTCTTATATAATAATTATACCATTTAAAATAGATCTACCAATGACAAATCCTTTTTTTGCTCGAAGATAATTTTGGGGAGAATCAATTTAAGGCATCTGGATAGCATTTTAGATAGAATTTGATAGCTAGTGTTACAAAGAGCTAGGGGTCTAAAGTCCCCTGGTTTTCCTGATTCAATTTTTTTCGGTATGAGTGTTAAGAAAGTATGATTGAAAGTGTTAAAAAAGTCACTTTAATTTTCTCAAAGAGTTTCCCTAAATTTGTATCTCGTTCATGAGACCACTTAGTTCTCTAATTCTTCATAAAAGAATTTGACAACAAAATTCTGATCAAATCTCCTTTTGGAAAATTATAAAGACTTCTCCAAGTCTTCTTGAATAATTCTTCAAGTTTCCTCCTCTTGAAATGCCTTTTCCAAAAGGTTTATCACCCCTTTAAATACATATAAATTGACTAATTTAGGTGAAACAAAATAACCACTTATAACTCCCTTTACATGGCATTTGTAGACTTTACCAATTTAAAATTTATCCCCTTTTCATAAATAAGGGTTAGTTTTAATGATAACCTTCATTTTAAATAAAACTGGCCATTAGACATTGTTTAAATAAAGTATACCGCTAACTTATTTACAAGTTAGAAAATAGTGCATTGATGGAGAATAATTTTTGGATAGATGTGGTTGGGAGTTCAAGCCTTCCAACCTCTAGTTTTAAGACATCACCATGCGATCTTTAGACAATAAATTTAAGTATTGGGTCACCAAAATAGAATTCCAAGAATCTCGTGTGGTTCAAAGGTGAGGAGGGAAAATAGGGAACATGAGGTTTTAATTTCCAACCTCTTAAACACATTTTGCCAAACCAAAATCGATGTAAATGCTATCATTGAAGAGAGGATGTGCCACATGGCACAAGGTTATTCATCCAGCTAGTGACACATGTCACTATAGGATTGGATCAATTTGTTGACTATGTTGCTAACATCATGCTGATGTCATCATTTGACTAGTCAATGCTTTTTCCTAGGAACTTTGAATGAGCGTAACTTCCACATATGATCTCCATTTTTTACGAAATGAACATTGTTGGAATTCTCTCTATGAGTTCTCTAATTTGAAACTCATTGTTGAGCACTTTTGAGAAGGTCAAATTTCACCTTTTTAGTCAACTTGTTTAACCAAGCATATCTTGACAAATGGACTCCTTTTGATACACTTCAAGTTGTGTTAGGAACATTTTGCCATTCTCTATGCATTGATGCCAATCTTGGGAGATTCTCAGTGGGTTAAATTTTTTAGGTCTTCAAGATCCACATGAATCAGTAGGGCAAAATATCCCAATTGACCAAAAAAATTACCTTATCAAGTCTAATCTATATGAAATTGTGTCACAATCTATTATTAGACTAGGTGAACTTCACTTCCTAAAGTGTCATATCAATGAGGTAATTCAATCTAAGAAACCCATCTAGATCATGCATACTTTTGGAAACATTCTCAAGACCACCAAAGTTTTCTAAGGGGTATAGAGGGGTATTGTAGTCCCCCACACAAATGACCTTGGTACCTTTACAATTGTCAATATAGGCCGAGGCCTACTCCTACACCTTCTATCTCCCTCCCCTAATGTTAGAACCATACAATTTCAAGAGGGCCCAATCACTACTCGATTAGAAAACATCATAGCAAAGCAGTAAGGGTGATAGTGTAATTTAAATTCATTAAGCTTATATGAGTTCAACATAGTCATTTTTCCCTTTGAAGCCCTAGAAGCTTATAGAAAGTACACAATTTTCTTATATATATATATATATATATAATTAATAAATCTCTTATTAGTAAATACATAATCCATCTAAGAATAATTCTCTTATTAATCAATAATTCATATAATAATAATTTCTTATTAATATAATAATTCTTATGTGAATAAATAATTTATATATGTCAAATTAGTTCCAACCATATATGGTCATATAGTCCAACTTAAATATTTTTAAGGTACCCATACTTTCCTTTTATTAATTGATCCTTCATTCATGTTTTATGTTCTATCCAAAACCTACTTAACATTTCCTTTATATTCTTTTATTTTACTAAGATGCTTTTGTCTTTTGTTAAACTTTTATTAAAATAAATGATTCTAACATAAAGAAGAGCTCTAGGAGAGCTTGAGTTCCTACCTTATATTATTAAAGCATATTATTATGCAATTTTAATATTATAAAGTATTAAGTGTAAGTGAAAAATAAAAAAGATTTTAATAAAATAAAATATTTAAAATTATGTAAATGAACAATTCAAGGAATTGGTTAATAAATATAAAAGATTTGTGAAAAAAAATAAAAAAATTGTTTGGATGTCACTTTAAATTTTGAATTAAATAATAAAATAAAAAATTAAATTATCATTTCTACACTTTACGATTTTACATATCTTAAAATTATTTTTTAAAATAAGAAGAATATTACAAAAGAAGTAAGTTGTAATTATGAAAATAAAGAAAATTAATAAATTTTAACTTTCCCTCATTGAAATGAATTTAATTATTTAATTAGAATTATTTCAATTTTTATTTAAGAAAGACAGTCTAAATGTGTTTTGAAAGTTAAAATGAAACTATTTCTGTTTTTAGCTTTCTTAATTTCCAAATCTTTATTATGTGTAAAAAAATTAAAATTCTATCAATAACAATATTTTATAAGTATATAATATTTTTCTTCCATATACACACTTATATATTTTAATATACTTTAAAAGTGTACTACTTAAAAAAACTAATTCATAATGTTTATAATGAAAATGATGTTAGAGTCAGTGCCATAGCATAGGGGTTACAATATAAGTAGCAGCTAATTCGCAGTTAAAGACCACTACCATTGTGAATTAATCTTTTGGATTTTTTATTTATGAAAAATATGGATTAACCCTAGAAAATTGTGAATTAATCTTTTGAATTTTTTACATATGAAAAATACAGATTAAACCTAGAAAATTGATCTTAATCAATCGAAAATTCAAAACTAGCATAACATAATTGATTTAGAAAATCTGACAGCATTTTGTGTCCATAAAACTTAGTAACAAAAAGAAGTCTATAATATTTTTCTTCCATATATACACTTATATATTTCAATATACTTTAAAAGTGCAATACTAAAAAAACTAATTCAAAATGTTTATAGTGAAAATAATGTTAGAGACACTGCCATAGCGAATGGGGTGCAATTTATAAGTAGCAATTAATTCGTAATGGTCAAATCCATTACCATTGTGAATTAATCTTTTAGATTTTTCATTTAAGAAAAATATAGATTAACCCAAAAAAATTGATCTTAAGCAATTGAAAATTCAAAACTAGCACAGCATAATTGAAGTAGAAAATATGACTTCTCAACTTTTAATTGATTGCATTTGTTTCCATAAAACTTAATAAAAGAAAGAATGAGTTAGTTACTTAGTCAATGTGCTCAAAATATTTCATATGTTTGCTACTCTTCCTAATGGTTATTTAAGCCTTTCAATGAATATGTTTTTCTTCGGGTACTTTCCTTGCCCACTAGGAACTTATTGTATTTGTCGTAGGTAATATACTATTACAATCAGTTCTACTTAAGTTGTGATTAATTTTGTCTGTTTCAACCAATTATATTTCAGTATTTTTATTTTGAAGTTCTTTAAAAAAAAAATTCTAATGTATATATGAAAGATTTTAAATTTTTTAAATTTGTAAAATTATTTTACTTCAATTTTATTGGCTCATAGTTCTGGGGTGTTATAGGGTGGATTTCCAAGAAGAATACCCATATTATGAGGTGATATTTTCGGTAAGAATATATGAAAATATGAAATAGATCAAACATATTTTAACGTTTTCAAAATACTAATACTTTAAATGCTAACAATTTATAAAAAAAATAGAATGATTAATTTAAAAAATTATAAATTGAATATAAGAATTTTTAACAACTCAAATATTAAAATTATAATTAAATTATATTATACATTATATTACCAATCAATAAATTGGTGGTCTTATAATTATTAATTATTAGGTTTAATGTACTATTGTATGTAATTAATCTATTATCTAATTACACTATTATAACTTGATGGAAAATACAAACCAGCACTTGTTGTACTTGTCCTAGGCAATTCTATTAGTTTTAGCCAATCAAATATATTTATTTTTGAATAAAAAAAATCTTTCTAAACTTTTTTGATTTAATAATATATTTTATATACCATTGAAATTATATGATTGGTTCAATACTTTTGGTGTTATAGGACGTTCTCCATATTGCATTTTCAATTACATCTTAATTCTATTTATTTAATATTATATATCTACGAGCTTTTATATCTTAATTCTATCTCATTAATTTACCCATCTATATAATATACAAAATCAAATTAATTAATGAAGTTTGAAAATTTTGAACAATAGCTCACTTATAACTCCATGAAATATAAAAAATAAGAATCTATTCTATTAACTATATCTACATATAATACATATACATATGTATTCTATAACTTGTACTACATATAATATCTAGTTACTCTATTAACTATAGCTAAACAACAAGTACATTTATATATGCTTTAAGGGGTTGCTTTCAGGGGCCATGCCCCCTCTTCCTAATTTTTTTTAACATGCCTCTTGTGCTATTCATCATTATAAGCTTATTCATCATTATAAGCTTATACACTAGTAAAGTTTAATTATTTTAATAATAATATGATTTGAATGGTCAAAGGATTATAATTTGATATAAATTACGAACTGTTAAAATTTGAATAAAATATTAGAATCAATTGAATAAAATGTAAATTTAATATGATATTAGAATTATTTAACTAATGTGCAATTTGAATTGAATAGTAGAATGGAATGCTAAATATTATTCTAAAGATCTTGAATACAATTATTTACTAAACTTCAATATAAGATTTTATTAATATAAGAAAATTATACGTTAGATATATAAAGATTTAAATATTTTAATAATTTGCACTAAAAATCTATTTATACATTTAAGAATTTTATTTATTGATAAATTTATCATTTTAATTATATAAATAAATTTACACTTCAAAAGTATTTATAAATTTAATTAAAAAATTGATTACTAACATTAACATTTTATTAATATAAGAAAATTATAAATCAAATAATAAAAAACCATTTGTAATACTATTTGTCTACATTATGAAATATAATGTACCAACAAAGAGAAGCTTTCAAATAGTGGCCAGAAGTAGATGAGAAATATATGCTACAAAATCCTTTTAAAACGAACACAATTTTAAATTCTTATAAAACTCTGATTCAATGACTTTCTGTTCACAAGATGTTTTATTTGTTTATCATTTTGTATTCTTATTACAAATAAGAAACACTCTTTTGATATATTGTTCCAAACTTATTTTGAATTATCATTATTTTCTCACTTTGACATATCATCCTCAACATTGGTTTTCTGTCCATATTAATTCTTTGCAGCCCACAAATCACAGTCCTTACACAAGCGTTGCATTAGTTTCTTGCCTTCATAAATAGTCATGAAAGTAGTCCCATGAATAGAAACGATGGCGGAAAACCTGAATTAAATTCTAAGTTTTAAAAAATTTTCCTCCTTTTCTGAGGATTAATATTGCTAAAATATTGTTATCCTTTCTTGACTCACTAATTTACTACTCTAGTTTGTTTCTCATTTTAAGCAGTTATATGTCATTGAAGTGACGTGGAGTTTATGATTTGGATGCAAAAGTTTGAGATTGCCTTGTAGTTAAACAGAAAATAGTGGATATGTTATCTAACAAATGTTGAAAGCAAAAAAAAATTGTTGCTAGTTGTCGTAAATAATATTTTTTTATCAAAATCTTTCCGGAATAAAGTTTGTATATTGCATCCACATATTAAAACTCCTAATGAAGAAAGATTTACAATACTTTATGCTCTACTCTCGTATAAATATTTGTCATCCTTGCATAGATTTGGGCATCGTGAGGAACGACTTTGCTTTTTCCTCAGTACGTACTCATGGATCTATATCTGAAATCATGCAACTATTATTTTAGCTTATAAACAATCAAGCATCAATCGTCAACGTCATGTCTCATGCAACCAAAAACCATAAACATGCCATTTTTATTAAACAAGTAGAAATCCTCCAATAGAACTGTAGCAAGGAATCAGAAATCAACCAAAACAAGAAAGCTATTCTATGGACATGGAGCTGCACGGCAGAGAAAATTGAATTAGTTAAGAGGTAGGCATCTGAATCCCTGAGGAGTAAGAAGGAAAAACCTGGACACAGAAAGTTTGGGATTCATAGTGTGAAAAATTTAACTATTGCAGTCACTGATTATTAATCTCTTATAATAAACGATTATTAAACTGCTGAAAATAAATTCCCAGCTAATATCGAAAAATAACACAACTGCAACTTCACTTATAAAATACGGAAAGAAATGCGCAACACAATGAACACAATATTTTCAGACAAATTGTCCCTTGAAAAACCCCTAAGGGAAAACTAGTTCTACAAATGAGGAATTATATTAAACTTCAGCAAATCAAGAGATACAAAATTCCTTGCCTCTCACTGGCAGAACTTCAACAACCTCCTAATTTATCCCGCTGATATTCTCCACTGCTATTTCCGTACTAACACTGGGCCCTTGCTAACACTGCAAGACTGTTTGCTAACACTGCAAACATTTCTCCAAACTTCTTGTTCTCCAAATGCCCCCTAGACCCCCTTTTATACTACTCTCGTTGGTAAACCAACGACCAAGATTGATTTACAATCGACAGTGGAGATATAAAACAACTTACCAACCCTAACAAAATTGGTTTCTAGTTGCTTCTAAAAGAAGTCAATTATTTAATAAATAATTGTCCTTGTCTAACCACTTTATTAGCAAAAACAATTAGATACTAAATAATAGCATATGGACAAATAGCTGTCCAAGCTAACAAAACTAACACTCCCTCTTAGCAAGGAAGTTGTTCTGCAGGACACCCAACTTATCTTTGAAGAAGATAAATTTTGCCTTCCCTAATGCCTTAGTTAGAATGTCTGCTACCTGCTCCTCTGTAGGTATGTATTGTAGCTGAACAACTCCCCTTTGTACACAATCTCTGATGAAGTGATATTTGATATCTATATGTTTAGACCTATCATGAAACACTGGATTCTCAGCTAACTTGATGCAACTCTGATTGTCACAATGTATCACAGTAGTCTCCACCTTCTGACCAAACAAAGCTACTAACAACTTTCGAAGCCATATAGCTTCACATGTCGCCATGCTAGCTGCTATGTATTCTGCTTCTGCTAAACTTAGAGCCACAGACTTCTGCTTCTTGCTGAACCAAGATACAACTCCTGATCCCAAGCTGAAACAACACCTTGAAGTGCTCCTTTTGTCTGTTGTACTTCCTACCCAATCTGCGTCAATATAGCCTATCAACCTGATACCTTCACCTTGAACATATTTGATCCCATATTCGAGTGTACCACGCAAGTAATGTAGCATAGGCTTAGCCGCTATCCAATGCATTCTCTTTGGTTCAATCATGAATTGACTAAGAGAGTTAATTGCGAATGTTATATCTGGCCTAGTGTTGACCAAATACATAAGCGAACCAATCAACTGTCTATATAGAGTGGGATCTACATCTTTCTCCTTAGTTGTATTTACCTTCCTCCAATTCGTGATCATGGGTGTAGACATGGCTTTGCAATCCTCCATCCCAAATTTCTTCAAGATTTCAATGCAATATTTCCCTTGATCAAGGAAAATCTCCCCATCTGTCTGCCACACTTCCATGCCTAGAAAGTAGTGCATAAGTCCTAAATCCTTCATCTCGAACTCTTCTGCAAGGTTCCTCTTGCAATCCACTATGAGCCCTAGTGAACCTGTAAGAAATAGGTCGTCCACATAAAGAACAAGCATGAGAATCTCACCCCCAACCATCAAGTAGTAGAGGTTAGCATCCACTTCACTCTTCACAAAGCCCATTTTTTGCAAGTATGTATCAATGCGCTCATACCATGCTCTAGGAGCTTGCTTGAGTCCATACAATGCTTTCTTCAATCTGCACACGTGGGTCTCTTTGTTGTGTGCTACAAAGCTTTCTAGTTGTTCTATGTATACCTCCTCCTTCAACTCACCATTAAGGAATGATGTCTTGACATCCATTTGATGGATTTGCCATCCCATCTGCACTACAAGTGAGATTATAGCTCATATAGAGTATACCTAGCAACTAGAGCAAATGTCTCCTCATAGTCTATTCCCTCCTTCTGAGAGAACCCCTTTGCTATGAACCTCACCTTGTATTTCTCGATGCTACCATCTGCACCATGCTTTATCTTATAGATCCAGCGTGATCCAACTATAGCCCTATCTATTGGTCTAGGTACTACCTCCCACACATCATTCTGCATTATTGAAGAATATTCCTCAACCATAGCATCTCGCCATACCTGATGTTCTACAGCTTCCTCATAGTAAGAAGGCTCACTATCTACCAACTGACTAACTAATGCCACATAGTCATTGAACTTGGCTGGTTGTCTTCGCTGTCTAGTACTCTTCCTAAGAGCTCCCACAAACTCCTGAGTATCCCTTTGTGTATCTGAAAACACATGATTCCATCTACGAACTATAGAGGATGAAATGTCAACCTCTAAGTCTTCTAGATGCATTTCCTATTGCACCTGTTGCTCCATACTCTATGAATCTTCACTAACTGAGTCTACTCTCGTATTGGTAACTGTACTTGAGCTTTGTTTCTCTTGACTTGGTCTTGGAGCTTCTGTTGGCTGCTCACTCTGATCATCTGCTGGCAGATCTCTGGATCTCCTAAATGCCTTGCCCTCCATGAACTTGACATCCCGTCTGACAATAATTCTTTTAGTCCCCAAAATGAAAATCTTGTATGCCTTTGAGGTCTCACTATACCTAACAAAGTACCCCCTCTCTGCAGTCTGATCTAACTTTGTATGTGTATCTCTAGGAATATGACAATATGCCAAACTCTCAAATATCCTGAAGTGACTAACATCTAGCTTCTTCCCTGTGAAAGCCTCCTCTGGTGTCATCTTCCCTAGCACCTTGTGTGGAGCTTCTTCCCTGTGAAAGCCTCCTCTGGTGTCATCTTCCCTAGCACCTTGTGTGGAACTCTATTCTGAATGTAGACTATTGTATTACACGCCTCTGCCCATAAGTAACGAGGCATGTCCTGGTCATGTAGCATAGCTCTTGCTGCCTCCGATATAGAACAGTTCTTCCTCTCAGCAAATCCATTCTGCTGTGGATTGTAAGGAACAGTCCATTCTCTCTTGATTCCTTCTCTGGTGCAGAACTCTTGGAAGATATTTCCTTTGTACTCGCCTCCATTATCTGATTGAAGAACCTTTATCTTCTTTGTTGTCGAGTTCTCCACAAGAGCCTTGAACTCTTGAAATCGACTGAAAACCTCATCCTTAGTCTTCAAGAAGTATATCCAGGTCTTTCTAGAGAAATCATCAATAAAAGTAACATAGTACTCATATCCTCTGAGAGATTTCATTGACATCGGTCCACAAACATCTAAATGTACTAGATCAAGAACACCCTTAGATCTGGTGTCACTCCTTGGAAAAGATGCTTTCGCAAACTTCCTCAAAACACATCCCTTACATACATTATTATCCTCTATGCTCACCTCTGGAACACTTGTCACCATCTCATGAAGCAATCTAAGTGCTCCATGATGAATATGACCCATCCTCCTATGCCATAGCTCTCCAAGATCTCTAGGATTATTGTTGCTCATAAGTGCCTTAGGAGTATCAAATTGCAATCTATAAAGGAGACCACTCCTAACTCCAATAGTTATGGGTGATTTCCAATCCTTATGCTTAATCAACACATTTGTCCCTCTAAAGAGTACATTATACCCCCTATCCTGAAGAACAGATACGGAAATCAAATTCATACCTAAGCTTGGCACATATAACACATCATGAAGTGGAATTATCTTTCCATTCTCCCTCAGAAACTGAACAGTCCCTTTCCCAACAGGGTTGAGTTTGGACATGTTTCCCATAGAAATTTGGATGTTGGTGTCCTCCTCCTTGTAACTAGAGAAGTACCCCTTAACTCTTGTCATATGAAATAACACCCCACTATCTATATACCAAACAAACTGTGAGGTTGATCTAACCATACAAGCTATGAGTGCAAACTCATCTTCCGTTCTATTGGTGAGTTCTTCTGCACTTGCTGAAGCTACCACTTGCTTCTTACCCTTCTTTCGTTTTGGGCAATCACTGACATAGTGGCCAAACTCGTGACATCCAAAGCACTTGACATTAGAAAGGTCCTTCTTCTTCTTTTCGTTTTGTGAATTCAATCCTTTGCTAGATCCCTTATTTGCTTTCCCTTTACCCGATAGGGCAACGTTCTCTTGTTCGACCTCATTTTTTTGACTCTTGTTGGCCCCATTGACAAGACTTAGTCTAAACTCCTCCTGAGTGAAATTAGTCCATAGTCGATCCCAACTCGACAAAGTATCTTGTCCACTGACAACTTGAACAAAGACACTCCATTGTTTAGTAAACCCATTTAGGGCTATTCTCACTAGCTCGTCATCACTAGGGCTATTTCCAACAACTGCTAACTCATCTTTGACAAGTCTAAGCTTGGTGAGGTAACTTGTGACGTATTCTCCCTGATTCATTCGAGTATTCTTTAGCTTCTCTCTGAGAATAAACTTCCTATTGGTGGTAGCATTCTGGTATAGATTCAAAATGGCGTCCCACATCTTCTGCGTTGTATCTAGCTCTACGATATGTGGAACAATATGATCCTTAACACCATCAAGAATAATCGTCCTCGCTTTGACATCGTCCTTCCTATATGTTGTGAGCTGTGTTGCATTCATTGGTACAAGTACAACACTAGTAGCATAATCCTTGATACAATTCTCTTCCAACAATAAAGAAATTCTGGCCTTCCAGACACAAAAATTTGAGGCACCATGCAATCTATCCTGATCTTTCAAACCAGCTGAAGCCATCTCAAGGGTTTAAAGCAATAATAAATCTAAAGAGATCAAAATTTCTTTCCTAGGGCAAAAGTCTTCTACCCTTAACAACGCTCTAATACCATGTGAAAGTTTTAACTATTGCAGTCACTGATTATTATTATTAAACTACTAAAAATAAATTTCCAACTAATATCAAAAAATAACACAACTACAAAATTCACTTATAAAATACGGAAAGAAATTCGCAACACAATGAACACAATATTTTCGGACAAATTGTCCCTGAAAAAACCCCAAAGGGAAAACTAGTTTTACAGATGATGAATTATATTAAACTTCAGCAAATCAAGAGATACAAAATTCTTTGCCTCTCACTAGCAGAACTCCAACAACTTCCTAATTTATCCCGTTGATATTTTCCACTGCTATTCCCGCGCTAACACTGCGCCCTTGCTAACACTGCAAGACTGTTTGCTAACACCTCAAACATTTCTCCAAACTTCCATTTCTCCAAATGCCCCCTAGACCCCCTTTTATACTACTCTCGTTGGTAAACCAATAGCCAAGATTGATTTACAATCGACGATGGAGATATAAAACAACTTACCAACCCTAACAAAATTGGTTTCTAGTTGCTTCTAAAAGACGTCAATTATTTAATAAATAATTGTCCTTGCTCTAACCAATTTGTTAGCAAAAACAATTAGATACTAAATAATAGCATATGGACAAACATCTGTCCAAGCTAACAAAACTAACACATAGTTCCTCACAGATTAATATATTAAGAAAAGCTCTTTTTCCTACACGCCCTTCTTCCTTAATGCACCTTTACTATTCTCTCCAATTTTTCTGCATAAGTATTCGAATTGGCTTGAGTTTTTCCATAGCTTTTCGCCAATCTTTCTCAATCATGTGTCTTTCCTGTTCTCTCCTTCCAATAGATTCATGCCACTGCATTTCTAGGCGCTATTGTTGTTGGAAAAAATCCTGGAGAACTTCTTGCATACTATTTGCCCTAGTCTTCTCTACAGTCACTCTCTGACATTCCCGATCAACCTTCCTTTTCTTATTTCTCATTAAGCATTCTTCTTCATTTTCTTCATCATCTTCAGACTAATTCAGACGTATCTCCAGCTGGTTTTTCCTTTTTTTCCCCTATTAAGCATCCTTTTCAGGGGTCACATGGCTGCCAACTCAAAAGTGCACATTGTTTCTACCCACGGATTTTCTTTTTTCAGTGTCCGACACCATTAGATTGTCATAACAATCCAGCCACAAGTCTCATACTATTAAGCCTATCCGCTTAATTAAACATCAATATTGGGATATGACACTCTTTTCATATTAGACATTACTCTTCTAAATTTTTTATCTGCAAAATTTCAACTTTGATTATAAAAATGATAATTTTTAACATCTACTTCCAAATTTCTTACCTTATGTTTCTTCTGCTCCCTTTTAATATCTTGTTGATTTGAATGCAAGGAAACTTGTGCCATTGCTTCACACTAGTGTAACAAATAACTCTCATTTCAACTAAATAAAAAGTATTTATTTTACTTCTTACAATTAATAAGGTCCCTTTTGTAACCTTCCATCTATTGAATTCTAACTTAAAATTCTTGGGAGGACAATTGCCAAACAAAAATATATTTATTTTCGAGTTGAGGGACATACTTGACACTCAAAAAAATGTATCCTTTTTCTAACTATATTTAGAAATTTATCATCAACAAGAAATACCTTACCGAAACCTCCACTTAGAATGGTTTTGAAGGACCCCCTTGCTAGGTAGTATGGAATGATGATGCTGTGTTGATTACCCAATCATTTTTGCAACCTTTGTTAAAGTTGAACTAAGAAATTTTTTGTACTCCAAATATACTCATTGTTTTCAACCAAGCTATGATACCAGTTATAATTTTTAATCAAGCAAATAAAATAAATAAATATATTTAAGACAACTATTAAGATAGACAAAAAAAAAAACACAACAAATTATAGTTGTTTGATGAAACTTGCCTATGTCTACTCTTGAAGCATGGAAATATCTTGTTAACCTTTAACCAATACACCACATCTATGGAATTATACAACTATGTATAAAAGAATATATACATCTGACTAGTGAAGAGATGGGAGAAGATGAATAGGTGTGACAATTGGGCTTTACATACCCAACAAAATGGTCATGTAGATTCTTCCCTATGATGTTCCAATAAAGGTGGACCCTTCCATGACTAACCTTGGATTTAATTTATAGTCATGGATTGAGCTTGGATCATTGTACTCTAGTGTTAGCCTTGTTGGCAATATGGATAAGTAGGATGAGTCAAGGTTTTCATTTATGACAACATATGTTTCATGATGAGATGGCAGAATGTACAGATGAAGACCCTAGAGTAAAACACAGAAAATTGTCGAAGTGTTAGATAGTTTCACTAGTAGTACAAGGATAATTTTTGAT
The DNA here is from genome assembly GCA_028749045.1 of Cupressus sempervirens. NCBI lineage: Eukaryota > Viridiplantae > Streptophyta > Pinopsida > Cupressales > Cupressaceae > Cupressus > Cupressus sempervirens. The sequence goes on along the minus strand of CM053787.1, from coordinate 773,969,898 downwards.
ATTGTGAAGTCTATCAATGACATTTCACACATGTGAAGTTAAGATTAGGTAGTGTAGATAGCCCTCATGACATGGCTATGTGTGCATTATGGTAGAGTCAATATGACATTAGTTATATCAGGTTTTCTAGTGAAGGCAATGAACAAAGAAAAATAAAGAACAATAGTAGAAAATGAGTAACAGCTTAAGGAACTATTCTTTTTTTTAAAAAATTACTTAATTATTTAGGGATGGAATCCTAGATGTTAATCCTAAGTTAGTATGGAATATTTTGTATTTAACCAAACACATGGAAGCATTAAAGCTATCTAGACAAAGTTTTGCAAAAAGGAAAGATGTAGATAAGAAATCATTGCTTGCAAAGTATGTAGGATGTATCTGAACTATGTATATCACATACAAGCTTATATGAAGGCTATTTGATGCAAATTCTAATGAAAGATTAGATATATGTGAAGTACAATAGTCAATAGTAAAGAAGCTATTGTGTCTACCTCATTTTGTATAAAATCACTATATTGTATAATTGCATGTTAGGAAAATGGGCTCTTCTTGCATACATATGTAATTGTACTACCAAATCCTAACATGGTTGAAGCAACTCCTAATAGGGTTGAGGCTTTTAATAGGGCCTAGCCCTCTAACAAGGATTGAGATACTATATGTACTTCATAGAATCCTAATAGGGTCAATATCCTTAATATGATTCCTTTTTCTTAGTGGATCATTTTGTGGATCATGTTGTAAAGTAATTAATAATATATAGTTGTGGGAAAACTTTTATAGAATATTGATTCACCCCCCCTCTCAGTTTTATCTATTTCTAACAACTCTTTGTTAATTACAATTGAAGTTGTAATTTAGTGGGAGAGGTTGATAATTTCCTAATGTAGTGTATATTTTTTATGGCTACATGGAAAAGGTCTTTAATCAAGTTTGAGTCACATATATGAAGGTCTCTTCATCTTCTATCCATGCTAAAATGCTATCATTTTCTATTCAGGTTGATTTAGTTTTTCATAAAGTGAGTTGAATTTATGCTAGGGAGTCTTTGCAAAATTTGTAGGATGGTTTTTGTTAGAATATTTAAAACAACTAAGAGAAGAGTGAATCAGTTATTCAAGGTCTATATATACCAATTGAACAAACACTCACTTAAACAACTTTAGATCTCATCATTCAACTGTTTGGTCTTGACTGTAAACTTTAGTAACATCAACTAGTAGTTTAGTGTCCTAAATAACTAACTTTTAGAATGTAAACGTTAATTAGTAAACCATAAAAATACCATCCACACAAGTTTGACACAAGGATATAATGTGGAAATCTAATTTGGAAAAAACTAGTAGTAACATGCTAACAAGTTTTCACCATTCTCAAGTGAGCTCTATTAGGAGCCAACCCTATCAAAGGTCACAAAACAAACTAGTAAATGTAACCTAGTTAGATAATTTAATCATCCTATTAGGACTATCCTTGTTAGAGGACTTTAAAACATTATGGTAGAATGTCACCTTGTTAAAGGATTTAGATATGACTATTAGATCAACCTTGATTAAAGGATTTCAAATATTCTTTACAATGATTAGAAAGTAACAACAAGTTTTGATTTGTCAAGTACAAGTCACTTTGCATGTAGAGATCTCAATTTGACTATAATGCATTGATTCTCTATCACACCTCCATTGTCATCCTTGTCATTGATTGTCTTGGTAACCCTTCAAGAAATCATTGTTATCAACTCTTCTTAGCCTTCTGCTTAGATTCTCTAGTTAATAACATTAGCATCTACTTCAAATCTATAGAGCATAGTCTCTCAACACTTTGACATTTTGTCCTTGTACCTCATTAAATAGGTACCTTTGATCCTTTTCTTCTTAAAGATCACTATAGATCTTAGGGTTACAAATAAATTCACCACATACAATGTATCCGAATGCCATCTTGTTCATGCTCTTCTCTTCTAGAAACTTCTCTTGGAATCCATCCCTTAGGTCATTTACTTAATGATCTCCTAGAATTAAGTGATTCAACTCATCAATTCTTATCTTCAACAATCTTTCCATGTACTAAGAAATCAACTTAGTCAACTAGAACTTATGATTTCTCATAAATTGTTAAAATGTTGTTCAAGTCAGCACTAAGTTCTAAAACTTGGTCATCACAGGGTTACTCAGTTTCTACTAAATTTCTTTCTTGACACATAAACTGTCACTTAGCTGATATTGATGCTAAGAGAAAACTAATTATGCTCATCTTGTTTTGCTTCTTGATCGTATCTAGAATCACTTGATTTATAGTTCAAGTTCCTCAATCTTCTACTCTAGTGCTTAGCCATACCTATGCATTTGATCTGTGTTTGATCACATCTTTAAGAATTTAGCATCACTGTCTTCTCCACTTGTAACATGATTTAGACAATCAATTTATCTTGTCAAAGTCCAATAAATCATGTGTCCATTTGTAGTTTCCTCTTGATAACTCAACCTTTTATCTAGATAGTTTTGTTATGAACAACTTCTCAAATCCTCTTCATCAATCAAATAGATATGACACTTAGATAAGGTAGGAAGTTATATAATCAATAGGTTTGACATCAATGACAACATAAAAATTGTTCGAATTGTAGTTTCCAACAATCTCCCTCTTTGAAATTGATGTAAACACCTCTAAAATTCTTTTAGTTACCATACAATCATAAAATTCTACTATCATGTAAAGCTCCCTCTATATGATGGGTTAGATCTTTAGTAATATCCTTAGTATTTTTTACTCTCATCCATGGAACTCTGATACATGTCTTTCTATCATACCAAATTTGGAAACACCTTAAGTAAATCTTATGAGTTCCCTGTAAGTGGTTTCTCCCTCTTGCATCATTATCTCATTATCTTCCACTTGATATCTCTTCATCTCTCGTCACTATCTCCCTGTAATCTTTTGTTTTCTCCATGGTAACTCCTCTAGCTAGCTCTCTCTTTCTTGATGTAAGAGCATACTGGGTGTAAGAGCAATCTTGCATCACACAAAGATATTTTATTTATTTTAAGAAGGACAAGTAGACAGGGTGGTTACTATTTATGGGAACTTTCTATTTTTAGTAAGTTTGTAATATGAGCTCAAAATGTTCTCATTTTCTACAAGAAGGCTACTCTACCATAAAAATATCATTACTCAAGCTTAAGTATCAAAGAAGTTATTGTGGAATTTCGGTGGAAACATTTGTAGAAAAATCTTCAAGCTCATCGTTGGAGGCCTTAGAGTGCCTAGATGAGGTCTGAAAACTCGATACAAGGGTGCTTGCATAGTTTTAAGCATGTAGATCAAGAGCTGGCATTTTTGAAAAGTGGTTATAATAGCCAATCGGAGTAATGGTTTGCGAGTTATGGACTTCCAAAGTTGGACTACTTAAAATATCTAAAATAATTGTCAAATATGTATTTGGCTGACTCTTTATGTATTTTTAGGGTCTGTTGGCCCTAGGTATTTAGTTTCAATGTCTACAACCTTCCTAGGTGGCATAAAATTGCCTATTTAATAAAGGCTCGAAACATTGTCTAAGAGAGCTCTAGGTGGTAGTTTGCAACTTAGTCTTGTAGATTGTTGCAATGAAGGCACCCATGTGGGTTAACATATTATACTTTTGAATTATATAATTCTACATTTACGATGCAAATAAGAAGTCCATATTTTGTTTTTGCATTTTTTGTTGTTTCTTTGTCGTGTTAAGTGTTTATGGTATTAAGGGGAGCACCCTTCATCATTTCTATCTTATTCAATATCTCCCTCTTTGACAAAAATACCAAAAAAATTTCAACTCATGCATCTTTCTCATATAGATACCTTCATATCATTTCTGAATTCTTAATTTGTCATCTTTGTATGACTAATCCATCATTATTTTGTTCTTCTTCACTTCTTCTTTAGACATCTCCTAAAGTAGAACTATCTACATCAATTTGTAAGATGTTTTTGATAAGCACATTTGATGCAAAACTTCAATTAAGCTTAAGTAGCTTTGTCTAGGGAAATCACCCCTAGTTTACCTCTAAGATATTCATGAGCATCTTTAGGAAAAGCTTTAGTGAATATATCAACTATTTTCACATTTATATTTAAATACTCCAGTTTGACTTTTTTTTGTCTTGAACTAGTTGTCTCAAATAATGATACTTGATAACAATATTCTTGGTCTTTTTGTGCATTGCTAGGTTCTTTCATATGTCAATAGCAGTTGTGTTATCACTATAGATAACCACTAGATTTGTGATCTCTTCCCTCTTACCTTTCAACAATTTCTTGATCCATATGATATTTGAAAAAATTACTATTATCACCACATATTCATCTTTGATTATTGATTAGGAAATGCAATGCTTCTTCTTGGCAGTCCATGAAATTAGTCTTTTTTCCAAGAAAGAATGCATTTCCAATTGTGCTTTATTTTTCATCAACTTTACTTGCCTAATCAAAGTCAATATGTACCCTCAATTTAAGCTTATCATTTCTCTTTTAGTACAATCTATAGTTTTTTGTTCCTTTCAAATATCTCAATATCCTTTTTCCTACCATCATCTAATTTTCCTTAGGAGTTGATTAAAATCTTGCAATTATCCCAACTACTAATGCAATATTAGGTCTATTATGAAGAACATATTATAGCTTTCCAATCATTGATCTGTATAATGTCTGGTTCACATTAGTAGAATAGTCATTCTTAGATAATCTATGTCTAGTGACCATAGGTATGCTATGTGGTCTTGAATCTTCTCTTCCAATTTTTTTTAGTATCCCCTTAATATATTTGGATTGAGTAATGAAGATTCCTTGCTACATTTGATACACTTGTAAGCCAAAAAATAATTTGATTTAACCAAATATCAGCAGTTAAAATCACTTCTTCATTTCATCAGTAAATTAGTTACATAATTCTCCCTTGCCTCAAAATACGATATCATCAAAAAAAAAATTCAAATAGCAATACCTCATTGTTTTTTAATGTATTGAACTACATATTGATGTTATCATTTATTCTTGCAAATACAATATTTACCAAATAGTTATGCACTCTTTCATACCATGCTCTAGGAGCTTGTTACAAACTATATAAATATTTCTACATTTTGCACACCATATTATTTTTTCTAGTGTCCACAAATCCTGCAAGTTTCTCTACGTATACTTCTTCCTCAAGTATCCCATTCAAAAATACTAATTTGATATCCATCTGAGCTATATCTTAAATCCTTTATAAAGAGAATATGATAGTAGTGTTATGACTCCTTCTAGTCTTGCTATAGGAAAATATATCTCCCCCTAATCAACACCTTCTTGTTGTGCATATCCTTTGCATACCAATCTAGCCTTGTTTCATGTGACTTCAACATTTTCATTTAGCTTGTTCCTGATTACCCACCTTTTTTCCAATAACATTTTTTTCTTTAGGTCTAGGTATGAGTGTCCATATGTCATTCTTTTCAATATGTTCAATTTATTCATTCATTTCTTTTTTCCAATCCCCATTCTCCAAAACATCTTTCCCAAATTTGAGCTCAAACTTATAAAGTAAGATCATGTATCACTTTTGAGTCTTTTTCTTGTCATAATATTAGATTCATCATCTCTGATGATTTGTTCAAATGTATGATGTCTCATCACATATTTTTCTAGTTCATGTTCTTTTCTTCTTTTTTATTCAATAGGTTAAACTTGAAAAATAATTTCAAGCTCGTTATCTCTTTTTGGTTCAAGTACTGGTTCAAACTACTCATGCTTGAATTTATCTTCCTCATGTTTGAAATCCTTTGTCTTTGACTCGACATCAATTTCCTATTGCTTGGCACCTGCAGTCTACTTCTTGACAATTGGTTGCTACAACTTGACATTCTTAGTTGATTGTAGATCTACATCTTTTTTTTCACTTGCTTAGGTGGGGCGCTATGAGAACTATTATTCACATATGCCAATGAAGTGTAATCTTTTGGTTTTGTCTTCCATTCAACATCATTCTCTTTTGTAAGCTCATCAACTTTTATGTTTACACTTTCCACAACTTTGTTAGTGTTAGAGTTCAAACACTTCTAAGGTTTTTTGTTTGTGTAGTAACCTAGGAATATGGCTTCATCACTTTTAGCATCAAATTTTCCATTTCTATTATCTTTAAGTGTGTAACATTTTCTTCCAAACAATTTTAAACACTTTACATTAGGAGCATAAGCATACCCTGATTCAAAAGGTGTAAATTTTTTACCTTTCTTGTCTTGTACTCTATTCAGGGTATAAATGAGTATACTTATAGCCTCTCTCTAGTAGTTCTATGAAATATTTTCTCCATCACCAATGTTCTTGCATAATCTGTGATTGATATATTTCTCCTTTTAACTATTCTTTTTTGAGGATGGGTCCTGGGTGCTGACATCTATTTTTTGATTCCTCTATCATTGCAAATATGTTAAATTCATTGGAAATAAATTCACTACCTCTTTCAGATCTCAGATGCTTCCTTGTCTCTTTTTTAAATCTGCCCAAATATCACTTAAATAATTGAAAAGCATCAAATTTTAGTTTAAGAAACATCACAATCATTATTATAGAGAAATCATCAATAAATAGAACAAAATATTTATCTCTGCAATAAATTTGAACATGAATAGGTCCAGATAAGTTAGTATGAACCAATTCCAAAATATTATTTTATGAATATGTCTTGCTCTTGAAACTAGACTTTGTCATTTTTCCCAATTGGCATTGTTTACTCATAGCATTATCAAATTTCTTCAATTTTGTGAAACCTCTTACTCTTTTCATTTTTCTGATGACAACGAATTTGTCAAAATTTATACGACATAACCTCTTGTGTCATAACCAAATATTTTCATGAAAGTGCAAACAAACATATCTCATCAAATAAGTCTAGATAAAACTAGTTACCTACAGTTTGATCACCACTTCCAATCAATTTACCATTTTCATCAAATATTTAAATGGCCTTTCTATGAGATAATTAAACTCTATAACCTAATTTTTTAAACTTTTACATACTCAAAAAATTATAGTTGAACCCTTCGACCCAATAAACAATGTCACACTTGGTCTTATCAGTCAGTTGTATTGATCCCTTTCCTTTCACAAGACACATAACATCATTATTAAATTTAACATAGCTACCCTTGTATGGTCCAATTTTCTCAAATTTATTTATATCAGTTGTCATGTGATTAGAAAAAACACTATTGATTTTCCATCTATTAGTTTTATTCATAGAAGAGATTAGTGTTATTTTCTCATCTTCATCAAAATCTTATTTCATAGAAACATATACTACTTCTTCAACATTACTTTCAAATTTAGTAACAGTTTCTTCTTCAAAAATATAATAGGATTTCTTACATTTGTCTTTGTAATACTTATTTCTCTTATTGCCTCAACCATATCTTCTTGCTCTGTACTTTGTTTCCTTCCTTTCATCCTTGTCTTCTCTATCAAGACATCTTGCACTGGTTTGACCAAATTCATTTCATGAAAAATAGTTATAGGAATTTTACCTTTGAATTTTTCTTTATCTCTTCCAAGTCTTGTAGCCATCAATTCTTAAATTTCATCAAGTTCATAATTAGAAATATCACTTTCACTTTTCACATGTTTTCCTTTTCTGCTCTTGTTAAGAACTAGTTATGATTTTAGAGAAGATTCAACAATAGTAGGACTATAATTATCAAAATTAGACACTTCAAAAGTAACAAGCCTACCAATCACACCTTCTAGAGTTAGGGTATTACCTAGAGTACATGTTATTTCATGTATTGTAGAAACCTAAATAGCATAAATAGGAAGTAGAGTTATCAATACCTTTCTTATTACTATGTCATCCTCAACCTTTCCACTTGTACCTCTAATATATTGACAACCTCTTTGATTCTTGCACAATAATAAACTATATTTTCACATTATATCTTTCTCATTTCATCAAATTTTCCCCTTAATATTTTTTATTTGGCTCTCATGATATTATCATCTCCTACATATGTGTCCTTCAATTCATCCCACATTTCCTTTGCATTCTTGGAATATTTTATGTGATCAAACTAATCATAACTTAGGCCTAAAGAAATATCCAACATTGGATGATTTCTCTCTTGCTTATCTTTTAGTTTTGGAGTAGTCAGAGGGACCTTTTTTATCTCTACATATAAATTGTCCACAAAATCTAGTGTAAAATTGTAGTTTTCAGTTATTTGTAGCCTCATTAATCTTTGCAAGTGTCTTGAAACTTTTCTCTATAAGAACCAACACTCTCATACCATTTTTTTTAATATTTAGGATACCTGGGGGGGAGGGGGGAGGGGGGAGGATGAATCAGTTATCCAAGGTCCAAATATACCAATTAAACAAGAAATCATTTAAACAACTTCATATCTAATCATTCCACTACTTGGTCTCTACTCTAAAATTTAGTAACATCGACTAATAGTTATTATCTTAAATAAAAGACTTGAAGAATGTAAACATTAATTAGTAAAACATCACAATAACATCCACACATATTTGACACTAGGATTTTAATGTGGAAACCCAATTTTGGAAAAACTACCAACAATATTTCACAATTTTTTCACTCTTCTCATGTGAGCACTATTAGGAGCCACCCTTATTAAAGGTTACAAAATACATTGTTAAATGTGTCCTGATTAAAGGATTTAATCACCCTATTAGGAGTGGTCTAGTTAGAGGACTTTAAAATATTCTATTAGAATTTCAGCCCATTAAAGGATTTACATATGACTATTAGGTCAACCTTGATTAAATGATTTCAAATATAGTTTCCAATGGTTAGAAAGTAACAATATATTTTGATTTGTCAAGTATAACTTATTTTGCATGTAAAGATTTCAATTCAGCTCATATGTATTGATTCATTTCTTGGCCTCCATTATCATCTCTATCATGGATTCTCTTTGAAATCTTTCAAGCAATTTCTCTCATCTCTTTTCTACCTTCTGTTTAGACTTTCTATTCAATAACATCAACAAGTTCTCAAACTCTTTGGATCATACCATAGATCTTAAGGTTATGATTAGAATCACCACATGTAATGAAACTAATCACCATCTTGTTCATCATCTTCTCTTCTAGAAACTTCTCTTGGAATCCATCCCTTAGGTCATTTAACTAATCCTCTCCTAGTTCATTAAATGATCAAACTCATCAATCCTTAGCTTCAACATGCTATTTAGATCCCAAGAAATAAACTCATTTGGATGGAAATTATGATTTCTCATAAGAAATTAAAATGTTGTTCATCAGCCAACGCAAATTTCTAACACTTGGTCATTATTGGGTTACATGATAGCTACTAAATTTCTTGCTTGACACATAAATTGTGACTTGGTCAATAGCAATACTCGGTAAACATTAATTCTTCTCTTATTGTTATGGTGTTGAGCCAATACTAGCATCACTCGACATATACTTCAAGATTCTTGATCTTCTACCCTTTTGTGTAGTTATGAATATGAATTTTGTTTATCTTTCATTGCATCCTTGAGACCTTAGCATTACTATCTTCTCCACTTGTAACATGATTATCTTGGAAAAGTCCAACTAATCAAGTGGTCATTTGCAGTTTCCTCCTCATAACTCAACCTTTCCTCTAGATACTTTTGGTATAAACAACTTCTCAAATTCACTTCATCAATCAAATCAATATGATACTTAGATCAGGTAGAAAAATGTATCACCAATATGTTTGACATCAATGACAACAATTGTTTTTCTTCTAATTTTGGTTTCCAACAGGTTTCAAGAACTCTTTCAAATCTAATTTGAAGCTTTTGAGAGCATTTCAAAACCCATTGATCCCTGTATTTCTTTTCATTTAGGTATCTTTATTTCCAATTCATTCCTTAAATATTTCCTTTATAGAACTAGTGGTTAAAGTTGTGGAAGCCTTTGCACAACCCGATGATAAGGTTCAGTGATCTTAGAAAAACTTTTGGAATTTGTTCTCAGTAATTGATTTTATGAGATCCTTGTTAAAACTCACTACTTATGCTAAGGGAGGCAAGAAAAGAAATTCAATTATGTTTCAAATTAAGGGAGCTTATACAAATCCTATGCATTAAGTTGAGAGGATTTGACCTATTTTTAATATAGATAAAATGCTTTATTTTCTTACCTTCTTTTAGGCTAGCATTTTTTATTATCTTTTCATTTGATCTTTCAATTACAATTACCTATTTTTTATTTATTGGATATTGCCACAAAAAAATTTCCATAAAGGTTTTGAGTGCCCCTTTAAAAACACTGTACCCCCTAATAAAAAAACATCTAGATATAAAAAGGATAATTTATAGTTCTCATATAAATTGATGTTCTCTAACCATTCTTTTCCCTTTCTATAAAATAGAATTTTAGACACTAGCATTCAATTTACATCTTATATTAATATAATACATCTTATGTGATATCCCCAATATTATTAAAAAATAATTTTTGGTTATGTGGCCAACAATCAATGTTTTTATCTCTTGGGCCCACTTTATATTTTATTTTTGTTGTAACTAGTTGGCCTATCAAATTTTTTGTAATCCTTTAGGAAGCTTCCTTAGAGCCCTTTATAAGGAAATCTTGTAGGCTTTTTTGGGTATGCAAATTGAATTATTTTATTGTATGTAAATTCCTGTTGGAGTTTTGTGTTGTTCACCATTTTGGAAGTGAGAGATCTTCCCTACATGGCTCTTGTGGTGTTGATGGGAATTTTATAGTTGTCTTTAATTAGTTGAATCTCACATTAATATCTTCATTCCATATGGTTTTCAGCTCCCTTTCCATAGCCTTCATATTCCTTTTGCACAGCCTTGAATCTCTCCCATGCATAGCATCAGGTTCCCTCTGGCAAGACACTAGCCTCAGCTCTGTTTAACATTGTCTCGAGCTCATTCTAAAATGACCTTGCCTACCTCTAGCATGGCTTCCTCTGGTGGTTTCCCTTGGGTGGTTTTCCTCGGACACTTTCTATTGGGTGGCCTCCCTCTAGTTGTTTCCTTCAAGTGGTTTCCCTTAGGCACTTTCCATGAGGTGGTCTCCCTTGGGTAATTTCCCTCCAGTGGTTTCCCTCACATGGTTTCCTTCGGGCACTTTTCTCTTAGGTGGCTTCCATTAGGTACTTACTATTAGGTGTGTTATTAAGAACATTATAGTGGTATGAAAGTTGGTGATCTTTCTAGCCTATTGTTGATATTGGATGTCACCAAGATCTTGATCATTAGGAAGAATGGGTGAATTAAGCATAGATATAATCCAACTTCTAAGGGAGCTAAAAAGAGGACAAAAAACTAAGTTAAACTTTTTTGAATGGACAACAACATATTGGCAAGACCTTGGCGAAGGGGCAAGAAAAAATCAGTGAGACCCTTCAACTTTTGTGACAAGGAAGGGAAAATGGAGGACACAATGTGCATGGTGATAATTCTATCAATGAGAGGATTCACACAAAGTGATCCATACATGACCAATGATGCTAACATTTCCCGAATGGTTAGAACAACCCATTGAGTAAGAGTTTACCTTCCTCAAGATACAAGATCAATTTTAACAAGAGTGCTTTGATGCCAAATTTGGTGTAGAATTATCCTTCAAGAATAATGTGGAAGAAATATTCTAGGAGGTAGGTCTATTAGAAGTAGATAATACTGATAGGGGGGAGGCACCAGGGAGAAGGGAATAAGTATTCTACAATATTTTGTTAGAGTAAAGTGTTAATTTCATTTAATTTATTAAATTCTCTATATTATCTTCTTAAGATTTCACATGAAGCACATTTTGCATTCTCATTTAATAATTAATTAGTAATTATTAAATAGCATTTATCTTTTAAGTTACCATTTTCAGGTTTTGATCTCCTTCTCTAAGGATAGATCATTTGTAATTATCTCTCAACTTTTTCATTTTTGAGAATACAATTTGCATATTTTCAAAACAAAACCCTAGCATCGTCTTATCTTTTTCTTCTTTGTGAAAGGTTTTTACATGTAGGTATTCTTTGGGCTTTGCAAATTTGTTTCTCTCAAATCCTTCATGGTATTAGAGTTAGATTTTTGAGTATTTTTTGTGAAAAGAAGGGGTCTCTGATTTTCAAAGCACTTTGAGGCCGAAAAAAACTCATGGTTGGATTCAAAAGGCATCAAAGCCCCATTTTCATATAAAGTTCATCCATTTTGGACAACGTTGATCTGGGAGGCAAACTTTGTTTTCCCAACAAGGTCATATAGCCTCCTACAGACGTTTATGAGAAAATTATATATATATAATATATATATATATATAGATAGATAGATAATGGCCCATAGGCCATTTTTCTACAACATAGAGGTACCTTCCAACACCACTACCATTTAACAGTGTCATCTACACTTTCCTAGTGTTGCTCATGTGATTCTAGCTCGCTACCACTAGACACTTCCGCCACCCCTAGAATCTATCCTGCTACTACTAGGCTTTGCTTAGCCTCTGCCTCTGGTACCACTACTCAGCCAATGGTGATGTATTTTTAAATTTATTTTTTAAACAAAAAATTTCATTTTCTTGCATTTTTGGGGGCCCTGTTGTTTTTCTATATCTTGAGCATAAAGTCTTTTTTCAATCCGAAAGAAGTGCTAAAAATCTAATTCCAAGATGGAGATGATGGATAAGTTATTTTTGGGATTGTTTTCCAATTTGGTACCTATTTTGGTGCTTGAAGTCTATCGATGAATTGTATCTTTTGGAGGGCATAACTTCTTCGTTATAGCTCTATTTTATGATTCAAAAAAGTATTGAAAAGATCTCAAAAAATTACTAGATTCTTTGTCATTTTACCAGTATTTTGTACTAGGTATTTGTGATTTATTTCTAAATCTTTTATTCTCTTTTCTCACTTACACATTCCTTCTATAAGCTAGGGTTTAGTTATTTGCATTGTGGGGGTGTTTTAATATTATTTTTAGTTATTGTATTAGCATATCAGAAACATTCAAAAACCCCTTCTAAAACAATGGTCGAGACCTCTTCTTGTCTAGTAGTTCTAAGCCCACACAACTATCATACATGGAAAACCCATATGGAGTGAATTCTACGTTCAAAGGGTTTGTGGTCTTGTCTAGATATAGTGCAACTAGTTTTTCAAAGTCAATACCAGGCTTTGCATCATAGGAATAAGATGGATGAAGCCATGGATCTAATTTTTTTGAGTGTTTCAGACAACTTACAGTTTCATCTTGAAGAGTGTTCCACTCCTCAAGAAATGTGGGACAAGTTTAAAGACTTGTTTTGCACCATCAACAAATTTAGAGCACTTCAGATTGAGGCAGAGCTTACTTCTCTTGTACCCAATGCTTTCCCCTCTATTGAGGACTTTCTTATGAGGTTCAAAAAATAGAGGACTTTGTTACAGGAATGCGGGAAAGAAAAGAGAAATAAGAAATGTATCTATCTGATTCTCTCTAGGCTTTGAGGAAATTTTTTGATGTAGGAGCATCCTAAGTTGCCTTGTTATCCTGCTCATGTGCCTAGTAGTCCTTCATCTGCCTATTAGTTACTTCATGTGCCTAGTATTCCTTCATGTTCCTAGTAGTTTCTTCATGTGCATAGCAGTTCTTCATGTGCCTAGCAATTCCTTTATGTGCCTAGTAGTTCCTTCATGTGCCTAGAAATTCTTTCATGTGCCTACCAATCCAGTTTTCTTCATGTGCCTAGCAATCTAATATTCTTCATGTGCCTAGCAATTCCTTTATGTGCCTAGCAATCTAGTTTGCTTCATGTGCCTAGCAATCCAGTATTCTTCATGTGCTTAGTAATCCAATTTTCTTCATGTGCCTAGCAATCTAGTTTTCTTCATGTGCTAAGTTACTATAGCAATTCCTTCATGTGTTGAGTTATTATAGCAATTCCTTCATGTGCTGAGTTACTCAGTGTGTGCTGAGTTACTCAGTGTATGTTGAGTATTTCTTCATGTGCCGAGTTACTCAGTGTATGTTGAGTGTTTCTTCATGTGTTGAGTTACCTAGTGTATGCCGAGTGTCAATATTTGGATGTGATTTTGTGAGCTGACTTGCAGGATTTATTTTGTTTGCAACATTTATGTTAAGATATTTTCTTGGGATGAGTCTAGACCATCGTTGGGTCAGGCGTCCTCTTATGTAATGATTCTAGAATGATCTATAAGCCATTTTGGTAAGTATAAATAGAGTGTTTAGGCTTAGAGTTAGGCAAGTTTTTGGTGAAGAAGATTTTAGAGTAGAATTGAAGTTGCAAATTTGTTGTTGGATCTTTATATGTGAATGTGTTGTAATTGACTGTAACCTAGAAGGCCTTACAGTTGGGCATGTATGAAGATGTTTTCATGAATCAATAAAAGTATTTTACTCTTCTTCCTCCTTTGGTTGTTATTCCTTGTGTTTGCTTCCATTGTGTTAACTCTTGCAAGGTGGTTTGGATAGCTAGGTGAGCCTTTGGCCCTAGTTATTCATCCTTTGCCTACATCAGTTGGTATCAAAGCTTGAGGTTCATCCTTGGGGAGATTGGATTGTGTAGAATTGTGATTTGGATTTGGTTGTAGGGTGGTAGATCTGTGGATTTGACCTATAATTTGCAGAGGGTTATGATCTTGCAGGAACCTAATTTGTAAAGATGGTTCATGGTAGAAGAAATGTTGATGATGGTATATTGGATTAGTAGAGACAAATTGCAGCTAGATTAGATGTTGTAGAGATAGCCCAGAGGAGAGGAGCACATCTTGATTATGTAAGTGATGATGAAGCAACAACACCAAATCATAATCTAGAACCGAAAGAAGATCAAGATGAGGAAAGATTGTTGCAAGTTTTGTCTAGGGAAAATTCAAAGCCTTCTATAGAAGTTTTTCTCTATGATGGAAAACTAGATACCAATGCTATGTTGGATTGGATCTCTAATATGGAGAAGTTCTTTGAGTATGAAAACACTCTTGATAATAGAAAGGTGAAGATTGCAATCACTAGGCTAAAAGGTCATGCATCACTATGGTGGGAGCACTTGCAAACTAATAGACAAAAGGAGAGGAAAGGAGAAGATCAGAACTTGGCCAAAGATGGTGAACAAGGTAAAGAAAAAATTCCTCCCTGTTGATTACTAAGTTAGCCTATTGAGAAAGATGCAAAATTTGAAACAAAAGTACATGACTATGAAAGAATATATAGAGGAATTCTATAGATTGGACATCAAATTTGGACATGTAGATGATAATGTTGAGAAAATTGCAAGGCACATTAATGGATTGAGATCTAGAATACAAGATGAAATAAGTTTTATGAAGCTAGAAAGTGTAGAAGAAGCATATCAATATTCCTTGAAAGCTGAGGAGATCTTGACAAAGAAGCATGAACAAAGACAAAGAGGTAGAGGTTGTAGATTCCAAAGAGGTAGAGGTAGATCTTATGGAGAAAGTGGTAGATATAACAGTTCTATGTAGGATAAATGCAAATCTGAATGGAAAAGTGGTAATTCTTACCGAGGAGGAACTAATTCTTACTGAGGAAGAGGTAAATTTTACTCTAGAGGTGGATTTCATGGTAATTGTTTTAGATGTGGCAAAGAAGGCCATAGATCTTTTGAGTGTAGATCCTCTAAAAGTAGGCAAGGTAAAAAAAATGCTATGATTCAAGAAGATGATGAGGGTTCACCAAGTGGATATGAGGTAGGAGAAAATCTAATGGTGAGAAGATTCTTATGTAATAAAGGAAGTGGCGAGGAACCTGTTTTAAGGAGAAGTCTATTCAAAACAAGATGTAAGATTGCTGGAAAATGCTACAAAGTGATCATTGATAGTGGAAGTTCTACAAATTTGGCATCAGAGGAGCTAGTTACAAAGTTGTAGTTGCAGAGCCTGAAACATCCCAAACCCTATCATGTTTTGTGGATCAAAGATGAGCGTAAGATATTGGTAAGTGAGAAATGCCTTGTGAAGTTAAAAATTGGACATTACTTTGATGAAGTTTTGTGTGATATTATGCCCATGGATTGTTTTCATATTTTGTTGGGTAGACCTTGGCAATATGATAGATATGTTGTACATGATGGAAGATTGAAGAAATATACTCTTTGGGTAAATGGGAAGAAACATACATTGCTGCCTTTGATTGAAAGTCTAGATGAGGTTAATTGTACTACTATAAAAATTTGCATGGTTAATGGGAATAAATTTGAAAAGGAAATGAAAAGGAATCAACTCTATTTTTCCATAGTTCCTAGAGGACCGAGTGTTGGTAGTAATGGGCAAGTAGCAGAAGCTAGTCATGACTGAGTGACAGATGGTAGTATTGACTGAGTGCTAGAAGAAATTGTAGAGTTATTGCATGAGTATAAAGACATTATTGTTGATGATATCCTAGATGGTTTACCTCCTGTAAGAAGTATAAATCATTGTATGGATCTGATTCCTGAACCTAGTTTGCCAAACAAAGCACCGTATAAATTGACACCTACAAAGAATGAAGAACTTAACAGACAAGTGCATGAGTTGTTGCAAAAAGGTTTGATCAAAGAAAGTTTTAGTCCATGTGATGTACCTACTATATTAGCACCTAAAAAGAATGGAGAATGGAGAATGTGTATTGATTCTAGAGCCATTAACAAGATAACAGTGAGATATAAGTTTCCTATGCCAACGATGGATGACATAATGGATTTTTTGAGTGGAGCAAAGTATTTCACCAAGATTGATTTGAAGAGAGGCTATCATCAGATCAGAATCAGAGAAGGTGATGAATGTAAGACTACTTTCAAGACAAAAGATGGTTTGTATGAATGGTTGGTTATGCCTTTTGGTTTGACTAATGCACCTACTACTTTCATGAGGTTGATGAATGAAGTTTTGAAATTTTTTTTGGTAAGTTTGTGATTGTTTATTTGAATGATATTCTGATATTTAGTAAGACTAAGGAAGAGCATCTTGAGCATATTAGACAATTAATGTAGAGGTTGAAAGAGGAAAAGTTGCCGATTAATCTGAAAAAGTGTTCTTTTATGCAAGAGGAGATTGTGTATTTGGAATTTTTGATTTTAGTTGATGGATTAAAGATGGATCCTAAGAAGGTTAAATCAATTTTGGAATGGCCTACACCTAAGAATGTGAGTGAGGTAAGATCATTTAATGGTTTGGTTAGTTTTTATAGAAATTTTATAAAGAATTTCAGTGTTGTTTGTAATGCTATGACTGAAACAATGAGGGGAGATTAAAAGAAATTCAAGTGGACACATGGGGCTGATAAGAGTTTTGAGACTCTAAAATAAAAGGTTGTTGAATTACCTATATTAGCTTTGCCTGATTTCAACAAAGTATTTCAAGTTGAATGTGATGCAAGTGGTAATCCAATAGGAGCTGTATTAAGTCAAGAAGGTAAGCCTGTTGCTTTCTTTAGTGAAAAGTTGAATGATGCTAAAAGGAAATATTCTATGTATGACCAAGATTTTTATGCTATTGTTCAAGCATTAAAGAAGTGGAGACATTATTTGATGCCTAAGGAATTCAGGTTGTATATTGATCATAAAGCTTTACAATACTTGGGATGTCAACAAAAATTTAATCAAAGACATATGAAGTTGGTTGAGTACTTGCAAAGTTTTACATTTTTCATTAAGCATAAGAGTGGATTAACTAACAAAATTGCTAATGCATTATGTAGAAGATGCTCTTTGTTGACTTAAATGAAGGTTTAAGTTCTTGGTTTTGATGAGATGAAAGAGTTATATGATGTTGATCCTGATTTTTTTGAAGCGTGGAGGGAGTGCAAAGCACCAAATTTGATAGATCACATAAGTAAGTATGATGAGTATTTCATTGAAGAAGGTATGTTGTTCAAAGGTGTTTAGTTGTGGATTCCTAGAAGTCTTATGAGGTTGAATCTTATTAAGGAAAAACATAGTGGTGAATTAGCTAGACATTTTGGCATTGATAAGACATTGAGTTTTCTGAAAGAGAAGTATTATTGGCCACAAATGTATAAGGATGTTTCAAAATTTGTAAAGAGTTGTGGAGTTTTTCAAGTTGCAAAGAGAGTGACTCAAAATACTGGTTTGTATACACCTATTATTGTTCTTGAGAAACCTTGGACTGACATCAGTATGGATTTTGTTCTTGGATTGCCTAAGACAATGAAGGGGTATGATTCTATATTTGTTGTACTAGACAGATTTTCTAAGATGACTCATTTTATACCATGTAAGAAGACATCATATGCTGAGCACGTTGCTGAAATTTTCTTTAAGGACACTGTGAGATTGTATGGATTACCAAGGAGCATTATTTCTGACAGGGATAGTAAGTTTGTTGGTTATTTTCTACATTTCATCCACAAACAGATGCTCAAACAAAGGTTGTGAATAGAAGCTTGGGTAATTTGTTGAGATGTTTAGTTGGGAATAAGCCAAGTAATTAGGAGATGGTATTGGCACAAGCTAAATTTGCATATAATAATTCTATGAATAGGAGTACAGGAAAGACACCTTTTGAGATTGTTATTGGAATGCATCTTAGAGGTATATCAGATTTGAGAGATGTTGCTAGTGAAGAAAAACAAAGCGCTACAGGAGCAAAATTTGCTGATTTTATGGAGTCTTTGCATAGGAAAGTAAAGTTGAGGTTGGTACAAAGTAATCAAAAGTATAAGGAGAATGCTGATCAATCTAGAAGACACCATGATTTTCAAGTTGGTGATGAGGTGATGGTTCATCTAAAGAAAGGAAGATTCCTAGTTGGAACATACAGTAAGTTGAAGATAAAGAAATTTGGACCTTGTAAGATCTTGAAGAAGTTTGATAGTGGTAATTCTTATGAAGTTGAGTTACTTGATGACATGGATATATCTCCTATATTCAATATTGCAGATTTGTATAAGTATCATGAGTTAGAGGATGAATTTTTTGTATCAGATGACTATACTATGAAGAAGATTGAAGAAGTTGAATAGATATTGGATCAGAGAGTTGGCAAGAGCACAAGAGGAAAAGATTACTTTGAATATTTGGGGAAGTGGAAGAAAAAACTTATTGAAGATGCTTCATGGATTTCTCAATTTGAGTTGGATTTAGCTCAAGTTGAGACATCTCAATGATTTAGGAGAATCATTTCTTTCAACCCTAGTTGTCTAATGCAGGAGCATCCTGGGTTGCCTTTTTATCCTACTCATTTTGTTCATTTAGAAGTTCCTTCATGTGCCTAGTAGTCCTTCAGGTGCCTAGTAGTTCCTTCATGTGCCTAACAGTCCTTCATGTGCCTAGTAGTTTCTTCATGTGCCTAACAGTTCTTCATGTGCCTCGCAATTCCTTCATGTGCCTAGTAGTTCCTTCATGTGCTTAGAAATTTATTCATGTGCCTAGCAATCTAGTTTTTTTCATGTGCCTAGCAATCCAGTATTATTCATGTGCCTAGCAATCATATTTTCTTCATGTGCCTAGCAATCTAGTTTTCTTCATGTGCCAAGTTATTATAGCAATTCCTTCATGTGCCAAGTTACTATAGCAATTTCTTCATGTGTTGAGTTACCTAGTGTATGCCAAGTGATTCTTCATGTGTCGAGTTACTCAGTGTATGTTGAGTTACTTAGTGTATGCTAAGTGTTTGTTCATGTGTTGAGTTACCTAGTGTATGCCAAGTGTCAGTATTTGAATGTAATTTTGCGAGTTGACTTGTAGGATTTATTTTGTTCATGAAATTTATGTCAAGATCTTTTCTTGGGATGAGTCTTGACCATCATTGGGTCATTCTTCCTCTTATGTAATGATTCTAGAATGATCTATAAGCCATTTTGGCAAGTATAAATAGAATGTTTAGGCTTAGAGTTAGGCAAGTTTTTGGTGAAGAAGATTTTAGAGCAGAACTGAAGGTGGGAATTTTTTGTTGGATCTTTGTATGTGAATGTATTGTAATTGGCTGTAACCTAGAAGGCCTTACACTTGTACATGTATGAAGATGTTTTGATGAATCAATAAAAGTATTTCTCTCTTCTTCCTCCTTTGGTTATTGTTCCTTATATTTTCTTCCATTGTGTTAACTCTTGGAGGGTGGTTTGGGTAGCTGGGTGAGCCTTTGGCCCTAGTTATTCATTCTTTGCCTATGTCAATTTTAGATTTTCTCTTCTACCTTCGATTCCACTATGAATGCCTTGGGTCCCAGATTTACCATGCCCACTTTTGAGGTCTTTTGTGATCGAGTGACTAGAGAGCATTCCAGGCTTACACAGTTGGACATTATAAGCAATTCAAAGACATAGGAATTGGTTTCTTAGAAATCTACAAGGAAAAAAAAGAAAAAACTAAATACCAAGATAGATTTAGTAGGAAATGTGAGTTCCTCCAAGCCTACTCCTAAACCAGATGCTCAAAAATCCTCTTAAAAGGGTAAATATTTTAAGTCTCGTGAGTCTTCCACCAAGACTAATATGTTTACATGTGATCCTTGTAGGTTTTTTAGTGAGGAAGGACATGTAGTTTCTAGGTGTTGGAAACATCTTGAGAATTTGGAGGAGTCCATGCAACAACATAGTATTGCTTCTTTGAAGCCACGAACTCCTTCCTTAGGGAAAGGGCATGCTCTTTTTGCATGAAAATTATCCTCTACAACTACTTGGATTCTTGATTCCAAAGATTCACACCAAATGAAACACTCACCTAATATGGTTACTTCACTTGCTCAATGTTACTACACAGAATGTAGTTAGCAATTCTACACATCTTTCAATCATAAGTTTAGGAACTATATCTTTAGAAGGTGGTTCACTATAGGATGTTCTCTTGGTTCTGAATATTTCTATGAACCCCCTATCCATCTTACAGATTTGTCATTCTGGCTTTGGAAAGACTATTGAGTTCTCACCACATGATGTGGTTATTTGAGACCTGCATGATCCCGACTTGGTTATTGCTACAAGGAGTGTTTATTTTCAATCTCACTTATATCAATTTAATGGCTTTGAGAGCTCCAATTCTGTAGACATTTCTCTCATTGGTCATGCAAAAATAGTGGTCAAAATTTGGTATGAGTGTTTTGGCCATGTCAACTATATATATCTACAACAAATGAGTACACAGGAGCTAGTGAATGGATTACCTCAGCTCTCTTGTATTGACAATGTCTGTCAAGGTTGTGCACTTGGAAAAACATCATAGAGATTCCTTTTTGGAAGGTAGATCAACATGTGCTAAGGTACCATTCAAGTTGATACACAATGATCTTATGTCATTTCCCACCTTATCACTTTCAGGTGCTTGATATGTGCTCACCTTCATAGATTACTTCTCTAGACACACATGGGTGTACTTTTTGAAGTACAAATCTGACATCTTTGATTCATTTCAAATATTTAAGAAATTTTTGTTGAAGCATTCTAGTCTTTCTGTTAGGCGTATATGCACTAACTATGGAGGGGAATATGTGAATCAATCTTTAAAATATTTTTGTACTGAACATGGTTTACAATATCAATTCATAGTTCCCCACACCCCACAACAAAATGGGGTTGTAGAGAGAAAAGAACATAGCATTATGGGAGATGGCTGATTGTATGATATAGTCTCAAGCTATGAGTTCTTCATTTTGGGTTGAGGCTATCAATTGTGCCAACTATATTCAGATCAGATGCTTTACACACCATTGTGACACTTGACACCTAAGGAGGATTGGAATTATGTGAAGCCTAATGTTTCTACTTTGTGCATTTTTGTAGTGCATCTTGGGAATTTATTCCAGACACTCGACACAAATTTATCAAGAAGAAGACCCAAACACTCATTTTGTGACTACTATGTGGATGTGAAGACATACGAGTTGTTTGATCTTGATTCTAGAGATGTCTTGTTTTAGTGAGATGTTTAGTTTGATGAGCATTATTGTCCATCTCCAGCTTCTTTCTCACTACCCAATACTTCCTCTATTCCTCCATTGGATTATGCATCCTCAGAGGAAGATCTTGATATTGATCCCACTTCACCACCTCCACCAAGTGTTTTGAGAGTGCCCAAGTGGGCTCATGATATTGTTGATGTAGCTAGACCATTGGTAGGTGATTCTATAGATACTCTTCACACTTGTGCTTCGACTGTAGGTAGTTTACCTTTGAGCCATGCAATTTCAAATGATCTGTAGAGTTTTTCAAAGGTGATAGGACACTCAAAGTGGGATAGGGGTATGGATGATGATTACTGTTCTTTGATGAAGAACCACACATTGGATCTTTGTCCTCTTTTAAAAGGAAGAAAGCTAGTTTGGTGTCGGTGGGTGTACCATACCAAGTATGGTGCAGATGGTTCTATTGATAGGTACAAGGCATGTCTTGTTGCAAAGGGTTTTTCATAGGTTGAGGGTATTGATTACTCGGAGACCTTTTCCCATATTTCCATGATGAATTATATTCACCTTTTATTCTCTCTAGTATCTTCATGGGGATGGACAATTTATCAGATGGACGTGAAGAGTGTCTTTTTGAATGGAAACCTTCAGAGGAGATCTACATGGAGCAACCTCATAGTTTTGTGTAGGATTCTTCATTAGTATTCTATTTTTAGAGGTCTTTATATGGTCTCAAATAGGCCCCTAGCACTTGGTATGAGAAAATGGATTCCTTCTTGCTTGCTTCATAGTTCAATAAGTGTCATTCTAATCCTACAATTTACATTCATCATCATGGGGCTGACTTATTGATACTTGTGCTTTATGTAGATGACCTCATCTTTACATGTAGCTTATTCTCCATGATACAAAGTGTTCAACAAGAATTGAGAGAGAAGTTTGAGATGACAGACCTTGGAATTCTCCACTATTTTTTTGGGCCTATAGGTTAATTTGTCTTTGGATGGGATTGCCATACTCTAGAAGATATTCTATGCTCTTGATATGTTTTAGAGATTTCACAAGCTTGATTGTAAGCCTTCTCCCACATCTTTTCAGTAAGGTGTTGTTTTATCTACCACTTGCTCTACTCTTACAGTGGATTTCACTCTATACACATGTCTTATGGGTAGTTTGTTGTTCTTGACACACATATGTCCTAATATTTCCTACGTGGTTGGACTTGTCTCTCAATTATCCCATGATCCACATGAGAGTCATTGGAAAGATTCTAAATATATCTTGAGGTACATTAGTGGTACAACATGTTATGACATTCACTACACATCAAGGGATCCTTACATTGTTGGTTTCTTAGATTCAGATTGAGCTGGTGATATTGATGATCACAAGTCTTCTTCTAATTTTTTCTTCTATCTTGGTTCTAGTCCCATTACATGGTCTTGCAAGAAGCAGCATGCTCACACATTATCATCTACAAAGGCATAATACAAGGCAGATATATTGGCTAGTCAGGAGGTTTTGTGGCTTCAATAATTGATAATAGAGTTTGGATTTCCTCATGATAGTCCATCCTTTCTATGGTGTAATAATCAGACTGCTATACACATTTCCCATAACCCAGTAGAGCATCAACAGACCAAGCACATTGAGCTTCACATACACTTAATCAGGCATCTAATTTAGGATGACACCTTGAGCTTGGAGCTCATTCATACTATTGAGCAGGTTGCAAACATCTTCATTAAACCTTTTACATTCTCGTGACATCTTCAGCTATGTTCTATGCTTGTGCTGAAGGAAGTTTTCCTTAGGGGTTCACAACAATGAGCTCTTCCTTCCTTCTTTTGCTTGCTATCTCTTTTTGGAGTAGAGTTTTTCCCATTGGATTTTTTCTATTTCTCTATTTCATAGAGATTTAATTGTGATTGGGTACCTCATGACACCTTGTTGCCAGGACCCAAGTTTACTTTCAGCAATACATTGTAGCTTCCTTACTCTTTCTACATTATTTGTAGTTGCATTGTTGCTCATCTTAAGGGGGGCTATTAGAGTAAAGCATTAATTTCATTTCATTTATTGAATTTTCTTTATTCCCTTCTAAAGATTTCACTGTCTGCACCTTTTCCATTCTCGTTTAATAATTAATTAGTAATTATTAAATAGCATTTACCTTTTAGGTTACCCTTTTTGGGTTTTGATCTCTTTTTATAAGGATAGATCATCTGTAATTATCTCTCATTTTTCTCATTTGTGAGAATATAATTTGTATATTTTTAGAGCAAAACCCTTTCCTCCTCTTTTCTTTTTCTTCTCTATGGTAGGTTTTTACATGCAGGCATTGTTCAAGCTTTGTGGATTTGTATTGCTCAAGTCCTTCATATTTTTCCCACAACTAGGTGTTATTAATTATATTACAACATGCATATGAAATTAAAACAACAATGTTGAATAGTAAATAAAAACATACATAGAGAGAACTCATCATATCAATAATTTTTCACTAGGGGAACCTAGGCCAAGGGATATCCCCAATGGGGATGGCACCCATAGAGTGATCCAATAAAAAAATGAAACTTGTTATGAATATTGACCTTGCTAGGAGTATATGAAGTACATATAGTGTCACAGTCCTTGTTAGTCCTTGTTAGAGGACTAGGCCTTGTAAACAACCTCAACCATGTTAGGAGTTTCTTTAACCCTATTAAGATTTGGTATTACAATAACTATATAAAAGAAGAGTTGACTACCATAACATGTAATTATATAATATTGTTCTTTTATACAAAATGAGATAGATACAAAACCTCTTTACTATTGACTATTGTACTTTGCACAATCTTATTTGACATCAAAATTTGCATCATAGATCTCTCATACAAGTTTACATTTCATAAACATAGTTTTCATAATGATCATTGAAATGTCCCTTTTCTGATTTTTATGTGATATTTCAAGCCTCTAATCAGATCCTTAAGATCAAACAATGAATCTTTCAAAGATCCACCAATTTCTCAATAAACCCCAAATTGGGTATGCCAAAAATAGTGCCAAAAACTTCACAGCTTCACATATTATTAGTAAATCTGAAAGTCGACATTTTTACAGAAATTTGAGCAGCATAACAGCCTATAAAATGAAATTTCCAGATCTATATAAAATGCACACAATAGCTCCCAAATGGAGGACAAAAACAATGCTCATCGGGCTCCCGAAAATAGCACAAAATAGCCCGGAATCACCACAAAAACTTAATAATCTACCATAGAAGTATAATCATATCCAAATAAATATTTTCAGCTCTATTTTAACATCTAAAAGTATGAAATACAGCAGCAACCAAAACTGATATGAAATACTCAACCGAAAATAACAAACTCTTACAAAAAATACACCCGAAAACCCACAAATTTGCATTGTTTAGCACAAAGGCAAACTCTGTATGAGCATGTACATGAAAAGGCTTCAAACTCACATCCTTAGCCTTCCTGGAAACCTAAAAACTCCCATTCTTAGGTCTCCTTCTCCACAGGTTTGGTAGCTTCTGAAGAATAACAAAGAAATGAGAAAAAATCAAGTTCTGGAATGAGCCTAGAATGCCTCCAAACCCCTTAAAAGAGGGCATAACCCTAACTCACATCCAAGAGGGGTTAATAAAACATATTTTAATATTTATTAGTCCATTAGCTTCCAAAGATCATGCCCTTTTTTTGAAACTTCACCTTTTTGGGCATGCCCGCCTTAGAAAAGATTATTATTTGAAAAAGGACATGACAAGTCCTCCCCTCCCAAATATTGCTTGTCCTCAAGAAATGGCTAAAAAATAGACCAATAAAACCACCTAGATCCCAAATGTAGTCATGAACTATACTACTATCAATTAACACAGGCTCCTACAATATCCTCTGCAATATAACCAAGAGGAATCCATAACCAAACTAACAATTATAGTTCAACCAAACTCCAAAATCACCACTACCACAGTTAGAAAACCATGAGACACAAACTCTTAGAACATCAAAACCCAAGTAAAGTGGACAAATCAAACTGTCAACATAGTAAATACCATCAACACATCCCACTGGCCTATACAGAATGTACAATCTGACTCTGCAACAATGGTGAATGCTCCCGAATGAAACTGTACCAAGTATGGAGAATCCACACATTATACAACTCCTACAGTCAACACAACTCTACAAATCACTGGCCACTATCTCATAACCATAACTCCCATGCACTGCTAATGGTGATAAGACATTACAAGATAAATAGCAAGAAATGGAACCCAAACCTAATTTTCCATGAACAAGTGATACAACCCACTGTGACTGACCACTAGCTAAGTCAAGAGATGTCATAGCCAAAGGAGTAGAATCAATAACAACAACTGCTAAAGTAGCACTCCCAAAATCCTGCTCTAAGTTATGTATTATCAACCTATCAACTGCAGAACCTATCACCATGTCATGCCCATCACAACTCTCATCCCGAGGCATCAAACCATCCCATATCTGATGACAAGAACTATGAACCAAAGTACATCTCTTTATCATCATCTCATCAACATGGTCATCAAAGGTAAATTGATGAGCATACCTCATAGTGTAGTGGCGATGGAATGTGCCAATCTCAGTCAATGGCTCAGACTACAATCCAAATGAACCTAACTACAATTGATCACTAACCAATTTGGAAATGACTACTACCTCCGAAGACATTGCTAAGGGAGTCATATTACTAGCAAGAACCATGCCAACTGCCATCTCAACAATATCACACATGATCTTTGATACAACATCTCTAGTCTCTGTGCCATTAGTACTAGAGACCATCACCATGTCAAGCATACCACAACAATCTTCTATAGCACCCAACTCAATTGAACCTAACTTTAGTGGGAATGAATCTGGTATGCCAATGTTAGTATCAAGGACAGATGCATCCCCATCTCCACTGTCTCTAACAATCTCGACCATGGACATCCTCAGATCACTAGACACTATAGCTTGTGACTGTACAAAATTTGGTAAATATTGTAGTCACTCCAACTCCATGGTCACCTTAGTCAAATGAAACTATGACTCCTTGAAAGCCAATTGTGTACTCTCAAGAATCTCAGAAGTCACCTCGAGTTGCTGAGTAAGCTCACTCACCTCATCTTCCTTGGCCAATAATGCATCATATGCTGTACTCCCCCACTTTGTAAGATAATCTCTGTCAGCTACCAATTGCATATAATTATGTCTCAAAATTTGAATAGCCTCCCATAAAGAGTGGATCTCTCTCAAGGAAAGATAACTGCCTTCCTGCTCATCACTAGTAGGAGAACCCCATCCATAAACTGCTAACAAATGAGGAGCGGCATTGAAATGCTAGCAAGTCATAGCAATGTCTTGGTCACTAACTCTCAACTGATTAGACACATGATGGCACTGGCTTGACTGTCTCCTACAAACCTCCTCTAATGCACTATCTAAAGGAGTATCCTCAAAGTTACTAGTCTCTAGAGTATTACCATCCATATCCTCTGAATCAACTCTAAAGCTCATATCAACATACAGAGTATCAAAAATTGTAGCACTGCTGTCCAACTCCTCTGTACTCAAGGAAACTAAGTCTTCAAAACTGCCCACTACATCCTCCTGGATGTCATCAATGCCAATATGATCCTGGGACTCATCTGTACACACTGCCAAATATGAAAGATCATCAACACATTCCAGCAAGTATGGTTGACTGGATATATGAACAAAGCCCAACTCTAGTGTATAAAAACTAATACCAACATCGAACAAGCTACTGGCACAAGAAAAGACAACACCATGCAATCTACTAATCAAATCCATGATAGCACCCAAACAAACACTGCTATCAAAAAGTGTTAAAGATCTCTAGTCAACTGAATCCCAAATGCCAATATAATAATCTCGAGTCCGTATCCGTAAACTAGAATTAGCTAGTAACTCAAGAAAACTCCTCACCTGAGTAATATGACCAATACCAACTAACTCCACATACTTGTCATGATGAGATAATGAAGTCACAATACTATCTTTGCTCACTTTCAGCTGGCTAGACAAATCATGTGAAGTACTGCCAGCCTCAACCTCATGTGATGAAGCATCTAACTGTGCCTGGTACTCTTTCTTAGCAAATTCATGAATGCTCAATGTCTTCTCATCTCTACCAGGTATCTCACCATCATGCACAACAACATCCTCATAATCATCATCTGAACCCACTATGTTGTAGTCACTGCCTGTTGTAACTATACCATCCTGAATACATATGACATCACCCTTTGATGACCTATATACAATTGTCTCAATTTGTGTATCAAGTTGACCATTACTATCAATTTTTGTAATATTCTTTCTCACTACCTCCTGTGGTGAAGTAGAATTTGAGACCTCTACCTGGCTATAAGCTAGTTTCTCAAACTCCTCATGCAAGTTCTTGGGAATTGTGTCATCTGTCCTGTGAGAAAATCTGCCGAATAGAAATCTAGTCAACTTATCCACCTTAGTTGGGTCAAACAACATGTCATTCATCATGCAGTGGTGCCTAACTAATTGTTCAGACATGTCATGACTTATTTTCCTAATTTTATCTTGAATGTCTAAATAACCATCCTTTCTACTATTCTGACTCTGGATATCAATTGTCCAAGATCGTGTCCTCTGAGACTCTGTACTATACCTATCCATTCTAGATAAAGTAGAGTGTAGCCCCAATATTTTATAACTTCTTCAAACACCAAGAATCTTTATACTTAAGTTGTTTGATATTTCATCAAACACTTTGCAAGCAAGGGGTCATATGACTGATATAATTTTTCAGATTGCTACAAGGACTCTTGTTTCGATTTGCATCAAAGAGAATGCTTACAAAAAGACTCCAGATTGTCTAAACAATAACTTAACATGAGTGTGCAACTAATTTGGCAATATTCAATACAAATATGAGACTTAAACTACTTGCAATATGTAGCTACAACAACTAGTAATTATGACAAATACCTTGGATGTCTTGGAAGAATTTCATTGCCATCTCATCTGGATAAGCCATACTTTTTCCTTCATTGGATTTTTGACTTTTACTTTCAACTGGAGGTTTGATCAAAATTTCTTTATTCTTTTCTTGTTGCAAATATCTTTTTTCTCTTTCACTTAGTTGCATGCGACCATAAATTTTGATATGCAGCTGATTAGAAGCAACATGCAACCATAAATTATGACATGCAAGATCTGAGTAGTTGTCAAAACTGACATGCAAACTTCTACAAACCCTTAGGCTGGCAAGATCATAGCTCTGATACCACTAAAATGTAACTTTTCTAATTTTTATGTGATATTTCAAGTCTCTAATCAGATCTTTAAGATCAAACAACCAATATTTCAAAGATCCACCAATTTCTCAATAAACCCCAAATCGAGTATGCCAGAAATAGTGCCAAAAACTTCACAGCTTCACATATTATTAGTAAATATGAAAGTGGAAATTTTTATAGAAATTTGAGCAGCATAATATCCTATAAAATGACATTTCTAGATCTATATAACATGCACACAATAGCTCCCAAACGGAGGACAAAAACAATGCTCATCGGGCTCCCGAAAATAGCACAAAATAGCTCGAAATCACCACAATTAATAATCTATCACAGAAGTATAATCATATCCAAATACATATTTTCAGCTCTATTTTAACATCTAAAAGTCTGAATATAGCAGCAACCCAAACTGATATGAAATACTCAAACGTAAACAACAAACTCTTACAAAAAATACACCCGAAAACCCACAAATCTGCACTGTTCAACACAAAGGAAAACTCTGTATGAGCATGCACATGGAATGGCTTCAAAATCCCATCCTTATCCCTCTTAGAAACCTGCAAACTCCCATTCTTGGGTCTCCTTCTCCACAGGTTTGGCAGCCTTTGAAGAATAACAAAGAAATGAGCAAAAATCAAGTTTTGGAATGAGCCCAGAATGCCTCCAAACCGCTTAAAAGAGGGAATAAACCTATCTCACATCCAACAGGGGTTAATAAAACATATTTTAATATTTATTAGTCCATTAGCTTCCAAATATTATCCCCTTTTTTTGAAACTTCACCCTTTTGGGCCTGCCTGCCTTAGAAAAGATTATTATTTTTAATTATTTGAAAAGGGACATGACAATCATATACTTCACATTCTCATAAATTACATATTTCACACATCTAGTTACCTTTTACAAAATAAGTCTCTCCTTTCACAAAACTCTTATGTAGTCAACTTGATGCAATTACATGTTATGTTAACTTAGGTTAAACATATAGGATGTCATCCATACAAACATAAGTAATTATTTTAGGACCAAAATAATCCCTTGGTTCTTTATTCCTATATTTTTTCTGTACTATGTTCTAATGTACATACTACCTTTACTAGTATTTGGCACATAGCTTTGTTCATACTATCTGCATTGATCTAAACACTTAGGTATCTCATCATGACACCCTAATATATCTTCCCTTAACTTTGAATATTCCAAATGTCTCTATAGTCTTTGGTATACCCAAAAACAATCTTAATTCTACTAGTGAAACTGCCTAATACTTAGACAATTTTCTATTTGTGACAATAGAATCTTCAATAGTATATTCTGCCATCTCATCCTGAGATATATCTTTCCATAAATTATAACCCTAAATCATCCTTCCTGGCCATATTTCCAACAATATCCCCCTTTGGAATTTATGGCAACATATGGGAAAAATTTAAAACATTTACAAAAATTTAAAAACTATAAAATTGTGTGGATCATTACACTTATAACCATCTTAGTTATATCTCCTAATAATATAATACTATGTAACCTTGCTCCCCCTTAGTATATAACTACTTCTATACATATTGGTACTTTATACAATTTTCCTTCTTCTCCCCTTTGACTTCAGTGACAAAGGTGTTAAAATTTATTTACATGTCAAATATGTATTTCATTACATCTTCTTAGGTTACCAAATGAAAAATGGAATCACTAAAATTGACTGCAAGACTCTTCATATTATTTTCCCATGAGTCCTTGACTCCTTTTGAGATGCTAATAAGAACACATAAACCATAAGATGCTATATGTACTGCATTCAGATTTGAGTACACAAAATTGTCAAAAGATGTCTTAAGTGATAAACATTCCTCCAACTATCATTCAATTGTGTTCAATTTCACAGATAAGTTTTCTCTTAGAAGTGAGAGCCTCTTAGTTGTCCTTGTTTTTTTTTCTTCTAGTAATCTTATCTCATCATAAGCCTTGCTAACCTGTGCTTCAACTACTACAATCTATATACCAGGTTGACTTAGCAAACTAGCCAATTCTTTTACCTCTGCACACTTTGTTGTAACCTCACTATCAATGTCTTTTGTGAAGCTAAAAGACATTTCAAACTTGACATATAGAGATTTTCCTTGAATCTCACATTTCCCTAATGACTTGATGCAAGTATCAAATGTCAATAAGTTATTTCTTATGTTGTAACAAACAATGTCAAACATTTGCACATCATTCTTAGCTTGAGCTTGTGTTGCTGCAACCTTTGACAAACTTGTGAATTCAACATTGAGTGCATGAATCCTAGTTTTGGCTCTATCCTTAGGGTTAGGATCAAGTGACTTAATAGTCATGATTCCTTTTAACTTGTTAATAACCTCCATGGGATTTTTCTCTAAATTCTTTATTTGTTTGTTTTTATTGATTATCTTTATAAGGGATGATATCAATTCTGATTGATCATCATCATCTAAACTAGTAATTGTAGCGAGGGTGAGAGATGTGTTGGGTGCACTTGACATCTCATCCTTCTCTACTTTATTCTTCCTCGATTCCTCATCCTCTTTCTTCTTCTCATCTTCCTTTTGTCTAATTTCTTTGTCCTTTTTCCTCTTTTTCTCCTCTTCTTCCTTCTTCTTCTTCTTCTTCTCTTCTACTTCTTTCTTCATCCTCTCTTCTTCTTCCTTTTTCCTCTTCTTTTCTTCTTCTACCTTCTTCCACTTCACATCTTCCTTTTCCTTCTTCTCATCTTCTTCTTCCTTCCTTTTCTTCTCTTTTCTTCTTTCCTCTTCTTGTCTTCCTCTTCCTTCCTTCTCTTCTCCTCATTTTCTTTCATTTTCTTTTCCTCTTATTGCTTCTTTTTCTCTTCTTTCTCATTCTTATTTTTCTCCCCTTCTTGTTTATTTTCATGTTCTTCTCTCTTTTCATTTGGTTTTCTCTTCTTCTCTTTAGTATCATTATTTCTCTTATCTTCCTCCTTATTTGAACTATAGTAATCAATGATTTTGCAAATGATGTTTGGTCCAAGATCCTTGAAACAATCTTTAATGATGTTAACTGTTAAACTTGTAGTTTCAATTTGTATAGTATACTTTCAAATGGAGATCTTTGAAGATAGATTTACCATTTTAGTGTCCTTACCTATCACTGATATTGCTATTGGAGTATTTTTTTCAATAGATATATAATTTTATCCCCCTAACTTCACACTCACTCCCTTGGGTACATAAGTCATATACTTGACAATGGCTTCTTTTATCTCTTTGTTTACTTCTTCTTAATTTCCTCCCATTAAAATAATATCTCTTCTTTTATTTCAAGGCAAGGGCCCAATTCCCTTTATTATATCTTGCAATTCATCATCATTGTTTACTTCACAAATCTTCTTAATCATATTTTCTCTAATTCTCTCATCTTCACCAATGAATATTCTTTTCCTATTTGTCAACCTATTATATCTCTCCTCTAGTTTGTGTCTTTGAAAATCTTCAAATCTCTTATTCTTCAAAATCATATTCTTCACTACTACATCCTCTAACTAAATTTTGTCTATATTTCTATACATGCCATAAAACTTATTTAACCGAATGAAATTATTTTCATATATGATTTGCATATTCAAGTATTCTAACTTTGGCTTCCAAGGCTTCTTTCTAGTGGTTGTCCTTGCTTCTCTAACTACTTGTTCTATAGGTCTATCCCCTTCTCTAGATTCATCAAATTCATTTGATCCAACCATCTTTAGCTCCTCTTCATCCATCTTCTTCAAAGGTTGTACAATAGTGGGTTGTACTTGAGCTACTGCATCATAGGGACTAGTATGTATATTTAAAGTAGATCCAACTACTATTACTCCCTCTAAAGGTGTTTCTATGGAAATAGGAGTAGCTTCCAATACTATAGTTTGACCACTAACCTTCATCTCCAAGGCTATACCTTTTATCTCATTGAATTCTTCACTAGCCATTCTTGATTCTTTAAGAATTGATTCTATATTCTTCTCAACATTTTTCTTTATTTCCTTATTATAGAGATTTCTCTCTACTTCTCTGATTTTCTCTGTACAATTTTTCCATCTAAGAGTTTCCTTTTCCTCTTTAGACTTGAGTGTGATCTTTGCATACCCTTTAATTATTTCTTCACTTAATTCATCACCCATGGGGTCTGTGAACATAACTATATGTCCTCCTTGCTTCTCCCTACCAGTGAGGGTGGTATCCTATGTCTTTGCTTCATCACAATTTGAAAACCTTTCATCGTTATGTTGATGGCTTCCACAATATTTTCCTCTAACTATCTTCTATAATGATGTGTCACCAAGCTCATGGTGCATTGATTCTTGTTGTTCCATTCCCTATCAGGTATACCATCAAATTTCCTCATCACTAGGAAAAATAGGTACATTAGTAATGAATCAAACCTAAAGACCACACTCCTAATCTTCTTGAGTTTTTGAGTATTGTCCAATGATTGGTGTCTCAGAATATCACACATATTTACCTTTTCTTTCTCACTTGTCATCAAGTAAGTTGCATATAGGAAACCAATAGGTACTAAGTTCAATCTTTAACTATGATTTATCTTGTAGCCAATGTTCTCCCTGATCACTCTTACATCTACTTGCATTATTAGGTCAATCCTCATGTTCCTACCATTTGATTTAGTCTTTAGACTAGTCTCCACCATCTTCTTTGCATTCTTTTCATTAATTGGGTTTCTACCCTCATTGTACAAACTAGTTAACCTATGTATCAACTCATTATCAATCATGATAGGTACCTCTCCAACCCAAAACATTCATTTGTGAATGTACCTCTGAATGATTCTTCTACATCCATGGCTGTCAATTTCCATAAAGAGCATATGGTTTATAATATTTATTTCCTTTAGGTGTGCAAACTCTTGTTTTAGCAAAAAATCACCCTAGAAAACCAGGCATAGGTCTTTATGGATATCATTGTCTCCAATGCTTTCAAATTTATAGTGGATTTATGACCTAAAATCTTCTATATAAAGAACATTCTCTAAAACTTGCAAAAATACTCCTACAGGATCATGAACTTGGGATATGAATGGATGCTTTTGAAATACATATATAGGCCTCTCACTAATATCACTAACAATAGGATTCACCATTTTAGCTAATTCAAATACTTCACAAACTTCACAGAATACATTAATTTTGTGAAACTAGGGCTTTTTCAACTTGGCACGATGAACGTTTCAAATTCACCTTTACTCATCATCAAATCACTCTTAATTTCTCCTTAACTCTTTGTTAGTTGCATGTAGAGTCACCATTATTCCAAAGGTTTTCTCTTCAAATGTTTAACCCATCTGGTTATTGTAGTCCTTCACTTGTTGTCCATGTATTCATCATCTCCCGAAGTCAATGGTTTAAGTTACTAGTGCCCATAGTCATGATCCCTTCCCTTGAACCACTTTGAACCACTTTGAACCTCAGTTTGAAGTACTTCAAAGTAGTTCAACAAAAGCTTTATACTAATGATCTTTTTGACATGTGAGGTACATCTTCCCAAAGGAGCTTTCTTTTGAATCATTTTGAACCACTTTGAACCTCGGTTCGAAGTAGTTCAAAGTGATTCAACAACAGAAATTTTTGGCCCTTTCAAATCCTAAAGTATGGTGTGCCATCATCTCATGAGATAGATAATGATCTTTTCAGAAGATAATGATAAAAATTACATTTCTATTTCCAAGAAGGGGAGTCATCATTATTGAGAAAGTGGGAGATTTTTCACCCGATAAAGTGATTAGATTTCTCATTAAGTTAATTATTATCAATACATTCAGAAAAGAAATCAGTAAAAGGAGATTCGTGCAACAAGAATTTCAAACATGACAAGGTTAGCAAGAGGTGATATGTCATAAATGCCTAATAATCATCTTGCACTTCTGCACATAAGCACTTTCCTTTAAGAAAAACTAGTTCAATATCCTTTTTAATTATGATGCAAAGAATTGAATGGGTGGAAGAGGAGCTATTAAGGGAGATAGAGAAAATTGTTGATTTCTTAGTGGAATATAGGTGAGAATTTAGCAATCATTGTTTTGTTCTACAAATCTCTGTATTTTCCAAGCTTTATCTATTCGAAGCTTTTTTGTTTGGTTGAGAATGAGGTCAATATTACATTTCTTCAGTAATGTCTCAAGCCTAGAATGTAGAAAACCAGTCATCTGTGATATGAATTTGCATGGGGTGAAGTTGGAGAATTTATAGGAAAATTTTATTGGATATGGTAATGAAGTAGATGGATGTATGGAAATCTTAACTAGTGGGTTGATTGAAGCTGTTACTTTCCCCTCATCCTTTGTGAGTCATGAACTCCTACAAATTTGTATTGATCACTATGATGTTAAAAAGAATAGTATTGTAGGTAAAAATGGTAATGTGATACTCACAATCTCTAGAGACACAATTACTTCTATGTTCCATTTGCCAGGGAATGCCTTTGCTGCATTCTCCCCAGTTCAAGCCCAAGCCAAATACCAAGAAACCCCAAATAAATTCCTCAATACCATGGCTAGGAAATGGACTAAAACCATGTACAAAAAAGGTTCAAGGCTACCCAAGGTCATTACTAAAGATCGCCTAAAGTCCCATATTCATGATCTAGTGGTGTTATTGCATAGGGTAAAAGGTTTAGCAGATTTACTCCTTTTTGAAGAATGGATGTATAGGTATGTAGAAATCATTTTGAAAGGTGAGCAATGGATGGATTGGGAAAAGGTTATTACCAGTTCAATGAGGTCTCGACTCAGGCATGCTAAGGAATTTTGAGAAGATTTTTATATGGCATTTATTTAACCTACTTCATTGCTTTTACCTATGATCTTACCCCTCTTCCCCATGGATTGTGGACTACAGAAATGATAGTTTTTCAGTATTGTCCCCTACTATAGAATGATAAGGTCTTAGAGGATTTCAAAAAGGTTCATGAATTTCTAATAGAAAAGGTTTATATGTCTCTGAAGGAAGTGCCCATGCCTAGACTATCCCCTGAAGCTCAAAGGTTGATTAAGTAGTATGGAAACTACTTTATACAATTCCCCAGGCTCATGTATTCGAGAGTTGGTAGGTTTTAAGATGAACCTATGAAGTTGCCTCGGTATGCCTTAGACTATTTTGTTTTGGCTGAAATATGCAAACAACCATTCTCTGTTGTAAAAGATAATCTACCACAAGAAGATTGGGAAAAAACCTTTCCTATTAAGTTGGGATCATTGATTTGCAATAACATGGACAACGCTTCCATTATCAGAAGTAATTTACTTGGGTTCAACCTTGGTTTCTATCATAGTAGGAGGAACTTTAATAGTAAAGGGTATGCATCCCAAATTCTTGGCCTTGAAGTTAACCCGCCAACCATTCTACTGTTGGAAGACCTTTGGTGGGATTGGAAAGATGAAGGAGAGGTTCTAAAGAAGAATCATTCAAGGTTAACCTCGTAAAAAATTGACTCCTTCAAGTTGAAGTTTGAAAAAAAGGGAGTAGTTGATGATGGCTCAGATGTAGTTGAACTTGCTTGGGAAGAATCTAGTGAACTGAAGTACATAGCAATTGATTGGAGTAAGAATGAAGAGGATGATATCAATCTAAGGGCTAGGCTCATATTGACATTCACAGATGACTCGTTATAGAGAAAGAACACTAAAAGTATCAATGAACCTTATGTAGGGGTGATTTCTCTCCCTGAATCACTTCCATCTAACATCCCACTTTCTCCTGTTGCAGGTAATATATTGGTTCAAGATAAACAAAAAAATCTTCCTCCTCACTTACAAAATATGGCTCTGAGAAAAAGGTTTCAATCCAATTCTAAAGCCTTAAAGTAGCATAAAGTTCAAAAATAGAGAATGTCTTCTCAGGGGCAAGATCCATGTGATAGTCTTAATTTCTTTGATAGTGCAGATGGTAATGTTCAATTGATTGAAGTTTCCAAGGTAGATCAACCTAGGTTTCTTACTCCTACCAAGGATGCCTAGGTGATGTCCATGAGCACTGCTATCCCTTCTTGGCTAACTAACACAATCAGCAAGAAAAGAAATTTGCAACCAGTGTCTACACCAGTGGAAGACATCATCACAAATATGCAGCTAGAGGTTCGAAAGTAAAGAAGCTTAAAATAGATGCTTACCTCACTAAAGACCCAGTAATAGGGAATATCACCACCAAAATAGCTACCTACAAGTAGAAGAAAGAGTCTAAGGATATTGATGATGAAGGGTTTAAGGTAAACTCGTTTGAATTGGGAACTATAAATAGAAGCACCGGTAACCATTTCTTCAAATTCTCTGCTGATCATATGCTTACACACTCTAAGAAAGGTAGTAACGAGAAGAAAGAATTGAGGGGTATGGTAATGACAATGGCTATATAGATTGATTCCTTAACGAACCTTGGGACTTTACCAATTGTTCAAGTTCCTCAGCCATTTGAACCTAATTTGGTAGAGAGTCAATAATTGATGAAGCAAATGCAGAGAGGAAATTTGTTAGCCGATGCTATGAAGAACTAGGTGGACATCATAATGAAAGAAGGTAATTAGTTCATTTTTGAATTTTCTAGTGTTTATGCTAAAGGAGAAACATTGCTGGGAGAAATCCAGACCCTGATTCTAGTTTGGGAAATAGACCTAGGTCAATGTCAAGCAGTCATTTTTTAGTAATAGAAGTTGAATGTTTTGGAGTCCTCAAATTCTTAAATGAGAATCCCATGAAGAATGTAGAACCTTTTATGTTGTTCATTCTAAAGAACAATATGACTTGGAAAGAAATAATCTATAGGGAGACAATCAAGGAAGTGCAAAGTATTGAAAGTAGGATTAGAAAGATGCATGAGGAACTCTTGAAGGATATGAAGATTGTGAACCCCACATGGATCTTCTTGTTTGATGAAGGAAACATAAATTCTAAGATACTAATCAAGAACTTAAATTAAGTAGTGGAAAAGATTAGGGATAGTGAATCACCAAGTGTTAACGGGTTCATTACGTTGGCAAGTATTGAATCAATGTTGCGTCTCAATAAGAACTTGATGCCACATCAGAGTTTGAAAGTAAAATAATATAGGTGGCAGAAAGATGCATGTAGGGCCCAACTGGTGAGCCTAAAGAACCCTCACTCACAAGCAATGCAAGAATTCATGAGCACATTCTAGAGCTGGAAGTTAGTACATCAAACTATCGACAAGGAGGAGAAAGCTGGTGAAGAAGCCTAAATTGAACCATTTCTTTAGTTGTTTTTGGTGCTTCTTTAAATAATTTCTTGTTTTTTCTTTGTAATGGTTTCTTTTATTAACCAAAATAGCTAGGTTTTGATGGAGGCCTTTCAGATTTGGAAAAACTATAAATGTTGGGGCATTGAACTTGTTTAGGGGTTCCTTTTTTTTGGTTAGCATAGATAGTAATAAATAGATAGTGAAACTTGGGTAAATTAGATAATTTTTAAAACAATAATCGAAGATAGTATATGGATGTTTTGGCTTTCAAATGAATGTGTGCATGGAAAATTTTAATTTACATATATGAAATATCTTAAATTCTACTTTGGAACTTGGTGTTTAGGGTGTTAAATCATTGTTACTTTGTGAATGTTGATTTGGTGATTCGAGATCCTGGTTGCTATTCATTTTTTAAGTTCATTTCAGTTTAAATGTTTGGATGATTTATGTTGGTTTATGGTATAATTCATTCTTTGAAGTGAATTCTCCGTATAGATAAGTTTGAAGAGATTTTCTTTAAGGAATTTATGTTCATATTCACCTCGCTACCTAGGAGTAGTCAAGAGATCCTTTGGCACTTTCAGGTAAAAGTGTGAAGATAAATCTTAATTCATTGTAAATTTGATAAGGGAGCTGTAACTTTGGGTATAGAGTAAAACTTGGTAAATTGATCAAAAGGACAATCTGTTCACCAATAGATTTTTGGCGACTCTACTAGGGAGAGTCCCTTTGAAAGAACCTAAAGTTGGAAAGCAATGTATAAAAATGGTTCTTCCACATAACGAGTTCTTTCCTTTACTAAAACCTAACCTTCAATTTGAAGATACTCAAGAAGACATAATTTCAAACTTGGTTGCAACCACTTGGATATTGAGCATTTTGGAAAGAGAAGAAGAAAGGGTTGAATTGTTGAGAGGGGTACTAGAAGTTCAAGAAGAAGAAGTTGTAAATTGACTTGCTTAGGCCCCTGCAAGACCTTGAACTTAGAGCTAGGAGTCAGAACTAGTTACTCATAAATACAAAAGAGGGGAAAGAGAAAAGGGAATTCTTGATGAAAACTTTAAGCCATTGAAGAATCTGAAATTCTTACCAGATTTCAATGACCCTAAAGAGAAGAAGATCAAATCTCAAAGTAGGCCTAGCTCACCACCAAAACAATCTCCTTTCTCACCATTAGTGCAATCTTTTCTTCCATTGAATACTATTGTCCCAATCTATATAACCATCCCACCCTTGCAAGTTGTACCACCTAACATAGCCACAAATCAACCTTGGGGAAAAAACATATGACCATTAAATTTGGGTGTAAATCCTGCAGCATTACCCATAGGGGCTATTGAAATTTTACCCAAGTTTAGTGGAGATGGAAATATTTCAATAGATGATCACTTGAGTGCTTTTCATTCTACTTGTGCTGTTATAAGTGTTCCCACACAAGAAGTTTCTATGAGATTGTTTGTACAGACTTTAATTGATGTCACTATTGATTGGTTCAATGACTTGCCTCATCATTCCATTACGAGCTGGGATGATATGAAAAATGATTTTGAAGGAAGATTCAAGACCCCTGAAAATGAATGTTCTCTGTTTTCTCAACTTAGTCAAATGAAAATTGATATGCATGAACCTATAAGAGAGTTTTTTGCCAAATTCAATAGGTTGATTCAAAGAATTCCCACAACATCTAGACC
The DNA here is from genome assembly GCA_028749045.1 of Cupressus sempervirens. Classification (NCBI taxonomy): domain Eukaryota; kingdom Viridiplantae; phylum Streptophyta; class Pinopsida; order Cupressales; family Cupressaceae; genus Cupressus; species Cupressus sempervirens. Next base: position 773,929,786 of record CM053787.1, on the reverse strand, counting down.
TAGTACAAAAAATCAGAAATCATTTTTTATTAATGTTGTTCCCTTAGATATAAGTTGTCATCTCATTAAAGATGTTTGCGCTGATTTAGCTACCACTCAAAGGTTAGCTATTCAATTGGAAGATGGATTTATCAATGCTAGTAAATGGAAAAGAGATGTACACACACCTAGGGATGCTTCATCTTCCACCTCTACTGACGAGTATGTGCAGGATCATGGTCAACCAAACTATGCTCTTAAGTGGCAATAAAAAATCAGAAAATCAGGGTTATGTCAACTTGATGTGCAATTTTCTACTTGTTATTAACTTTATATCAAAAATTTGAGAGAAAAGAATCTCTAGAAAAATGAATCTAGTTTCTAAACTACTAGCACTTATCTCAAAAAAATAAAAATTGATTGGTCAAAATGTTGAATTTTAATGCAATATTACAGAAATTTCAGAAAGAAAATTAAGAAGTAGACGTATGTCTGACCACCTTAATCAAAATCAAATGATAATATTTTTTAATAATGTTCTAGATATAAGTAGTAGACTCGTGCCTAGATGTGACACATAGTTTTGGGTATTTTATTCTAAATAAATAATAAATAATTCATTTTTGACTTTAGTATTTTTGGAATAAAAAAACTCTCATGTCTGACCACCTTAACTAATTCAAAACTCTACAAAATTCAATTTTTCATTTTTTTCCCTTATAGTAGAAGAAACATAAAATGTGATGCATTTTTTGGATTTAAAAAATGTTGTACCATTTTAAAATTATAGTTGTTTTTCAATTAGTGTGTCAATCAACACTTTATACGTAACTCCATTAGAAAATAAGTAATAATTACTTAACTCATAATTTAACTAATCTTATATTTATGGAAAGATAAAAACACTCTTAAGAAACCCTTTTCATTTCATCAAATTTTGGTGGAAAAAAGTCGTCAGCTACATGTTTGAAGTAAAAATTACATAAAAATAGGCCAAAAGCACATTTTTAGGATGTTTTTAAAGTTGACCGTATAGGTTTGGTATCAAAAGATATAGTAGACCTTATAAATATATTAATTTTTTTCATTTAGTATCACGGTGGGTGGGAAAAATGTTGGAATAGATTTTTAAATGGTTTGAGATATTTTAGAACTATAGATTTTTCAGATTGCCACTTTTTGGCACACCATGATCCTGCACATACCCTAACCCTCTTTTGCAAAAATTGATGAATGATATAGCAATGATGAAGAGGAAACAAAATAAAAATACATGTCCCTTGTTAGACTCCTTACCAGGATATTCACAGGTGACAACAACCTCAAAATTTTGGTAAAATTCCCCTATTTACTGCCCCTCAAAGAAAACTACAAATTGAAGAAGTTCCCAAGGAAACAATGTGTTCTTTTCATATGACTTCAGACCATGATGAACAAGAATGTCCTGATTGGCTCAATTGTATTCAACTAGTAAAAAATGCTCTTGCAGTAGAAAAAGTGCCAAAAAATGAGAATGTATGATGGGGAGATTTTGATACTTATTTTCTTGAGTATGAATCTAATTTAGAAAGAGGGGGTAACATTTTTATGACACTTTAGGATCCTACTTGCATAGTGATGACTAGAGGTCAGAAAAATCAGAAATCTTACACAGGAACCAATATAAATGTGCCCACTTCCAAAGGTAAGGAACATATACATGTTGATGCAGAAAAAACTATAGAACCAAGAATATTGTCCATAATAGAAATAATGGCTAGTACTTTAGCTTTTGACATTGTTGAATTTTGCAAATCCTCTTCCATATCTATTTCTCCAGCTGAGTATTTAAGGCTTAATCCTAAAGAGTTGGACAATTTAGCTCAATATGTAAAGGGAGGTTCTACCCCTCATACACATTTTGTAGATGAGGTTTCCAAGAACTCAAAGGCTATTAAAGAACCTATTTTTGTATCTGAAAGATACACAAAAGACACATCTTATCATGAGATGACTACTAACTCTGTTCAAAAGGAAATGGAAGAGAAAAATCCCAACCAATTTTATATATCATTGTTATTAAATGGCTAGAAACTTAGTAATTGCATTATTGATTCTGGAGCATCAAATAATATTATGCCCCAACCTATCACAAAGGCTCTTGGTTTGGAACTCACAAAAACCTTTGGATGTTGCTATGCTATGGACTGGAAACAAGTACCCCTGGTTGGTCAAGTGAAATATGTACAAGCTCTCCTTTATGCTTGTCCTAAAAAAAGATTAAAGCTTACCATTCTTGTAGCTGATATAAAAGCTAGTTATGGAATGTTGTTTAGTAAAACCTTCTGTAAGGATATGGGTGGAGAAATTAAAATGGATTGTTCGAAAGCATATATTCCTATAGGAAAGAAGAAAATAAATCTAGAGACTAAGCCAAAGAATAAATATACAGTGGTACCTTTAGATAATCCTATAGCATAGATATTGTATGAGGAATGTCAATTTGGAAATTATATTGTTCTACCTAAAAAACCATGCCAAGAAGAAGAGATGGTAGGTTCTGAAGAAGACCTATGGACTCTAGAATTTGATGGAAGTTGTTCAAACTTAGGTTCAGGTGCTAGTGTTGTTCTTATTTCACTCTCATGAGAAGTTTTCCCTTCTTCTTTCAAATTTGATTTCCATAACACAAATAATATTGCCAAGTACAAAGCATTGCTTTTGGGACTGTAGGAAGCTAAGGCAAAGGGAGTGAAATAGTTGAGAGTAAGGGGAAATGTTGAGCTTATCGTACAATAGGTAAGAAAACAATTTTTAGTTAAAAATGATAGACTCATGCATTATAGAAATTTAGTTTGGGATGAAATTGAGTCATTTGAAGCATTTTCTATTGAATTAATTCCTCGCTCTCAAAATACCAAGGCTAATTCTTTGGATGTTTCAACATCATTATTGTTGCCTCATCCAGAATTAAAAAATAATACTTATAGGATTGAGATGATCTACAGACCTAGGGTTTTGGACAATGTTAATCATTGGTAGGTCTTTAATGATGATGCACAATTAAAAGAATTCATAGAATGCGTTGGAAATTTTGTTGAAACCTTGTTTGAGGGATCTAAGCATGATGGAAAGTTAATTGGAGAAGAATCAAATGAATCTGGAGAGATCATTCAACTCAAAGGAAATCAAATTCCTAAAGGTTTGGTTTCCTTGGAACATTTGTTTGGTAGAAAGGATGATAGTACCTTGAAAAGAGATGTTGTTTCCAAAGAAAAGACAGGAATGTGAAAAAATCAATATCAGAACCGAGGAAATTCCCAAATTGATCTCTATAGGAAATACTTGTTCCATAATAGAAAAGGAAAAATTGTCTCAACTTTTTATTCAATGTCAAGATATCTTTGCCTGGGGTTATGAGGGTCTAAATAATTTTAGGAATGGTGAATTTGTACATCACATACCACTAAAACCAGAGGCAACCCCTTTTAGAAAAAAGCTCAGGAACTATAATCCCAAGGTTTAAGAAGCCATTTTAAGAGAAGTGGAGAAGATTTTGAAAGCTCATATAATATATCCCATACATCATTCAACATGGGTGGCCAACATTTTTCCTGTGAGGAAGAAGAATGGGGAAATAAGGATTTGGGTTGATTTCAAGAAATTGAACTAGGCAAGTCTTAAAGATAACTACGCGCTCCCCACTATGGATCACATCTTATAGTCAATAGCTGGATATAAAGTAATGTCTATGCTTGATGGTTATTCATGATATAATAAAGTTAGTGTTTCACCAAAAGATTAGCACAAAACTGCCTTTATCACTCCTTGGGGCGCCTTTACTTATAGCCAAATGCCATTTGGTTAGATCAATGCCGGGGTGACCTTTTAGCAGGCTATGAACTCATGTTTCAAGGATCTACAAGATAGGATAATTGTGATATATATTGATGATTTGACCATCTATTCTAAAAGAAGAAAACATCACTTAAGGGACTTGGAAAAGGTGCTAAGTAGATGCAGACAACACAGTATAGCTTTGAATCCTAAAAAAGTCTATATTCTTCATAGAAGAAGGTAAATTGCTTGGGCACATTGTTTCCAAAGATGGTATAAAAATTGATCCAAAGAGAGTGAGAGCAATACAAAAGCTAGCTATATCTACCAATAGAAGTGATTTTAAATCCTTCTTTGGTCAAATTAATTTCCTAAGAAGCTTTGTTCTTGAATTCTCTAAAAAGGTGAGATACATGCTAGATATGATGAGCAAAAAAATTCCTTTTAGGTGGCAAGAGGAAGATAAGAAGGCTTTTGAAGATATTAAAACAACCATTGCAAATGCCCCAATATTGGTAAGCCCTACTTTCAAAAAGGATTTCATTATCTATTGCTATGCTTCTGAACACTCTCTATCCAGTGTTTTAACTTAGCAGGATGATGAAGGTAATGAGGCTCCAAATTCCTTTATGAGTGTCCCATTAAAAAAACATGAATTAAATTATACTCCAATAGAAAAACATGCATTTTCTGTAGTGAAAGCATTGAAACAATTCAGATTATATATGCCTAAAACAATAGTTAAAAGTATTTTAACTCAATAGGAAGTAGGAATGAATAAAAGAGTAGTGTGGGTGGCTAAAGTTCAAGAATATGACTTGACTATTAAGCCTACTTCCTTGGTAAGAGGGCATTGATTATGTAAGTTAATGACTAAAAATAAAAGTGTGTCTCTTGATGAGCCTAAAGAAACTACTATTGTTTTATTGGTCAATCTTACAGACCCTTGGTTCTCAAATATTACATATTTTCTAGCATACGATGAATGTCCACCAAACCTGAACCATAAGGAAAAGTGAAACATTAGATTGAAGGCTACACAATATGTAATTTCAAATTGTGTTCTATATAAAAGAGGAATTGATGGAACCTTTTTAAGGTGTGTGGATGAAGAACAATAAGAGAAATTGTTAAAGACATCATTCAGAGACCTGTGGAGGGCACTTCTCATCCACAGTTACTGATTTCAAAATTCTCAAGAATTGCTTCTACTAGCCAGGCATGTCCAAAGATGCTTATAAATTTGTGAAAAACTATGATAAATGTCATCTTTTTATTGGACACCCTTAATTAGCAATGTTACCTCTCAGGCCTGTTGTTATTGAGGAGCCATTTTGACAATGGGGTATTGATTTCATTGGACCTTTGAGTCCTCCATCTAGTGCTGGACATACATACATATTAACAGCAACAAATTATTTCACTAAATGGGTGGAGGCAGTCCCAACCAAAAAAGCTCACTCTCGGGTAGTATGTGATTTTTTGATGGAGCATATTTTTGTCAGATTTGGAGTACCTCAGAAGATAGTTTCAGAAAATGCCACTTACATTTCATCTGAAGAAATTTCCTTTTTTTGTTATTAGCATGGTATATCACTAGCCCACTCATCAGATTATTTCCCTCAAGGGAATGGGCAGGCTGAATCCAACAATAAAAACTTGGTAGCCATAATTAAAAAATTGGTGTCTAGTAATTCTTGGGATTGGCATAAAAAAATCTATGAAGCACTGTGGGCAGATCAAATTACATTAAAGAGAGATATCGGTATGGCTCCATTTGAATTGGCATATGGGATTGGAGCCTAGGTATCATTGCCTCTAGAGCTATCCACTGTAAAACTGCAATCAATTATTGAAGATCAATTCTTTAAGGATTCATTGGAGAAAAGAATAGTGTACCTTCATAAGCTAGAAGATGAAAGGAACAAACTCATTGATCACATTACCAAGCATCAAATGAGGGTGAAAGAAATCTTTGATAGGAGAGCCAGACCACACAATTTCCTCAAAAATGATGAAGTTCTTCTCTGGGACAAGATGAGGGAACCAAAAGGTGCACATGGAAAATTTGAGTCTCTCTAGAAAGGCCCATTCACTATTCCAGAAGTTGTTGGCCCAAATACCTTTCGTTTGAAGTACCCTGATGGAATAGTTCTACCCTTTATTTATAATGGGCAAGACTTTAAGTTGATCAAGTTCTGAGTTTTGAAGTCCCTTTTTATGTTCATAGCCTTTTTTTTGTGTTGTTTTTTCCTTCCCTATTGTTTCCCTCTGTGTTAGTTTAGGTCTATTTGTGCTTCTTATTTTTTTTGTTTTCTAAGTTCTCTATGTATTTTGCATACACACTCCCCAGTCAAAGCCCTTGTTAGTTCCATGTAGAGTTGCCATTATTCCAAAGGTTTTCCCTTCAAATGTTTAACCCATCCATTTATTGTAGTCCTTCACTTGTTGTCCATGTATTCATCATCTCCCAAAGTCAATGGTTGAAGTTACTAGTGCCCATGGTCATGATCCCTTCCCTTGAACCACTTTGAACCACTTCAAACCTTGGTTCAAAGTCATTCAAAGTAGTTCAACCAAAGGTTTATACTAATGATCTTTTTGACAGGTGAGGTACATCTTCTCGATGGAGCTTTATTTTGAATCCTTTTCAACAGTGGAAATTTTTTTCATTTTCAAATCCTAAAGTATGACGTGCCATAATCTCGCAAGATAGTTAATGATCTTGTCAGAAGATAATGATAGAAAGGACATTTTTATTTCCAAGAAGGGGAGTCATCATTATTGAGAAAGTGGGAGATTTTTCACCCTATAAAGTGATTGGATATCACATTAAGTTAATTATTATCAATACATCCAGAAAAGAAATCATTAAAAGGAGATTCGTTCAACAAGAATTTTGAGTGTGACAAGGTTAACAAGAGGTGATATGTCATAAATGCCTAATGATCATCATGTACTTCCGCACGTAAGCATTTTCCTTGAAGAAAAACTAGTTCAATTTCCTTTTTAATTATCATGCAAAGAATTGAATGGGTGGAAGAGGAGTTGTTAAGTGAGATAGAGAAAATTGTTGATTTCTAAGTGGAATACAGGTGAGAATATAGCAATCCTTATTTTGTTCTACAAATCTTTGTAATTTCCAAGCTTTATTTGTTCAAAGCCTTCTTGTTTGGTTGAGAATGAGGTCAATATTACATTTATTTGGTAATGTCTAAAGCCTAGAATTTAGAAAACCAGTCATCTGTGATATGAATTTGCATGGGGTAAAGTTGGAGAATTTACAAGTGAATCTTCTTGGATATGCTAATGAATTGAATGGATGTATGGAAATCTTAACTAGTGGGTTGATTGAAGCTGTTGCTTTCCCCTCAGCCTTTGTGAGTCCTATACTCCTAAAAATTTGTATTGATCACTATGATGTTAAAAAGAAGAGTATTGTAGGTAAAAATAGTAATGTGATACTCACAATCTCCAGAGACACAATTTCTTCTATGTTTTGTTTGCCAAGGAATACCTTTGTTGCATTCTCCCCTAATAAAGCCCAAGCTGAATACCAAGAAACCCCAAATCAATTACTCAATACCATGGCTAGGAAATGGACCTCCTATGAACTTCTCAACCCTTGAATTCTAACTTTTTTTCAATCTTTTTTGATGCTTTGGCTTTGATAAAAATTTCTTAATTAAAATAAGTTGAATTACACACTATGGCTAATTTCATTCTTTCTTTAGGTGCATCAAAAAATTGTTTTTCTAAAATTTTATTAGAACTTCCTAGATTGTTTTCTCTAAAAAAATTCTTTGTTAAATTCTTCAATATGCTCTTTGAGTTCTTCCTCTTGACTATTATTGCTACCATTATCATTTTTGTAATTGTTCCTTCTGTTGATGGCATTTCTATTGAAATTTCTTCTATCCATTTTGCAAAATCTTGATCTACATATCTAAAGTTATTCCATAACTGACATACTGGTGCATTCCTTCTTTGATTGGTTCCATTTTTATTATCTTATGCTCTGCAATTCCTTGCAATAAGTCCAAGGTTGTTATATTTGGAACATACAATTGGCTCCTTACTTTAATGGGTCTTTCTCCATAATTTGATATACTCTATATCTCTTTCTTTCATTACCTATAGGGTTAGTATCCCTAAACATTCTACAATTTCCATTATTACTATCAAACTTAGCTTTCTTACAATCTAATGATTTATGTCGAAGACTATGACAATTATAACGATAGAAATTAATCAAAGGTCTAAAAGACTTACCTATGCAATCTCTCTTCATATGACCAACTTCATTGCATATAAAACATCTACACCTTTGCTTTTTTTTATTTGGTTCAACACATTTCTCTTGTTGATTAACTTTCTCAACTTCTTTAGATACTTCTATAGCTATACATGGTTCAATCCTATTCTGATCAAGTTCTTCAGACTTAAGGGTTTCAGTAACTTGATCTAGCTCCTTCCTAACTTCAATTTTCTTGGCTGATTTTTGTCCAATAAGACATCCAATACTTGTCTTATCATAAGACGACCTCTAGTAAAATAATTCTTCATCAATTTTCCCATTACTATAATAAAGCTTTTCTATTTTTTTCTTAACCTGAGTTAACTCTTCTTTCATAATGGAATTATACTTTTCTAGTTCTGCAAGCTCTATTATGATAGAATCTAATTCAGATGCTATTTGAATCAGATTGGATCTTAGGTCTAAATTCTTAGATTTCAGATTTGGTTCAATCTTACTATAATATTTCAAACTCAACTCACATTCAACAATTTTCAACTCATGTTTCAAGATCTCATTTTATTTCTTAAGGGTTACTACTTCATCACCTTCATTAGTCCACTCCTTTGATTCCTTTCTCAATTTTAGGTAGTCAATCTTATCTTTTAGTTTACCAATGTAATATTTTTCATCTTTATATCTACCTTTCTTTTAGGTTGTCTCTTTCCTCTATAAGAAGATCAATTTGGTCAAGGGATTCTTGAATATTTCTCTTTAATTATTCCATATCCATATGGATCTTACTCAATTTATTCAGCCTCCTTTGAGTAACTATGATCTGATACCAATTGTTAAAAATAGACAATATGAGGTAGTTGCGGGGGGGGGGGGGTGTGTGTATGAATTATTATTCTACAATATTTTTCCCACAACTAGATATTATTGATTACTTTACAACATGCATATGAAATTAAAACAACAATATTAAATAGTAAATAAAACCATACATAGAGAGAGCTCATAAAACCATTATTTGTTAACTAGGGAAACCATGGCCAAGGGAAAATCCAAGTGGAGATGGCACCCAAATAATGATCCACTAGAAAAAAGAATCATGTTAAGGATATTGACCCTATTAGGAGTCTATGAGTTACATGTAGTGTTTCGGTCCTATTAGAATACTAGGCTTTTTTAAAAGCCTCAACCTTGTTAGGATTTTATTCAACCCTATTAGGAGTTGGTATTACAATTACAACTATATGAAAGAAGATCCCACTACCCTAACATGCAATTATAAAATATAACTTGCCTTTATACAAAAATGAGATAGATACAACACCTCTTTACTACTGACTATTGTACTTCACATAGTCTAATCTAACATCAAAACCCACATCAAAAATCTTCCATACAAGTTTGCATGTCATAAAAATATATTGCATACACATCATATAATTCAAATTTTCATACATTACATATTTTGCACATTTATTTTCTTCACATAAAACAACTCTTTAATTATACTCTTTCCTTTCACAAAATTCTTATGTAGTCAACTTGATGCAATTACATCTTATGGTAACTTAGTGTAAATATCTCGGATGTCATCCCTACAAACATAAGTAATTATTTTAGGACCAAAATAATTCCTTTGTTTATGCTCTACTCTATTCTACTATGCATACTTCCTTTATAGGTATTTGGCCTATAACTTTGTCTATATTATCTATATTGATCTACATACTTAGGTACATCATCACGACACTCTAATATTCTACCTAGCCATACTTCCAATAAGTTCAATTACAATGATGACATTAAATGAAATATTGGATAGATAAACTTATTATGCTTTGATCTATCTGAGCATACATTAGCACAAGCATGTATTTAGAAGGCTTATACATACTTCTAGCTCAACCAACCCCATACATGAAGAAGAGGCAATCAAGTTTCCAAGACTTCAGCTATGTGAGTGGGGGGCTGGTTAAAGTACAAAGCTATGTCACCTTTCAAGTTGACTTATCAGAACAAACAAATTTGAGTATTTCTATCTAAAAATCAGTATTTTTCAAACATATGATCTACATAAATTTATTCTAGCTAAGTTATATATGGTCTCACACATTTCCAATTGGAAATGTCTATTAAATGCATATTTTATACTAGTCTATATCCAATTACTAAAGAAATAAAATTATTTCAGAAAAATGGCATTTCAATAACTCTTAATATTGTTTATGATATTTTTTTAATAGCATACAAACACTATTTATTAGAGCTCAAAGTCAAGAATATTCTCATATAGAGTTTATAGTGTTTTAATTATATATAGTATATTTTAATTTAAAAAATTCTATAGGCATGCAATTTAACACTTGAAAAGATGTCAGTTTTTAGAAAGAAAATAAAATTAAATAATATCAAAAAATATATATATATATATATTACATTCTAGAGGAGAGAGTCCTCTTCTAGAATCTATAATTTTTATTCTGGTTAGAATATATTTGTTTTGAAAAATGTGGTGGGAGATGAAAACTATCGATTTCAGGTGATTTGAAATTTGAATAATTATAAAACATAAAATATAGGTCTAAAGCCTTTTTTTTTTTAAATTATTATTCTAGCTATATATGTTAGCTATAACATAGCCTGAGATGAAAGGGAAATATGTTTATTTCCATATAGTTTTTTGGTGGGAACTAGACCCTAATCTTCAACATTTTTTAGCAACTAAAAAATCATCTAAAAAAATATTAGGAAAATAGATCAATTCCTATTCCAAATAATTATTAAAAATTATAATCTAAACTTCTTCCATTTCTACACATTTCATTATTTTACCTCATTTTCAAATTCTAAATGATGATACCAGTTTTATATCATTGAAGTTGAACAATTATACTTTTGTTAGCTTTTTCCTTTACAAAAGGGTAACACAAGTTTGCACTTTTACTCATGGAATCTCTCATCAATGGTGGCACCATGGGATGGTCACCCTTACTCAAGATCAAATTTCTTCTTTTGATGACTTCATAGAGAGATTTATTGACCGCTTTGAGGGAAAGAATTTGGATCTCAACTTCAAGGAGATGCCACAACTAAAGAAAACTAGTGAAGTAGAGAGCTACATTATAGAATTTCAAACGTTATTAGTAATAGTGAGAGATATTTAAGAGAGAAGACTTATTGTCTTATTCATGGATTGGTTGACCAAACACCTAAAGGGTTGAGTCAAGGGTTTTAACCCAAATACACTCATGACAATAATTAAGATGGCATAAGACATGAAAACATCCACTTTTCCTTCTAAACTTTATTCACATGCCAGGCCACCACTCATTCTAAAGGAGAAATACAACAAGCCCCCTCCCCCAAAGAAGCTCAATAAATGGATGAAGTCACTAGGAAATATTTTAGGAGGAGAAAGATATCTTTTAATTGTAAGAAATCATAGGAACTATTACTCATACTTAGGAAAAGGGAAGCTCCATTATGTAGAGGTGGTCTTAGATAGTGAAGGGGATAAGGAACAAAAAATCAAAGAAGTTGATTAAAAATTTTGCACAGAGGTCACCATAAACTATTCACAGAGGATTTTAGTGCTAGTACATCGAAGAGGTAGCACCACTCTTGCTAAAACTCTAAGATGTACTATTTTTTAGGTACAATGAACTCTCCAAGGGAAAAATTTCATAGTAATGCTATACAATAGGGCCACACTAAATTTAATTAATTCATCACTTGTAAAATGAAGATTGCAAGTCAAGGTTGTAGGAGGAAACCTCCTATTGTATACCCATCTAGTCCCACAACTTGGAATTACCATGGGGAGTCATACAGTGAGAGAATACTTTTATAATAGATCTCGATGACATGGACGTCATTCTTGGCATCTAGTGGATGAAAACTATGGACGAGTACACACAAAGCTTCAAATGAAATGAGTTTTCATTCAAAGTGGATGGAAAGAAGGTCTTCCTGAGAGGAATTTAAAATGGAGGGCTTAGGGAAATCTTGGCACAAAGGATGGAATTTATTTTTTGACATTACAACTTTATTTGGATACTACAATATTTGATCTTAATAGAATCAATAAAGGGGTAATTGACTGACTATAAGGATGATGAGCTTCACATAGTGTTGCAAAACATAGTACAATCTTTTTTTGACACCCCTCCTAGAATCCTTCCACATAAATCCTTTAAGAACACCATTGAGTTGGTGGAAGGATCCAAATCTATGATTAGTACACCCTTCTTCCATTCTAAAAGGTTTAAGGATGAGATAGATAAAATGATGAAAGAACTCATAAAGAAAGGATGGATTAGGTCTAGTTCCAATTCTTTTGCATCATGAGTGGTTTTGTTTAAGAAGAATGATGTTCCATCCGATTATTTTTGGACTATTGTGTATTGAACAAAAAAAACCATTAAAAATGGGTAACCCATTCCTTGGATTGATGAACTATTGGATGAGCTACATGGTGCACTCTACTTTTCCAAAATAAATCTTTTTTTTGGTTACCATCATATTCACATGACGGAGGAAGATGTGAGGAAGACTACCTTTTGTTGTCATTATGACCATTATGAGTTCTTGGTCATGCACTTTGGTCTAACAAATTCTCTAGCTACTTTCTAATCATGCATGAACCACATCCTCAACAAATGACTATTTAAGTACCTACTAGTGTTTCTTGATGACATTTTTTTCTTACAACAAGACATGGGAGGAACATTTGAGGATTTTGAATGAAGTGATTGGGATCATGGAGTTATAATCACTTTTTCCTAAGTTGTCTAAATGTGAGTTTGGTATGACATAGATATTGTATTTGAGGCACATAATTAGTGCTCAAGGGGTTCACGTACTCTTGGAAAAGATTCAAACCATTTTGGATTAGTTGCCACCCAACAATGTCTCTGATCTAAATGGATTCCTTTTATTATGTAGTTATTACAGAAGGTTCATGAGGATTTCTAAAAACTTAGTGCACACCACTGAGAGATCATACAAAAAATTGATCTTTCCATTTAGATGTGAAGGTACAACACATCTTTGACAAGTTAAAGGAAGTCATGAGTTCATATACAGTGTTGGAACTACCTTATTTCAATTGACCCTTCATCTTGAAATATGATGCATTAAGAAAAGGTATTGGGGTAAGTGTTGATGTAGAATTGTCACCCCATCACATTCAAGATTCAAAACCTCTCAAGAGTAGAGAAACTATACTCTATCTATCACAAAGAGATGCTCACCATTAGGCTGCACTAACAAAGTTTTAGTAGTATCTTGTTGGAGTAAAATTTATGGTGCAGACAAATCACAACAACTTGAGACTTTTTTTAGAGTAGAGAGATTTGAATGAATACCAATAGAAGTGGGTGAGAAAAATCCAAGAATTTGACTTTTAGATTATGTGAAGGGAAAAAATAATGTAGTGGTCAATGTTCTATCAAAAAGGCTTGCAATATGCTCTTTGTCTCAAATTTTAGCGGGTTGGAGTGTAAAAGTATAAAGTTGTGTCACCTTTCAAACTGACTTATTAGAACGACTAAATTTGAATATTTATATCTAAAAATCAGTTTTTTTCAAATATATGATCTATATAAATTCATTCAAGCTAAGTTATATATGGTCTCACACTTTTCCAATTGGAAATGTCTATTAAATGCATGTTTTTATACTAGTTTGTATTTTATTACAAAAGAAATTTTAAAAAATTAGAAAAGTCGCATTTCAATAACTCTTATTATTTTTCATGATATTTTTTTATTAACATATAAACACCATTTTATAGAGCTCAGAGTCAAGAATATTCTCATATAGAGTTTATAGTGTTTTATTTAAATATAGTATATACTAACTAAAAAATTCTACAAGCATCTATTTTCACAATAAAGAAGATATCAATTTTGAGAAAGAAAAAAATATTAAATCATATCAAAAAAATTAAAAATTATATGACATTATAGAGGAGAGAGTCCTCTTTTAGAATTTATATATATATTTTTTTGGTTAGAATAGATTTATTTTGAAAAATGTGTTGGGAGATGAAAACTATCGATTTTAGGTGAGTTCAAATTTGAATCATTATAAAGGAGAAAATATAGGTCTAAAACTATTTTTTTTTATCGTTCTAGCTATACATATTTTATCTATAACATATTCTAAGATCAAAGGGAAATAAGTTTATTTCCATACAGTTTTGTGGTGGGAACTAGACCCCTAATTGTCAGTATTTTTGAATAGCCAAAAAATTATCTATAAAAATTAGGAAAATATATCAATTCTTATTCCAAATAATTATTTTAAAACACTATAAAATCCTAAGCTTCATCCATTTCTACACATTTCATTAGTTTACTTCATTTTCAAATTCAAAATAATAATACCAATGTTAGGTCATTGAAGGTGAACAATTATACTTTTGTTAGCCTTTTCTTAACAAAAGGGTGACACAAGTTTGTAATTTTATCCTGGAAGGAACACCTATTTATTTAATACTCCAAAAACACATTTTTTGGAATTCTTTAGAATAATTGAGAGGGGGGGTGAATCAATTATCCAAGGTCTAGATGTATAAATAAAACTTTTCACAACTTAGTGAACCCATATCCATAAAACATTTTCATGCATGCATCCATTGGATCATACAACTCTCAAAATTTGTAGGTTACTATCCTGGGTCAAAATAAATTTTTAGAAATGTAAACATAAAACATAACAAATTCAACAACACATTTGACACAGATTTTATGTGGAAACCCAATTTGGGAAAAACTACTAGTAACATGCTACTCATTCTCACTCTTTTGAAGTGATGCCCTATGAAAGGTCAACCCTATAACAGGTTACAATACACATTGTTAAATGTGACTTGGTTAGAGGATCTCAATCACCCTATTAGGAGTGAGCCTTGTTAGAGGACTTTAGATCATTCACTTGGAATGTCACCCAATTAAAGGATTTACAAATGAATGTTAGGTCAACCTTAATCCAAAGGATTTTCCCTAGACTGATACAATGATTAGAAAGTAATAGTAAGGCTTGATTTGAAAAAAAATTACAACTCACTTACAGATTATAGATATCTATTTTAGTTCTTTATTTTTCTTGACTTTCACACACTTTAGCTCTGATGGCTTGTTCACTCTTCAAGTATTCATACTCTTAAGACTTCTTGATTTTCTTTCCAGTAGCAATCTCTTCTATTCCACCACTGAATGAAGAAATACCCTAGACTCCTTCTCTAACTTAGGTTCTCAAACATGACCAACTTTGCTTCTGACTAGATATCAATATAAATAGAGAATTAAGACCTTTTGCCATTTAACCTTAATTGTCCATTTTAGGGTTAGGTACGATTAGGTAGGATTCAATGAATCTACCCACTTGTTAATTTTAGTCCCTTCTAGAAACTTCTTCTTCAATCCTCTTGAATTTGCCTCAAAATAGTTTACCATGAATTTTGTGCCACCAACTCATCTTAGTTGGCTTCCACGTGCTTTACAAAATTCAAGAAAGCAAAATAGTCAGCTCAAATTTGTCAAATATATGATTTAACATGAATACAGGCACTTGGCATCAATATGTTGTCATTTTACTTCCATAGTTTTCTTCCACTCATCTTGTACTAGATCACTTGGCAATTACTAAAGGTTACTGATAATCAACATCAACTAAACTTTACTCAGCTTAAACAATTTCACTTGGCATACACTAAATCTTCACTTCGCATGTCTCCAACTAATTTTATACTTGTCTTGCACTAACTTTGCTTAACATCTACTATGCAATTAGTCAAGTTTGGAAGACATAATTCTTCTTACTTGTTCTTCTAGATGTAGTCAGTGTATCCAATGTTTACAACCTTAAGTAGATAATCAGTGCACTATAACATTATTGTCTTAACTAATCTTTCTACTCCTTTTTTATACCATAACTCAACATTTTCTTTGGGTGCTCTTATTATCTCATTTGATCAAATCATCATCATCAATCAAACAAATGATAGTACTCAAATCAACTAAGTAGTTGTCTTACCAGCAAAAAGAAAGTTTGACATTAGTGATATAATAATGATCAAATCACTTTCTCATACTTGTATCAATCTTTTTTCAACAATCTCCCTCTTTCAGATTGATGGAAAACCAATACCACTAAACAATGCTAAGAAGAAAATAATTTCTTATATTGAAATCTCTCCCTCTATCAATAACTTTCATCTTTTGTATAGGCTAAAATTTTTGCGTTCTAATTTAAAAACTTTCAACTCTTCCTTATGACTCCTTTCATCTATCATCTTTCAGGGCTTCTCCTTCTGACTTTGCTAAACACTCCCTCTTTTTGATATTTAGGTATCTCTATTTACTCTATTCCTATATCTCATTTAGTACTTTCTCCCTCTTACTTGGTAGATGTATTTCTTGTAGTCATTTTATTTCAAGTTGTTTGATATAATTTTCTTCTTTTACTATTTTCCCCCTCAATAGGTTAGTTCTCCCTCAATAGGGTTTATATCTCCCTTTTTATCATCTTTGTTTGGTATTCTTTATTTCTCCCTCTTTAACAATGATGCTAAAGACTTGTCATCTCAATATGTAGATGTTAACAATTTCAATTTCTCCATCTGTCACCTTACATTATGACTAGTCTTTTGTTTTAGCTCTTTGATTACTTTAGGCAGCTCCTAAAGTAAGATCTATTACATCAAGTTGTACAATACAACATTCATCTTGGTTGATCCAGGGCACTTCTCATGCTTCTTAAATGGCATTGCATAGGGGCATCACCCCTATTTTACCTCTTAGATACTCATGAGCATCCTTAGGTAATTTTTTTGTGAAGATATCAGCCATCTACTCTTTTGTATTCACATATTCAATCTTCACCTCTTTGTCTTGAACTAACTCTCTCAATTAATAATACTTGATTGGAATGTGCTTAGTCTTTGTGTGCATCATAGGGTTTTTTGATATATTTATAGAACTTCTTTTATCACAATAAATTATTATAGGTGTAGTGATTTCTTCCTTCATACCTTTTAGAATTTTTTTTATCCATACAATATTTGTAAAATTTACTGTAGCAACAACATATTCAGCTTCAATAGTAAATTGAGATATGCAGTTTTGTTTCTTGTTGGTACAAGTAACCAATCTCTTTCCTAAGAAAAATGCTCCTCCACTAATGCTCTTTCTACCATCAATATTTTCAGCCCAATCAACATCAATGTAGGCCTTCAACTCAAATTTATAATTTTTCTTGTAGTATAGACCATAGTCTTTGTTCCTTTCAAATATCTCATTATTCTCTTAACAACCATCAAATGATTCTTCCTAGGATCAGTAGATAATATTGCAACTATCCCAATATATTATGCAATGTCAAGTTTTCTCTATACTACAATTGCAATTTTCAAATCATAGACCTGTACAATGTATCATTCACCTTAGTTAAATCACCATTCTTTGATAACATGTGTCCTATCACCATAGGTATGCTTACTAGCTTGGAATCTTCCAATCCAAACATTTTCAATATTTCCTTTACATACTTATACTGAGTGATGTATATACCACATTTCATTTGACATACTTGCAAACCCACAAAGAAATTGATCTCTCCAAATATAGACATCTCAAATTCTTTCTTCATTTCATTTGAAAATGCCTTACATAATCCATCTTGGCCTACAAATATGATATCATGAAAAAAAAATCAGCAAGTAAAACACCTTTACTTCCTTCTGTATTCAAGTACAAATTTTTGTTATCATCATTCCTTTCAAATCCAATCTTCACAAGATAATTGTGAAGCCTTTCATACCATGCTCTTGGTGCTTTCTTTAAACCGTATAAACATTTGTATAGTCTATATACCATGTTTTTGTTGTTAGCATCAACAAATCCTTCTGGGTGTTCTATGTAAACCTCTTCTTCTCATATGCCATTTAGAAAAGCTGACTTCACATCCATTTGATAAAATTTGAAATCTTTGTATGCAGAGTAAGAAATCCAAGTTTGTACTCCTTCCAATCTTGCAACAAGGGCAAATGTTTCGCCATAGTCAACTCCTTCTTCTTGTGCATACCCTTTGTAAACTAATCTTGTCTTATTTATTTTGAACTAGCCATTTTCATCTAGCTTGTTTATATACACCCACTTGTTACCAATCACATTTTTGTCCTTTGGTCTAGGAACTAGAGTCCAAGTCTTGTTCTTCTCAATCTATTCAATCTCTTCTTTCAGGGCTTTACTCTAGTCCTCATTTTCTAAGGTATCTTTTACTATATTAAGCTCAACCATGCTTGTCAAACATGTATTATTTCTCAACCTATTCCTTATCATTGGTCTAAAAATTTTGTCTCCAATAATTTTTTCAGAAGGGTGATGTCTTTTGACATACTTTGGCAATCTTGATTCTATTGTTCTGTCCTCAATTGATTTGTCATCTTCTGAATCTATGCACTTCTCTATCAAATTATTCAACATCTCTTTCATGTACTCTAATCTTAGAATTAGAATGTGCCTTAGCTTCTATTTGCAGCTCAGTTCTTGATTGTAATTTGGTTCCTGAATGTAGCTCAGTTCATGAATGCAACTCAACATTCATATTTTGCAACTCCATAGTCACTGAAACTTTCTATTGATTTGCAACTTGATTTACAACATCTTCATCGACGTGCATACCTTCATAAAAGTATACAAAATATTTCCATTCCTCTTGTTCCTTCATAGGTCTAGCCTCATTTACATTTTCATATTCATCAAACTTAACATTTTCATTTTCCAAAACTTTGTTAGTGTTAATATTTAAATACATATAAGTTTTAATTCTTGTGAAACAGCCAAGGAATATTCCTTCTTCACTTTTAGCATCTAATTTACCATTCCTAAAATCTTTAAGAATCTAGCATTTGCTTCCAAACACCTTAAAATATTTTACATTGTGTGACTATCCATACCATAATTCAAAATGTTTTGAATGAATGTCTTTCTTGAGTTGCACACAATTCAAGGTATAAAAAGTTGTACTTATAGCCTCTCTCCATTATTTCAAAGCAACATTCTTCTCCATCATGAGTTTCCTAGCATAGTCCATTACAGATCTTTTCCTCTTTTTAGAAATTTCATTTTGTGGAGAGGTCCTAGCTATAGATGTCTATCTTTTGATTTGTCTATCATTACAGAACATCTCAAACTCAAATGATGTGAATTCTCTAACTCTTTCAGATCTCAAACATTTCAAACTTTTACCTATCTCCTTCTCAACTTTGGATAAGTACCACTTAAGAATTTGGAAAGTGTCATATTTCTACTTTAGAAACATAATTGTCATGATCCTACAATAATCATCAACAAATAGCATAATGTATTTGTCACCCTTGTAGCTTTGCAAATCAATTGGTCCACACAAGTTAGTATGAACAATCTCAAAAATTCCTTTAGAGGTGTGAGTCTTACTCTTAAAGCTAGACTTTGTCATTTTTCCTAACTAACATTGTTTGAAAATAATATTGCTAGGTTTCTTCAATTTAGGAAAACCTCTAACTCTTCTCATGTTACTGTTAATAACCAAGTTATCAAAGTTAACATGACATAGCCTCTTGTGTTGTAACTAGGCTCATCAAAATATACAACAAGACAAGTAGCATCATTTATATCAAGATAAAATAGATTACCTCTAGTTTGATCACATTTTCCAATTAGTTTCTCATTAGTATCATAGATCTTAGCTATCTTATTCTCAAACTCAACCTTGCAACTAGAACTATTCAGTTGTGACACACTCAACAAATTGTAGTTAAGTCCTTCAACATAATAAGAATTGTCACACATAATATTTTTTGTGAGTTTGATAGATACTTTCCATTTTATTCGATAGGGTACATCATTACCAAACATTACACTATTTCCATCATAAAAGTTCAAGGTAATGAGCTTACTTTTATCTCTAGTCATGTGATGTGAACACCCACTATCAATGATCCATCTATCATTCTTGTTCACATACAACACCAATGTAATTGTCTCATCCTCATCAGATTCATCCTTCATTGCAACATACACCACTTCATCATCATGGTCATTAGATCCATCTTTGGTTTCCTCTTCTACAATGTAGCAAGACTTCTTTCCTTTGTCTTTGTAATCTTTGTTTTCTTCATCTCTTTTATTTATGTATTTGTCTCTAGTTCTATTGTTCTTCTCTAGACATCTAGCATCAATATGACCAACCCCATTACAATTGAAACATGTAATAGGTAACTTGCCTTTGAATTTTCCTTTGCTTCTATAAAATCTCCTTGCTAGCAGTACTTCAAGCTATTCTACATCCTCCCCATTGTATCACTACCACTAGAAACATATTTGACCTTTTTCTTCTTCTCCTTAGCTTTTTTTGATGACAACTTAGCTTTGAAAGAAAATTCAACATTGTCAGATTTGAAGTTATCAAAATTAGATAGCTCAAAAGCAATGAGCCTACCTACTTGACCTTAAAGAGTTATATTAGAACTTGGTATACATCTTAGTTCTTGTATATTATAAACTCTAATAGCATAAATAGGCAATAGTATTCTCAATAATTTACTGAATACAATATCATAATCTATCTTAACATTAGCTCCTCTTATAGCATTATAAACATCCTTTATTCTAGAGCAATATTGAGCAACATTTTCACCTTCTTGCATTCTCATGTCATAAAACTTGCCTCTAAGACTTTCAGATTTGGCTCTCAAAATATTTATATCTCCTCCATAAATAGTTTGAAGAGCATCCCACATATTCTTTGTAGAATCACAACCCTTGATATCATTAAACTTAGCATAACTTAGTGTAGAGGCAATCTCCAACATTGCCTAATCATGTTCTTTCTTCTTTAGGTCATTAGCAATTAGGGTTCCAACTGGATTGACGTGCTTAGTGGTGATGGTAGATCATGCATGGTCTTTAAGATCTTCTAGGTATAGCTTCATTAGACTCTACCATGCAAGGAAGTTCTCCTTGTTCAACTTGGGTACCTCTCATTTTGACATCTTATTCTTTTGCTTTTAGTACCTTCAAACTAGTCCTCTTAAGCACTATGACTTTGATACCAATTCTTGGAATTATTTAAAATGATTAAGAGGGTGGTCACTTAGTTATCCAAGGTCTAGATATAAAAATAAAAAATTTCACAGTTTAGTGAACCCAAATCCATAAAACATTTTCATACATGCATCCATTAGATCATACAACTCTTAAACTTTCTAGGTTACTATCCTAGGTCAAAATAACTTTGTAGAAATATAAACATAAAATATAACATATTGAACAGCACATTTGGCACAGGGATTTTAAATGGAAACCCAATTTAGGAAAAACCACCAGTAACATGCTACTCATTCTCACTCTTCTAAAGTGATGCCCTATGAAAGGCCAACCCTACTAAAGGTTACAATATACATTATTAAATGTGACCTAATTAGAGGATTTCAATCAGCCTATTAGGAGTGAGCCTTGTTAGATGACTTTAGATCATTCACTTTGAATGTTACCCTATTAAAAGATTTACAAATGACTGTTAGGGAAACCTTAATCCAAAGGATTCACCCTAGACTAATTCAATGATTAGAAAGTGACATTAAGGCTTGATCTGAAAAAAATTACAAATCACTTGTAGAGTATAAATCTTCGTTTCAGTCCTCCATTCTGCTCGGCTTTCACACACTTTCGATTTGATAGCTTGTTCACCCTTCAAGAATTCATAGTCTTAAGCTTTCTTGCTTTGCTTGCCAATAGTAGTCTCTTCTATTTGGCCACTGAATGAAACAATACCCTAGACTGCTTGTCTAACTTAGGTTCTCGAACATGATTAATTCTTTTTTGACTAGATATCTCTATAGATAAAGAATTAAGATATTTTACCATTTAACCTCGATCATCCATTTTACGGTTAGGTAGGATTAGATAGGATTCAATGAATCTACCCACATTTTCATTTTAGTCCCTTCTAGAAACTTCTTCTTCAATCCTCTTGAATTTTTCTCAAAAAAGTTTACCTTGATTTTGTGCCAACAACTCATCATAGTTGTCTTCCACACACTTCACAAAATTCTAGAAAGAAAAATACTTAGCTTCAATCGTCAAATCTATGATTTAACACGAATACTAGCACTCAGCATCAATATGTTGTCACTTGGCTTCCATACCATTTTTCCACTTAGTCTACCCATATCCATAAAACATTTTCATGCATGCATCCATTAGATCATACAACTCCTAAACTTTGTAGGTTATTGTCCTAGGTCAAAATAACTTTGTAGAAATGTAAACATAAAATATAATATATTCAACAAGACATTTGGCACAAGGATTTTATGTGGAAACCCAATTTAGGAAAAACCACCAGTAACATGCTACTCATTCTTACTCTTCTAAAGTGATGCCCTGTGAAAGGCCAATCCTACTAAAGGTTACAATACACATTATTAAATGTGACCTGATTAGAGGATTTCAATCAGCCTATTAGGAGTGAACCTTGACAGAGGACTTTAGATCATTCACTTTGAATGTTACCCTATTAAAGAATTTACAAATGACTGTTAGGGAAACCTTAATCCAAAGGACTCACCCTAGACTAATTCAATGATTAGAAAGTGACATTAAGGCTTGATCTAAAAAAAAATTACAAATCACTTGCAGAGTATAAATCTTTGTTTTAGTCCTCCATTCTATTTGGCTTTCACACACTTTAGCTTTGATAGCTTGTCCACCCTTCAAGCATTCATAATATTAAGCTTTCTTTCTTTGCTTGCCAATAGCAGTCTCCTCTATTAGGCCACTGAATGAAGCCATACCCTAGACTACTTGTCTAACTTAGGTTCTTGAACATGAAAAAATTTGTTTTTGACTAGATATCTCTATAGATAAAGAATTAAGATCTTTTACCATTTAACCTCGATGATCCATTTTAGGGTTAGGTAGGATTAGGTAGGATTCAATGAATCTACCCACATTTTCATTTTAGTCCCTTCTACAAACTTCTTCAATCCTCTTGAGTTTTCCTCAAAATAGTTTACCTTGATTTTGTGCCACCAACTCATCATAGTTGTCTTCCACACACTTTACAAAATTCTAGAAAACAAAATACTTAGCTGCAATTTTCTAATCTATGATTTAACATGGATACTAGCACTCAGCATCAATATGTTGTCACTTGGCTTCCATACCATTTTTCCATTCATATTACACAAGATCACTTGCAATCACTAAAGTTTACTGATGCTCGGCATCAACTAAACTTTTCTCAGCTTACATTGTTTCACTTGTCATAAATTGAATCTTCACTTCACTTAGCTCCAACTAATTTTCTTCTTAGTTTACACTAACTTTTCTTGGCACCTACTGTGCACTCAATTAAGCTTGGTAATCAAAATTCTTCTTACTTGTTCTTCTAGAGCTAGTAAGTGTATCCAACCTTTGCAACCTTAAGTAGATAATCAATGCACTATAACATCACTGTCTTAAGTGATCTTTGTAGTCCTTTTTCATACCATAACTCAACATTTCCTCTAGATTCTCTTGTTATCTCATTTGAGCAAATCCTCTTCAATAATCAAACAAATGATAGTACAAAAATTAAGTAAGTAGTTATCTTACCAACAACTAGTAGGTTTGATATCAGTGACAAAATAATGATTGAAAGACATTCTCATACTTGTATCAATCTTTTCTCAACAAAAATTTTCTACCAATGGATGGATTTTTGAGTACAACATGATAGGTATAAGGTGGTAGATAATATCACCTATTACATGTTAGAATCTGAAAAGATTAATAACCTAAAAAACAAGTGCAAAGAATAAATATCTAAACTATGAATGCAAATGATACAAAATCAAAATAGCAACATAGAGTTAGTTCCAAGAGAGTAATGCAAATGCTAGAAGCAAAATAGCATTAAGATGGTGCAAAAGCAAGAGATTACAAATACAAGCTAGGTAGCATGCTTATATAGATGATGAAAAGGGAGGAGGTGGCAACAACGACCAATGAGGAGTAACCATCTATCAAACTAAGGATAGCTAATGCATGCTCACATGCAAGAAGGTGATACTGCACAACCACTCACCTAATAAGACATGCTTTATTAACCTAAGAAGGATTATTAAAATTGTATGAAAAAAATAGCAATATAGGGGAAAATAAATAACCCACTAGGAAATTAAAAAACTACACTAACACCACCCCATAACCAAAGCTTAGGTGGATGTAGAAATGGGTCCTAGCAAGTCATGCCTAATGAGGTACCCATGTATATAAAATTCCCCCAAAAGAGAGAGAAAATGGACTCCAAAAAAATATCAAGACTTTGAGTGAGAGGAAGAGAACCCCCCAAACGATGAGGCATCCCGCACCCCCAACAAAGCTTGCAACTGAAGGAACTTGCTCATAGTGAATGGTTTGGTAAAGATATCAACAACCTATTCGTAAGTTGGACAATAGCAAAGGTCAATGACATAACCATGGATGAGCTCCTAGATGAAGTACATGTGGATCTCTATGTGTTTGGTCCATTGATGATGGACCAAATTCTATGAGATCTGAATGGCACTCTGGTTGTTAGAAAAATATGATAGATAGCCATCTAATCTGGATGCCAAACTTAGTAGGAAGATGCTGAAGCCAAATGGCCTTAGTGATGGAATTCACAACCCCCTGATACTCAACCTTAATAGAAGATAGAGAAATACAAGACTACTTTTTGCTCAAGTAACAAATAGTACATGAACCAAGTGAGAAGCTATAACCTAAAGTAGACTTGTGATCGTGAGAATCACTTGCCCAATATGAATATGTGTAGCCCACCAAATTAAGCTTAATACCTATTGCATAGTGAATTCGATAACTATGAGAACCTTAAATATAGTGAAGGATCTGCTTAGTTTCTTTCTAGTGCAGCTCATGATGCTCCTACATAAATTGAGAGACCATGCCTACAATATATGACATGTTGGGTCTCATATGAGTTAGATAAATGAGACTTCCAACAAGTTGTCAATACAAAGTGCCATCAACAATTGGAGAATAACATTGATACTCAAGTTTTAATCCAGAAAGGAAGGGATTCAGAGCAAGCTTATAGTTAGCCATATGAAACCTCAAGAGTAAATCTAGAGAATACTTGGACTATGTGATGGTTATCCCATAAGGAGGCTGAAATATCTCAATCCTAAGAAAGTAATGTAACAAGCCTAAGTCAGTCATCAAAAAATGGTCCTAAAGGACAACTTTGATAGCCTTAATGGTGGGTGAAGAACTTCCTATGATAAACAAATCATCAACATACAAAACCAAAAATAGGAGTGAATCAATCTATTGCAGAATTTAGACATTAGGATCAAAATGGCACTGAGTGAACCCAACTGATAGAAGGAAGGAGTCCATCTTGGCATACCAAGCTCGAGGAGCCTATTTGAGATCATAGAGAGACATCTAACAATGGCACACAAGTGAAGAATCCTGAATGAATCCTTGTGGTTGCTTTATGTAGATCTCCTCATTAGGGTCACCATAAAGAAAAGCACTCTTCATATCCATCTAATGTACTTCCCAATTATTAGCTATAGCAAGGGCAAGAACATGTTGAGTGGAATTCATTCAAGAAATTGGCACAAAAATCTAAGAGTAGTCAATCCCAAGAACCTGGGATAATCCTTTGGTGAGAAAGTGAGCCTTATCCTTGTTAACTAGTCCATCTACAACAAATTTTGTCCAATAGATCCACTTACATTGAACAAGTTTTCTTCCATTAGGAAGAGGGACATGATACCAAGTGTGATTCCTCATCAAGGAACTATACTCTTCTTGTATAGCTATATCCCACTTAGGAACACTAGAAGCCTTATGAAAGGACTGTGGATCTAAGGCAATAGAAATGAAGACATGTGGAGCACCCTGGAATTGTGAATGATTCCACCTGGTGTCTGATGGATACCCAACCCAATTAATTGCAGATTGCAAGGTTTGTCTACCCCAAAGTGGATCGAAAGATGGAGAATCAACAGTGGAATTATCAACCTTTGAATGATGACTAGGAGAGGAAGGAGGTGAGTCCTTTGAATCACTTTCTACATTATAAGTGGAGGTAGATGACTACTTAGGTGAATCTGACTCATCAGAAGATCTGTCATGTATTCCAAGTGACTCCAATGTCAAAGTAGAAGGATTTGGAGAAGTGATAGAAAGTGAACTTGAAGATCCCTCCTCAAACTAAACACTCCTCTCAATGAACAACTCATGTGTAATAGGGTGGAGCAACCAATAACCCTTCAAAAAATTAGGATAACCTACAACTATGCAAGGTTTTCTCTACAAACCCAAGGCCTTACATTTATCTACAGGAATGTGGGCCCATGTAGAAGAGACAAAAACTTGAAAGTGCTTAACTGATGATTTCTAACTACTTCAAGCTTCAAAAGTAGTAACTCCCTTCAAGGCTCAATGAGGAACACAGTTCTGGATATAACAAGCACAGTTAATGGCCTTTTCCCAATACTATGGTGAAAGAGATCTAGAGTGAGTCATACAGTTTGCCATTTCCTTCAAGAATCTATTCTTCCATTCTAAAAAACCATTTTGTTGAGGATTGTATGGAACTAAATGTTGCAAATCAATTCCCTTTGAAGTGAAAAATCTCTCAAACTAATGGTTGACATACTCACCACCATTCTCTATGTGTAAAACATTGATGGCTTTCCCAGATTACTTCTCTACAAACATTTTGAAGTCCTAAAAATGATCCAATACCTCTAACTTCTATTTCAGAAAGTACACCCAAGTACATTGAGGAAAGTCATCAATGAATGTGAGGACATATCAGGCCCTACTGAAAGAAGGATGCTGAAATGGACCAGCCTGTTGGATACAATTATTCAATTGAGTGTTGTCTTAGATGTTTCACAAATTTCATGTCAATTAGTTGATAGAGTCTCCTGAGTTCAGTCAGCCAGCTTAGTAATTTTAGAATCTACCGAGTGGAATCAGTTTCTACTGAGCTTAGTTTGGTGTTGAAGGATTCTATGGTAGAAGTCAGTGGTAACCAAGCTCGCAAGGTTAGTGAAGGAGAGTCAGTGTTTACTAAGTTCACGTATTCTCTAAAGGATTTTGAAATGTTCTCAATGTTCATTGAGCTTCAGTCGGTTAACACTAGAAATCATTTCTAGAGCAATGTTTACCGAACTTGGTCGGCTATTGAAGGGTTTCATTATTTTTTGAAATAGAGTTTAATTGTTTTATGTTATAATTGTAGTAGATAGTGCTAATGTTTATTGATGATTGTAGCTTGTAATTGAGCTGACTTGATAATTTGTAAGGTATATATGAAAGATCAAGTTGTGAATTCTAAGAGATGAATGAGAGCACATGCAAATGTGTTGATTATGTGAAGAGGAAAGTGTAAGAAAAATTTGGAGAAGGATCAGATATCCTTGAGGAGTAGCAAAGTTATATTTGATTAGAGAGGATCTAGTGAAGCATAACAAAGATCTGTATCAACAATTTAGTTCCATCTTATTTAGGTCAAGTCATTGTTACTTTGTCATTATTGCAGCAATGCTTTCTAAATCTCCTAAAAGAGTTGGTTTAGTAGTTATTTTTTAAATCCTTTAACAAGGTGATAGCTCTATTTAATTGTTCTAAAGTCCTCTAGCAAGGCCACTCCTTGCAGGGTGATTAAATCCTCTAACAAGATCAAACATAACAATGTGTTTTGTAACCTTTAATTGGGTTGGCTCCTAACAGAGCTCACTTTAGAAGAGTGAAAATTAGTAGCTAGTTATGTGGTGGTTTTTCCCATATTTGGTTTCCATGTTAAATCTGGCATCTCTTGTATTCATTTCATTACTTTTATGCATGCATGTTTTAAAGATCAATAATAAAATAACATACACTGCATTTATCAAGTTACAACATTCTGTATGGTTATCGAGTGTCATTAGTAACTAGTTTTATAAGACATCTAAGGTATTAGTGGATTTATTTTTGTGGTAACTAATTCACCCTCTCTCTTAGTCACCCCATCTATATTTCCAACAATTGGTACCAAATCTTTTGGAGCTTGCAGGAAAGATTTCAAGGATCTAAGCTAATGATCAAGATGTCTTACAAGAGATAAATTAATAGGGATAACTTTTTAGCATGGCAGGGACTGATGAGACTTCATCTGGCTTCCATTGGAGATTCAAGATTGAAATACCTTGACCAAGAGTACTCAACACCTTTTAGAACATTATATGTCAATGGAATTGTTGAGAAAAAGACTCATAATACCATGATGATAGATCTTGTATTTGCTCTAAGCTATGAAGAATTTTATAATATCAAGCACTGCATAATTGTCTTTGCTATGTGGAACAAACTAAAAGATATCTATGGAGGAGATGACAATGTGAGAAGAGCCAAAGTAGAAAGTCTAAGAGCACAATTTGATCAGATGAAAGTGAGAGAAGATGAGAAAATTGCTAAATATGTTGAAAGAGTCAAAGAAAGTGTTAGTGCAATCAAAGCTTCTGGAGGAGATATCAAAGAGGAAACAATTGTAAGTAAATTTCTTAAAACATTACTTCCCATTTATGCAATAAAAGTTTCCATGATTCAAGAAAGAAGACGTGGAGAAAATCATAAGATAAATTTAGAAGCCATAGTAGGAAGATTGACTACATTTGAGCTAGACAACTTTGATAACTATGTGCCAACTTTCAAGAACATTGAATCAACATTTGAAGCTAAACTTTCTCTCAAAGAAAAAGTCAAGAAGATAAAGGAATCCCAATCAGAAAATGAAGAAGAATCTGAAGAAAGTTTTGACAGTGATCTTGAAGTGGTTGAAGCCCTACTTGCAAGAAAATATCTTAGAGGAAAAAGAAAGTAAAATGGTAAAGTTCCTTTAATCTATTTTTCATGTGAAGAAATTGGTCATATTGCAACTAGGTGCCCAAACAAGTAAAGCAAGGATGAAAATAAAGGTCATAAGTGCAATAGCAAAAAGGATTTCAAAGACTTCAAATCATTCAAGGACAAAGGTAAGAAAACATGTTTCATGGCTAAGGATTCTGATAATAGTGAAGATGAAATTATTTATATTGCTATAAAAGATAAATTTCATAATGATGAGGAAGATAAGATGCCACTTATCTCTCATGTGAGAAAAAATGATATATGGATCATAGATAGTGGTTACTCTCATCATATTATGGGAGATAAAACTAAGTTTGAACATTTTGAAGACTATGATGGTGGTAGTGTGAGGTTTGGTAATAATGAACCTTGTTGTATAAAAGGAAGAGGAAGAATCTCACTAACCAAAAAGCTTGTACGTGATAATGCCTTCTAGGTTGATGCACTAAAACACAATCTGCTAAGTGTGGCATAGCTAATGAATATTGGATTCAAGGTGGAATTCATGCATGGAAAGGAAAGACTACTTGATGACAAAGGAAAGCTGATTGGATTAGGCATTTAGACAAAAGGTAACTTGTTCTATCTTGAACTTGGTGGATGTTCATGTTTTATTGCTCAAGTTGAAGAAAGTTGGCTATGACACAGAAGGTAATGTCATGTAAATTTTGATAACCTGGTGAAAATAAGAAAATTCAAGAAAGTAAGAAACACTCCTAGTATAATGAAACTTGATTTTGGTCTATGGAAGAATTGTTAGATTGGTAAGATGGGAAAGATTAGTTTTAAAAGTAAGAACTATGAGTCTATATAAATTTTGGAAATCGTGCATACTAATTTGTGTGGACCTAATGGAATTGAAAGCTACACTGGAGAAAAGTTCTTTATTCTCTTTTTTGATGATTACTCAAGAATGATGATTGTTATGTATCTGAGAGAGAAATTAGAAGCATTTGAGAAGTTCAAATGGTGTTTGGCTAGAGTAGAAAAGGAGATAGGGAAAAGATTGAAATGTCTAAGGTCAAAAAAAAGTGGTGAATTCATTTCCCATGAATTCAATAAATTCTGTATCGAAAGAGGAATCAAAAGATAGGTATTAGCACCTAGAACTCCCAAGAAAAATGGAATAGTTGAAAGGAGGAACAGATCTATTATGGATTGTGCAAGGACTCTAATGATTGAAGAGAACATTGCTATCAAATACTGGAAGGAAGCTATCAATACTATAGTTCATACCTTGAATCGAGTATAGTTGAAGGAAGACTCATTCAAAACCCCTTATGAATTATGGTATGGATATAAACCCAATGTAAGTTACCTAAAAGTATTTGGAAGAAAATGTTATATTTTGAAAGAATCTAGAAAAGGAAAATTTGATGTGAAGGGTGATGAAGGCATATTTTTGGGATATTCTTGCAAGAGGAAGACATATAGATGTTTGAATTTGTCTACTCACAAAATCATAGAGTGGGCACATGTGAAAGTTGACGAGTTTGTAGAAAGAACTAAAGAAGAAAGATAAAAGGAACCAGAAGATTATAGGAGATTTGTTTTCATTAAACCTGATACAGTGCTAGATACATCTGTCAATTAGGAAACTTCTACTCCTAAGTTTTTAGTCACCGAGTTCTAGGAACTTGAGTCATATTCTAATGATACTGAGCCAATGTCTAGCAAGCTAATGTCTATCGAGCCAAAACAATTAGAACTTGAAGCTGAAGCGCAAGAGGATAACAATGCAATTTATTCAAAAGGTGAGGAGCCTATATTGGAAAAGTATGTTAGGAGGCATCATACACCAGATCAGATTATTGGAGATAAATCAAAGGGTACAATGACAAGAAGTAAGTTAAAAGGTACTTGTTTACTTGCTAATTTTGAAACTAGAAATGTCAAAGATGCATTAGAGAATGAAAATTGGATTGAGGCTATGAATGAGGAGATAGAGAAAATAGAGAAGAACAATACATGGACTCTTGTACCCAGGCCTAGAGATAAAAATGTGATTGGAACCAAGTGGGTAATCAAAAATAAGTTAAATGAAGATGGTAAAGTATCAAGGAACAAAGCTAGACTAGTATGTAAAGGTTACTCTCAAGAAGAAGGAATAGACTATGGAGATACTTTTTCTCCTATTGCAAGATTGGAAGGAGTTAGGACATTACTTGCATATGTTGCACATAAAGGATTTAAGGTATATCAGATGGATGTCAAATCTACATTTCTTAATAGTATTCTGGATGAAGGAGTCTACATTGAACAACTTGAAGGTTTTGTTGATCCAGACAAGAAGGACATGGTCTGCAAATTACACAAAGCTTTTTATTGTCTAAAACAAGCCCCTAGAGCATGGTATGAAAGATTTCATAGCTATCTTATTTAGATTTTTTTTAGAGAACTAATAATAATAGTAGCTTGTATATCAAGGAAGGACCAGATAACAAGATTGTTTTGGCAAGAATATTTGTGGATGATACTTTGTTCACAGGGAATGATGATCTATGCAAAGAATTTTTAGAGAAAATGATCATGGAATTTGAGATGTCAATTTTTGGTGAGATTAAATTCTTTGTTGGTCTTTAGATTTAGTAGAGCAAGAATGGTATCTATATTACTTAGTCTAAATACATTAAGGAGATACTCAAGAAGTTTGGTATGGAAGATTGTAAACCAGTTGGAACTCCCATGTGTACTAGACTAAAGCTTACCAAGGATGATGAATCAAAAGAGGTAGATCAGACCTTATATAGATCAATGATTGGAAAGTTTTAGTATGTTGTTCATACAAGGCTTGATATTTCTCTTGTAGTTGGTATAGTGGCAAGATTTTTAGCAAAACCTAGAGAAAATGACATGATGGCAATCAAGAGGATTTTGAGATACTTGAAAGTCACTGAAGATTATGGATTATGGTACAAATTTTGAGGTAATTTGGACTTGAAAGTGTTTACTGATACTGATTGGGTAGGAAACATTGATGATAGAAAAATTACAAGTGGTGGAGCATTCTTTCTTGGAAAGAGATTGATATCTTAGACAAGTAAAAAACAAAATTGTACATCCTAATCTATAATAAAAGCCGAGTATGTTCCAACAATAGTGAACTGTTCTAATATTCTTTGGTTCAAGAAATTATTGGAACGCATGAAGGTTGAGATCAAAGAATGTATTGTTATGTTTTATGACAATAAAAGTACAATTAACATATCAAAGAATCCAGTGATGCATTCTAAAACCAAGCATATTGCAATAAAATATCACTTTGTCAAAGAATTAGTACAAGATAAGGATATCAGATTAGAATATGTCCATACAAAAGAACAAATTTCTGACATATTCACCAAGACATTACTTAAGGATGCATTCTTGTATTTAAGAGGTAAATTAGGTGTCATTCCCCTATTTGAAGCTCACTAAAATAAAGTTTTAGTGATGCATCAACATGAATCAAATAGAAAATCTATCAGTTGATACAGCATAGTTATGAGAAAATTGCATATGAATTAGTACTCAAGGTACATTGTTATTTATTTGGTATGTATTGTTTTTGGCATGTGTTGTCAAAGAGAGAGAAGTTGATTGTCATATCTCTTAAAGAAATTTCTCCTAGAGGGAGAAGTCTACAGTAAGAAGGAAATGTTTGCAGTATCTACTGATAAATGGAGTTCCAATGATTGGATGAGAATCAAAATGAAACTAAGGATATTATCTTTTGAAATTTCTTTGTGCTATGACATGTTGTTTCACCATCATTTCCAAAGAGGGAGATTGTTGGATACAATTATCCAATTGTGTGTTGTCTTTGATGTTACACAAATGTCATGTCAGTCAGTTGACAGAGTCTACTAAGTTTAGTTGATCATCTTAGTAATTTTAGAGTCTATTGAGTGGAATTAGTTTCTATCAAGCTCAGTCAGGTGTTGAAGGATTCTGTGGTAGAAGTCAATGGTAATCAAGCTTACGAGGTTAGCGAAGAAGAGTTAGTGTTTACCGAGTTCACTGAGTCTTTGAAAGATTTTGCAAATTTTTCAATGTTCACCGAGCTTCACTTGGTTAACACTAGAAATCATTTTTGGAGTAGTGTTTACTGAATTCTAATAGATGAAAGATCAAGTTGTGAATTCTAATAGATGAATAAGTGAGCATGCAAGTGTGTTGATTATCTAAAGAGGAAAGTGTGAGCGAATTTTGGAGAAGGGTCAGATATCCTTGAGGAGCAGCAAAGTTATATTTGATCAGAGAAGATCTAGTGAAGTAGAATAGAGATTTATATCAGCAATTCAGTTGCATCTCATTCAAGTCAAGTCATTCTTACTTTCTCATCATTGTAGCAGTGATTTCTAAATATCCTAATAGAGTTGATTTAGTAGCCATTTTGTAAATCCTCTAACAAGGTGATAGTTCTATTGAATTGTTCTAAAGTCCTCTAGTAAGGCCACTCCTAACAGGGTGATTAAATCCTTTAACAAGATCACACCTAACAGTGTGCTTTGTAACCTTTAACCGGGTAGGCTCTTAACAGAGCTCACTTTAGAAGAGTGAAAATTAGTAGCTAGTTATTTGGTGGTTTTCCCATATTGGATTTTCGAGTTAAATCTAGTGTCTCTTGTGTTCATTTCATTTATTTTATGTATGCATGTTTTAAAGATTGGTAATAAAAAACATACACTACATTTACTGAGTTATAGCACTCTGTATGGTTATTGAGTATCAATAGTAGCTAGTTTTATAAGACATCTAAGGGATCAGTAGACTTATTTTTGTGGTAACTGATTCACCCCCCCTCTCAGTTACTCCATCTATATTTCCAACACAACCAAATCACTGTGAACTAACTCTAACACCTGTGAAGCTCTCCATGCCCTACTTTTGTCAAACTTTTCCTTAGGATGCTTATTAAGAATGCAATCTTGGCAAACACCACATGAGAACTGAATTGAAGGTAACCTTATGACCATGCTTTGCTAGTTGAACTAATGCAAGTAGTGAAAGTTAAGATGGATAAACTGCTCATGCCATAATTTACTCACATCATTAGAGTGAGTGAAAAAAATAGTCAAAGGAGGATTAGGAAAAAAGTGAGAAAACAAATAGAGTCATGACGGATGATCGGGTCTCCCAACTGCAACTATAGAATCATTGTGCTACTCACATATCTCCACTAAACAAGGAATGAACTCAACCCATTTGCCTAACCCTATGTGTGTGATCTAGTATGAAATAAGTTGATAATGCGGTTACACAAAGAACATCGTGGAATGTGTTATTCCCCACATCAAAAAACCCTCTCCCACACACCCCAACAATAGTGTCATCACCCATCAAAATAGAAGGCATAGTACATGGCTCCTAGGATGCAAGTTCTTCCTTAGATGAAGCCATGTGGTGCGAAGTACCCAAATCATGAACCCAAGTGAATGGTGAGGAAGCAATTGCAACAAGGGCCTTTCCCTTTCCTTTCCCCTTGCTATTTTCTTTTTCCTTGTTAGACCCTTCATTAGAACTTTGCTTGATAGACTCATGAACACTGATATTATTCTTCTCACTTGAATGTGTGTCAAGTGATCAATTTTTTTCTTCAAACATTCATGTTCATCATGACTGGGTCTTTTATAATAGGCACATTAAACCCTTTCTTTCTTAGGCTTATCATCCTTGGAATATGTGGTATCACTAGTTGCTTTTGAAGAAATCGATATCTGATCCTTCTTCTCATTGTTATTCTTTTGTTTCTTATCCTTACTATTATTGTTACTACTTTGTCCTTTTTTTTCTTTTGTATGGTTGGTAGCCAAGGCATGTGACTTAGAGGACTTAAGAATGCCCATTTGGATTAGCGTGTCCTATTATTGAGTGAGATTCACAACAAAATCATCTAAAGATGGCATGGTGAATTGAGTACACCCTTAGTGTCATAGAAGGTAGAGACAAACATAGAATATTCTGAATTTAGCTTAGAGAGAATACTAAGAATCAGTTCTTCATCTTTCTTTTCAATTCCACATTGTTTTAACTACAACCTTAGTGATTTCAATTTAATGAAGAAATCCTAGATTATGTTGAAATTGCCTAGACTTAAACTAATTAGTTCATTTTCCAACATATGACCCCTCATTGAATCTTGTGTGCCAAATAATATTTCTAGCTTTGTCCATATTTCACTTTGTGTATCCATAGACTCAATGTGAAATAGAAAATCAAGAGAAATGGACAAACACAATGTTCCATATGCCTCATCACATTTGTTAAACCAATTAGGCTTATCTTAATCTTTATTAGGTTTAGCTTCAAGTCCCATGATTATCCTATTTAATCTAGCTTTTCTTAAGTGAATTTTCATGCATGATTTCAACTCAAAGTAATTGTATGGAGTTAAGATGGGCATATTTGTTTGATCCATGATGAATAAATGCAAAGAAGAAATGCTAAAAAAGAAGAGAACCCATCCACGACAATGTCCCCCCCCCCCCCCCCACTTTTACTCAATCAAAGAACCCCCAAAGAAATATGATTCAACACTTTATATTAGTGCATTTACAACTACCACAAATAGGAAATACTAACTGGTCTTGATTTCAATGCATTACAAAAACCTCATGAAGAGCATATGTTGAAACTGCAACTTTGGCACAATACTCAAAGAAACAAATAGGACCACTGTGAACTACTTGAAAAATCATGCACTTTCAAAAAAACAATCAACTCGATACGAGGTCGTATGAGAAAGGTATGATCTTCCAAAGTTCCAAAAATGAGAACTATGTAAAGTCACCATTGAGAATCTACAATTTCTAAAAAAAATTATGCATTAAAATGAAAAAATGACTGCACTAGTGGATAGAGCACAAAAAAAAACCCTAATCATAATAAGAATTGTTGGAATCGGAGTTCATATGAGTAGGAACAAGGCATTTGAAAACTGCATTCAAATCTGTGACTGCTAATGAAGAGGGGTATAGTTATTAATTTCTGTGCTCAATTCTACAAAATATACAAATTGCATGCAAAAACTAAAAGATACCTAGATGGGTTTTCAATGCTATGAACAAAACACAGAAATATTTATTCTTTCTAATGTACAAAAGATGTAGTTGTAGTGTAAAATCAGATGCCTTTAAGAACCAAAAATGGCCCCAACAACCAAGAAATGACCCTAGAAACCAAAATACATCATGTAAAGGTTGAATCAACTACTTAAGTCAATCAATGGCATGTTGGAACCTGCAATATTGATTGAAAACACCAAATATGCAAGTTGGCTGTTAGATTTGAGATTAAAACCCCAGTTTTGCAACTTGTATGACAATCTCTGATCTCAATGAAATAAAAGCCAGATCTAACTTTCGCTAGCCTCCTGGATTCATTGGAACAACCAAAAATGTTGCAATCACACAAATTTCATAAAATATATGTGTAAACCCCAAAGATTAAAAATGTTTTTGTGAAACTTTTTGATTCTCAAGATCATCCAAAGATTCATGAGAAGACCATACTAAGTTTTCCAAAAACTTACAATAAGATTTGTTAGCCCTCCCCCCCTCCCCCGAATTTCTCAAATAAGGAAACTAAAATCTACTCTTCCACATAGAATAGCTTTGATACCATGTTAGAATCTAAAAAGATTAATAACCCAGAAAACTAGTGCAAAGAATAAATATCTAAACTATGAATGCAAATGATACAAAATCAAAATAGCAACACAGAGTTAATCTCCAAGAGAGTAATGCAAATGCTAGAAGAAAAAAAACATTAAGAGGATGCAAAAGGGAGAGATTACAAATACAAACTAGGTAGCATGCTTATATAGATTGGGAAGAGGGAGGAGGTGGCAACACTGACCAATGAGGAGCAACCATCTATTAGACTAAACATAGAAAAGTATCTTCCCAAGATAGCTAATGGATGCTCACATGTAGGAAGTTGACACCTCGCAACTACTCACCTAATAAGACATGCTTTATTAACCTAAGCAAGATTATTAAAAGTGTAGGAAAAACCTAGGAATATAGGAAAAAATAAATAACCCACTAGGAAATTAAAAAACTACACTAACACTAGAAGGGTATGATCTATCTAGTCTTTGAGTCTAAAATGAAGGAAAAAATTCTAAAAGAGATGCACAATTTAACCTAGCATGGATACCCTAGATAACTAAAAATCTATAGGAAGATCTAAGAATGGTTTGCATGGAAGGTCCTCAAGAATGAGTTCTTGCAGTATGTATAGGAATGCTTGAGTTGTATACAAAAAAAATATGAGAACACCTTACTAGTAGGGCTTCTCCAATGATTTCTAATCCCTGATCAAAAGTGGAAAAGGATTTCAATGGATGTAATCACTAGGATACTTAGAGTTCAAAGGAAGGATTGTATTTTTTTCATCATTGATCGTTTGACCAAGTATGCCCGTTTCTTTTCCATTTCCACTAGATACCACGAATCTCAAGTGGCAAAGTTGTTCTTCCATGAGGTCTCCATTTACATGGTCTTCCATAGAACATGGTAAGTGACAAAGATAGTCATTTCCTTAGTACTCTTTTGATGTAGTTATGTAAGCTAGTAGGAATAGAGTTGTCAACAAGTATGAGCTACCATCCATAGTTTGATAGACAGACAAAGATTGTGAACAAATGGTTGGAGGGCTATCTGAGGAACTATGTTTTAGTATAGCAAGAGGCATGGGTGCATTGGTTAAATTTGGGTGACAATGTTACAACATTATATATCATATTTTGATAGAAATTCCAAAGTATCAAGTATGGTTATGAACCTTCATCATTCATGGATTTGGCATTGAGTGACAATCATGTAATGAGGGCTAAAGATCGGCTACAAGAGAGTATAGATATATGAGATCTCTCAAGGAAAATCTACAAAGGGCTCATAACCAACATAAGATGTATACATACTGACATCAATTTGAGAGAATTTTTGAGGTTGGAAATCTAGTATACCTTCGGCATCAACTAGATCGACAATCCTCCCTAAATTCATTTGGCAAGGAGAAACTCAAACCCAACTTCTATAAATAGTATGGAGTGGTTCAAAGGGTAGGATAAGTTGCCTAATGAGCTTCCTGAAGGGAGATGAATCCACAAATTTTTCATGTGTCATGACTAAAGAAGGCTATTGGATAATGGGTCATACTGTCAAAGAAATTTCTTGTTAGAATGTAAAGTCCACCAATATAACTGAGAAGAGGGTAGAGCAGAATTGGTTATCCAACTATTGCAACAATTATCAACTTTATTAAACCTTAACCATATGAACAATATAATGAAAAACCATAACAAGATATTCATACACAAAAACACTTGATATGTTAACTAAGGAAACCCTTAATTAAAGGGGAAACCCTGGTGGGGATGGTACCCATAAAATGTCATACTAATATAAATGTTCCTTTTTAGAGGATGGACCTTGTAAAGAGTCAATAAAATCATTTAGTAGATATCAGCCTCTATTAGGAGAATTTGAATCCCTATTAGGAGTTGTGTCAACCATTTTGGTAGTTGTAGAATGAAGATGGACCCACTATCCAAAAAGGTTTAGGGGCAAGACCACTAAACTCACTATCCATTTGGTCTTTGTATTTTTCCTTATAGAATAATAGGATTGTACTTGTACTTAAACATCCTTTCTACTGTCAATGAGACTATCTCTTTTGATCTTGTCACTAGATCACCAATTTCACTTCAAGTAATCCCTTTAATTGCTTACTCACATCTATCAAACACTCTTCTTTTGTTTTTAGTTCCTCAATCAGAATTGCATACATTCATTCATTTAATCAAGAAAAACACTTTTCTTTATACCATTTCCTTAAAATAATTGCTTGGGTTGGCCTTGAGGCTTTCCCAATAGTAGGACCACATTAAGATAATTAATTATTTCATAATTACACAAACTTGTCGACTCACAATCTTTACAACTTTTCACTAGTGCGACTCCAGATCTTGGACATCCGCTGGCATCACCATCAAACTATCTATTGTCACTTTACAAAATTTCATGTCATGATTCTATATCTATTAGGATATATAATCCAACCATTAGAAATTTCCTCTTAGATACTCTATCTGTGTTGTCCTCTATAAATCAAGCATATCTTCTGCATATTTTCAACTTTCTACCTGCGCTTTCATACATGACTTT
The DNA here is from genome assembly GCA_028749045.1 of Cupressus sempervirens. Taxonomy (NCBI): domain Eukaryota; kingdom Viridiplantae; phylum Streptophyta; class Pinopsida; order Cupressales; family Cupressaceae; genus Cupressus; species Cupressus sempervirens. The sequence continues at coordinate 773,890,643 of CM053787.1, read as the reverse complement.
AGGGCATACTATATAATATTTCCTCAACTACACTTGACGTTATCTTCATTATATTATCTATACAACATCATTCTTTATATTCTACACTTCTATTCTTTACATATTTATTTCTATGTTGACATCAATGACATACATGGTCATGAATGCAATATGTCAAATATGCTATTGATCTCCTCATGCTCTAGAAATTCTTAGGATACTCCCCCAAAGGAATAACATTAACATTCATTCTAACAATCAACCCCTTTGGAATTGATGGAGACATAGGTGAAAAACATCTAAGTTCCATTTATACCAAAAAAAAACTCTGCTAGAACTACTCTTGTTCTCATCTTTTCAAATCCTCTTCATCAATCAAATCTGAAAGTCCTTTGGAACACTTCTTTGTTCTATAGCTCTTTCTAATCACATCAATTTTTCACACACTAAACAACTCAATTTCTCCCCCATTTAATGTTACTCTCCATTGACATCTATAATACTTTCTCTTATACATAGAATATCTCAATTTCTCCCACATAAATTTGTACTCTTCCCTCATACATAATTAGAAGATGGAAAGTCTTCTCCTTTCATGGTACTTCTCTAAGCATACTCTCCACTTTCATACTTAGGAGATTTTTTTAATGCATACTCTCCCCTATTGACATTAATGGAAAAGGTTTCATTATGTCAATCATCTTCTTCAAGTTTTCATCTAGCTCAAGTGTCTAACGATGTTGTTCTAAACCATATTTGAAGAGTCCTTGATGACTCTTCTCATCTTAAGATACTCCTCCATACAGAAAGTACTAGTATTCAGTTCAATTCTCTGAACCACTAGACTGATCATCTTCTCATAAGTATGTAGGGGCATAACCCCAAGCATACCATGTAAGTACTCAAATGTATCCTTTGGTAAAGGATTAGTGAATATGTCTGCAACTTTCTCCTTTGTGCTGACATGTTCCAATCTAATTTCTTTATCTACAACCTTCTCTCTCATAAAATGATACGTCATAGAAATATATTTACCTTTAGAATATAATACAATATTCTTAGACATACTCACTATACTTATGTTGTCACAATGTTTAACAATAGGTTGTGAAAATTCTATCCACATATCCTTCAACATCTGCTTCATCCACATGATATGAGTATGGTTATTTTTCTCTACCACATACTTTGCTTCTATTGTACTCTATGAAATACAATCTTGTTTCTTTCTTAGCCAAGAAACCAATCTTCTTCCAAGGAAAGATGTGCCACCATTTGTACTTTTTCTGTCATTCATGCTACCTGCCCAGTCCGCATCAATATAAGAACACAAAGTAAAATCACTTGGATATATCATACTACAATACATAGTTAGATGTTCCCTTCAAATATCTAAATATCCTCTTTACTATTGCATAATGATACTCCTAAGGATCAGCTTGAATTATTTCTACAGTCCCAACTATATTTTCTATATCTAGTCTATTGTGAGTGAGATATTGCAAACCTCCAACCATTGATTTGTACTTATTTTTCTCAGTTGTTAGTGTCTCATCTTTACTAGATAACTTTTGACCAATTATCATAGGTGTACCAATAGGCTTACAACTTCCTAAGAAAATATTTTCAATGGGTAAAAGCACAGATCTGTGTCACCATTTATTATACCAAAACCTGTTTTGGTCAAATCTCATTTCTCTATAGAAACTCAATTTTTTTCAAAAACTAAAAATACCCTTTTATAGATCTTAGATTTAATATCATCATTATATAAAAATTTTAGTGTTCTAATTAGTTAAAATATGTTATAATCTAAAAATATTATAAGTCGATATTTCAACATTTCAGAAGATGCTCCCACAAAAAAGAAAAAAATAGTAAATCATATCAAAAAAAATTTTAAATTACATATATCTCTAGAGGAGAGAATCCTCTTCACAAATATTTAATTTTTTTTCAAGAAGGTATAGATTTGATTGGCAAGTTTTGATTGGAGGAAAAAATAGTTGGATTCTGATAAGGTTGAACTGGAGTACTTATAACAAAGAAAATATACATAAAAACTGATTATTTCCTTTTTTTTTTCACTAGCTATACATGTCACCTATAAGATATTTTCAAATCAGAACAAAAAAAGATGAATTGCATATACTTGTTTGACGGGAACTACACCCTATATTTTTTATAGTTAAAAAAGGGACTTCAAAAGAAAATAAAATCAATAAGTTCTTACTCAAAAAAATTATAAAAATTATAGGCATAAAATTCATCCAATTCTACACATTTGATCAGTTTACATCATCTTCATATTTTAAACACAAATACCATTTTTTTTGTCATTAATGTTGAACTATCACATTCTGATATCACATTTCTTTATAAAAGGTGACACAGGTTTGTGCTTTTACCCCAACAAATCTTTCAAATACTTAAATTATGAAATGAAAATACCATCACTGCTTTATACAATATATAAACCTAGAAAAAATATATTTCTCCAAGCATGCTCATCTCAAAATAATTCTTCATTTATTCAAAAAAATTATCACTTGCTTCATTATTACCTCCCAATATTATGTCAACAAAAAATATCACAATGATGAAAAAACCATTCTCAATTTCTTTCAAATATAAGTTAGCATCTATCATACCTTTAGAAAATCCTAAATTTTCTAAATACTTATTCAATCTTGCATACCAAGTCCTAGGTGCTTGCTTTAGACCATATAGATCTTTCTTCAATATGCATAATATATCCTTGTCTTTGGTTAAAGGAAATCCTTCATGCTATTCAATATAAACTTCTTCGTCAAGTTATCCATTCACAAAGGTTGATTTGACATCCATCCAATACACTTCAAACTTCTTAATTGTTACATAAGCTAAAAAAATCTATTAGAAATGCTTTAGAATAATTAAGGGGGGTGGGGAGTGAATTAGTTATTCAAGGTCCAAATGTGCTATTCAAACTTTTCACTAAGTATAGTAAACTCATTCATTCATCCAAGCTTTAACTTTTCTAATCAAAAAGTTACTATAAATGCTATTAGGCCAACCTAAGTCCATAGGATTTTCCTTCTATCCTAATTGATAAAATTTCTAGAGAGTAACAATTAGGGATTTTGACCTAATTGCAGAACACAACTTAACTTGCAAATCTCATATCACTTCTCAGCTCATACCATTACCTAGCCTTCAATCTTTGCAACACTTGACAATTTGCCTTCCTTTCAAGCTTAGTCTCTTTGAATCTCCATGCTTAGTGTATCGATGCAATCATCTCTTCTTGACCACTTGTAGATGTAGAGCCTCTATGCTCTTCCTTCTCCTAAATATCTACTCCTTGACACCCTTCTAATCACTTCTCAATTCGGCTCATTTGCTAGCAACAGCTTCAACAAAATTTTCTTCTTGGTCTATGACTCCTTAAATAGAAGTATTGGAGTTCTCTTTTCCTTCTCAATTCTTCCTTCCTTTAATTTCAATTCGTATGGATTAGGTAGGATTCATTACATCTAACCCATATTTTGTTTCCTCTAGAAACTTCTTGAATAATCATTTTGAATTTGCCCAAAAATAGTTTACATAGATTTTTGTGCCACCAACTCATGATCCTTATTTTCCAACTCATTCACAAAATTCAAGAAAACAACTACGTTAGCTTAGATTTGGTGAATCTTCATCATTTGAAATAATGTTGCAGCTTAGCACTATTGAAATATTAGTGCTCGACACATACTAGGTTACTCAACATCAATTTTTTTTTTTTGGATGCTTGGCACCATCTAAATTTTTTTTGATTCTCGGTACTTGATCTTTATTTGGCACCTAAAGATCACTTGGCACACACAGGGATTTCATATTACTTTGCTCCAACTGAGAATTTTCTCGGCTTCAACTAACTTTCTTGGCACCCACTAATGATCTTACTTTAACCTTTGCAGTCAACCTTGTTACAACTTCTTCCTCTAATGTTTCTAAGTGTGACCAGCCTCTGTATCTTTGAGTATGTTATCAATACATCATTTAACCATCGTCTTAACTAATCCTTGCACTTCATTACAACATCATAACTCAACCTTTCCCTTAGGTTCTCTTGTTACATCTTGTTGATCAAATCCTCTTCATCAATCAACTAAGTGAAAGTACTTGGATCTGATAAGAAAATGTCATTCCTATAAATAGCAAGTTTGACATCACTGACAAAACAATGATTGAAAACAACAATCTTCTTTCTTTGCAACAATCTTTCTCTTTGATCTTCAACAATGAGCTTTTCAATCAGATTTCCAACAAAATCCTCACTACTTCCATTCAAGCTATAGGGGCATATGTTTCCTCATAATCTACTCCTTCTTTCTATGAATAAATTTTGCATACTAGTTTGGCTTTCTTTCTTACAACTTCACCTTGTTTATTTATCTAGTTTTCAAATACCCATTTAGTTCCTATAGCATTCTTTTCTTTAGGTGTAGGAATCGATTCTCATGTCTCATTCTTCAAAATCCAATCTTGTTATTCCTTCATTGCTTAAATCCAATGATCATCCTTGCATGGGTCATCTATGCTCTTAGGTTCAACTTGAGAAATCAAACATAATTCATCATGTACTTTGTTTCTTGTTATCATTCCTTTGTTTTTACTTCCAATGATCTACTATGGTGGGCAATTCTTTTCTAAGTTCCTATTAGGTGTAGGAGTTTCTATCTCAACTCTTATCTCTTTCCTTGGTTTTGATTTTTGTTCTCCTCTTTACTCAAAAATGTGTACATCATTCAACAAGTCATTGTTAGTTTCAAAGAGAACTTATGCATTTTCTCTAACAAATCTAGGACTGTCTTCTTCTTTATTAGAATTATAATCTATCATTCTTTCCTTAACTCCAAACTTCTCATCGACTTTCACATTTTCACACTCAACAATTATCTTAGTTATATGATTAAAACATCTATAACCTTTTCTTTTCAATGAATAACCAATGAAAATACCTTCATTGCTTCTTGGGTCATACTTACCAATATCATCATCTCTCTTTATGTAACACTTCCAAAAATTTTGAAGTACTTCACTGAGGGTGCATAGCCAAACCATAATTCATAAGGAATCTTATTCATACCTTTTCTAATCTATAATTTATTCATGGTGTATACTATTGTACTAACTAGTTCTCTTCAAAAGGTTTTAGATACATCATTGATCTTGCTTCCTCTGACACTAATTTGTTTCTCCTTTCTTCTATCCCATTCTACTTAGGGGTCTTGGGTGATAATAATTTTATCTTCATTCTATTTTCTTCACAAATCATGTTAAACTCTTTAGAAGTAAATTCTCTACATCTATTTGATCTTAAGCATTTAATCTTTACACTAGATTCATTTTCAACTCTATTCTTCAATATCTTAAACTTCTCAAATGCTTCATATTTTTCTTTAAGAAATGCTACCCACACCACTCTAGTGAAATCATCAACAAAGATCATAAAGTACTTTTCTCCATAGAATCCTCTTGTTGTCATAGGTTCAGTCGGATCTACATGAAAAATCTCCAACTTCTCTATAACAATGAACTTCTTGCTAGGAAATGATACCTTCTTCTTCTTAGCCATGATATATTCTTTGCAAATAACCTTAGTAGGATTCACGATTATACTTAAATCTTTGACTACAAATGCACTTCTCACCTTCACATTATTATCAAAGTTTATATGACAAAACCTTCTATGCCATAGCCAACAATTATCCATTTTTTCAAAGAAACGTGTCATCTCAATAGGATTCAATTGAAATACACTACATTTGGATCTTGTGCCTATAAATATCAATGTACCATCCTTGTCTTTGATATAATACAAGTCTTTTTTGTAAACTACAGTTGATAACCTTTATCCACAAGTTGTCTAACACACAACAATTTATTTTTTTAGCAATTAACAAAGTAAACATCATCAGTGTTAGTCATGCCATCAAGTGTAATAAATCCTATCCCTATGATATGACAAGCCACATTGTTTCCAACTCTAACAATGCCTCAATCATGATTCCTAAATTTAACAAACTTGTTCATATCACTAGTCATATAATGTGAACATCCACTATCTATAATCCAACCAGATTTCTTTTCAACTTGAGAAACTAGAGCCTTCTCTTCTCTAATTTAGTTATCAAGCTCATCTTCTTTTATAGCTACAAATCCTACCTCCTCATCACTTTTATTTTGATTTCTTTCTTTAGATTCAACATCATCATTTGCATACAAATAGTCTCTAGGTCTTCTAGGCTTAAAATTTCTCCTATATTTTTTTCTCTCTTTTAGGAAACTTAGAAGAATAATGACAAAATTCATTACAATTCCAACATTTAAAGATTTTCTTACCATTTTTCTCTTCTCACAAGCAAGGTTATAGCTTCTTCAATCTTTTTGTCCTCTTAACATCTTGATATGTTGTTGCTAGCATACTATCCATGGGTACTTGTGCTTTTGGAAAAGCAGGGACAATCACTCAAATTACTAAAATTTGTCTCCACTCTTGTCAATTCTCTATGCTATCTCAAACTTGATCCTTATAATTCCAATATTCCAAGTAAAGTCTCCCTAGAGATCTTCTCAGTGCAAGGTATCAATAGCTCCACCATTTGTGCTACTTTCTTGAATGGTGATGTTAAGAAATTCAAGATCTTCCACATAATCTCATCTTCTTCTTTGGTTCCATTATAGGATTTCAACCCTACAACAAACTACGTTATCCTACCAATATACCTTCTCAAAGATTCATTTTCCATCGTTTTAGCATCTTGAAAAAACCATGTCCAATTCTATAATCTTCTCCTTTTTGTATGCTTATATCCTTCAAATGTAGATTCCAAAGCTTCCCAAATCTTATGAGATGTTTTTATTTATTTTACCTGACTATGCTCATTTTCAGGAAGAGTTGATAATAGGGCTTCTTTAGCTCTCATATTTCACATAAATAGGTCTTTTACTACTTTTTGGTATTCTTCAAGCTTGTCTTCTATAATTTCTTTATCAATCTTTGTTAGAATGCAATATCCTAGACCCATACTTAGAAAATCAGTCTTCATTGTTTCTTTCAAACAATCATAGTTAACTCCATCAACCTTAGGATTTTCTTTTCTAAAGAGACTCACCATTGATCTCCCAAAGCTATTAGTCTTTCTCTTCAAGGACCTAAGGCTCTAGTACCAATTATTAGAATGTGAAGTCCACCAATTTAACTAAGAGGGTAGGGGTAGAGCTGAATTAGTTATCCAACTATTACAACAATTGTCAAGCTTATTAAACCTTAACCATATGAGACATATAATTAGTAACCATAATAGGATACTCGTACACAATAAAACCATATATCTTAAATAGGGAAACCCTTGATTAGAGGAAACAATCTAGTAGGGATGGTACCCACAAAATGATGTACACATATAAATGTTCCTTGTTAGAGGATGGACCATGTGAGGAGTCAATAAAAATATTCAATACATATCAGTCCCTATTAAGAGACATTGAATCATTGTTAGGAGATTCCAACCATGATAAAAACTGTACCAACCATGTTAGGAGTTGGAGAAGGTAGATAGACTCAATGTCCAAATAGCTTAAGGTGAAAGACCATCATACTCATCGTCTAACTGGTCTCCGTATGGTTCCTTGCATAAAAATAGAATTATACTTGTGTTTGAACTTCCTTTCCTTTGGAATTAGACTTCCTCTTCTGATCATGTCACTATATCACCAATTTTGCATCCAATAATCCCCTAGATTGCTGACTCACATCTATCAAACTTTGCTCTTGTTCACACTTCCTTAATTACAATTGCACATGTCCATACATGTCAATCATGGAAACACTTTCCTTTATACCATGTCCCTAAAATAATTCCTTGAGTTAGCCTTGAGGCTTTCCCAAATAATTATAATAGGACCACATTAAGATAATTAATTATTTTACATTTACACAACACTCTTAGCTCATAGTCTTTACAACCTTTCACCATTAGATAGTCTATTATCACTTTACAAATTTTCATGTCATGATTATATCTCTATTGGGAGATATAATCCAACCATGAGAAACAAACTCTTAAATGCTATGTATGTGTGATGCTCTCTATAAATTAAACATATCTTCAGCATATCTTCAACATTTTGCTTGGGATTTCATCCATGTCATCAAGGCATATTCTAAAATATTTCCTCAACTAGGCTTGACCATATCTTTTGTATATTTTTCGTACAGCCTCATTCTTTATTTTTTTACTCTGCCAAAGTTCACAAAATTACTGCTATGTTGACATCAATGAAAAACACACTCGTGAATGCAACATGTCAAACATACTATCAATCTCCTCATACTCTAGCAATGCTTGGGATACTTCCCCAAAGGAATACCATCAACATTCATGCTAAAATTTCCTCCTATTGAGAAGAGAGGAAATCAATTCTAGAGCTAGTTGATATCATCAATGTTGAGGACAAGAGGCTCAAGTTCCACACTATTAAGGATTTTATTGTATGATCAAAGGATCTTATGGTTGAGGATGCCACCTAGGAAGACAAAAAAATTCTAGAGCATTCAAGTTTGTAATTTCTTGAGGGCAACACATTTTCATTTGTGGAGGACTATGATGTCCCGAAAATTATTTACAATTAATTTTTGGTTATGTGATCAGTAATCGATATTTTTATCTCATAGGCCCCATCTTTATTTTATTTTTCTTGCAACTTGTTAGCCTATCGGTATTCTTTTAATGCTTTAAGAAGCTCCCCTGAAGTCCTTTATAAGGCCATCTTGTAGGTTGTTTTAGGCATGCAATTTGGATTTCTTTTTGTACATGAACTCTTGTTGGAGTTTTGTGTTGTTCACCATTTTGAAAGTTAGATATCTTCCCTACTTGGCCCTTGTAGTTTTGGTGGGAATCAACCCTCACCCTATTTCAAACTCTATACTACTTATTTTGATCTAGCAATTTCAAGTGCCATCTTTGTCTAAAATATAATATTGAGATTTGTCTATAATTTATTACATCTCTGTATGTTGTTTACTTTTGGTATTTGGTGAATATCTAGCATTAAGTTATTCATAGTTATTTTCAATTAGTTTAATCTCACATTGATACCTTCATTCCATGTGGCATTTGCCTACCTTTTTGTAGCCTTATGATTCCTCTTGCACAACCTCAAATCCATCTAGCATGTCATCAGATTCCCTCTGACATGATATCAAGCTCCCTCCAATGTAGCCTTAGCTCCCTCTAACATGGCCTTGGGCTCCCTCTAAAACAACCTTGGCTACCTAAAACATAGTTCCCTCAGGTTATTTCACTCGAGTGGTTTCTGTCAGATGGTCTCCCTTGGGTGGTTTCCCTATGGCACTTTCCATTGGGTGGTCTCTCTCAAGCACCTTGTCTCAAGTGGTTTCCCTTGGGCACTTTTCCCTTGGATGGTTTCCATTAGGTACTTACTCTCAGTTGTGCCATTAGGAACATTACAACATAAGAGACACACTAGTAGCTTTTATCTATTATAATGGTCACCATGAATTACAAACAATTGAAGGATACATCAAAGGCATATTTGTGAGCATTGCATAGTTTGATGGAAATAAATTTCCGAAGACTCACCTAAATTAAAATTATCAAAAATAAAATTATTAAGTTTACATTCTTATGTTAATTTATATTTTGTTTACAAAGTTAGTTTGAGATAATGGAGTAATGACATTACATATCAAAAGAGAGAAAAAAAACTATAAATCATGTTATATTGATAAACCAATGCAATTGACTTTTAAATTTTTAGAAATAATTTTATGTGGATTATTTTACTCATTTTAAGATCTATTCTAAATTGGTTACACAAATATTTGCAAAATTTAATACCTCGTCATCGTATTTAAATATTTCAATTGAATTGTTTTTATCTTTGAATTTATATCTAGACAATATTGAGTATCATTTGTTAAAAAAAAAGATCATACTATAACATTTTAGTTAAAGCACCGAGAAAAACATAATTGTATATCATGTCATTCTATAGGATTGTTTTGACCTCAAGATTTCTCATAATTATAAACACGGTCCTCTTAATAAGTTCAATTATAATTATCTGGAGAGACCTTTTGTAGATTCAATTTTGGATGATTATTGTTGTGTAGGGTTTGCGTTTATTGTGGAAAACAAATTTTAAGAGCTTTTTTCAAAGTTTGGCTGCCTGGCTATTATGGCTGCCAGTGGGGTTTCCACAAGTCTCATTCTTGCTAGAGCCTCTGGTTGTGATGGATCTTCTCCCGGGGCAAGGTCATAGGAGAAGGAGCCATTATATGTTAGCAAGCACTAGAAGTTAAATAAAGTTAATGGTTGTTTTTCACATAGCCAGGATCGGCCTATGCTAGTTATTCCTCCAAAAGTAGTATTGGCGGATGTGGACTATTTGGCCACACATGCATTGATATGCAAGTTTCTTGGTATTTGGATTTCCCTGGTGGCTCTAGAAGCTTGGATTCGTCATTCATGGTAGGTGGAAGGTGATATGGACATTATGTTGGTTGGGAATAGCTACTTTTTGGTGAATTTCTCTTGCATGTCAAATCAAAATCGAGTCTTTGAGGGAGGCCCATATTTTTATGACAGAGTAGGCCTTTTTGGAAAACCCTGGCATCCGGGGTTCAATTCCACTGAGGATCTTCCTTCAAGAGTTCCTATTTGGGTCTGCCTGCTGCAACTTCCTTTGGAGTTTTGGCGTGAGGATATCTTGCAACAAATTGCCGATGTGCTCGAAAAGCCGACTGCTATAGCCCACCAATCTCTAGACAAAAGGGTTATTTCCTATGCTCATATTTGTGTTGAAATTGATTTAAATAATCCTTTTCTAGATACTCCAGAAATTTTTCTTGGCTCTTCTTCTTGGATCCAACAGCTAGACTATGAATCTATTCCCTTTCATTGCCACCTTTGTCATGTGTATGGTCATTTACAACATCAATGCCCTCAAGCCTCCAAAGGCAATGGTACCCCTGTTGGGTTTTCTGGCCCAAGGATGGCTAATGATGGTAAGGCGAATGGTCAAAATGTTAGCGGAAAAGGAAATGCTGAGTTTGATAGTGCAGGTAAAGGGAAAGCTCATATGAACACTTCAAGTCAGGGGCTAGGGCCATCTAGTTCTACTAGTCCTAATAAGGATGCTTTTATCCTAGCTCGAAACCCTGCTAAGCGGCGGGGTCAAAAATGATCTCATCTAGATCGACAAGTGGACTCAAGGTTTAATCATTTTGAGGTTCTTGACAATCATTTTGAGGTTTTCCTCTGGTAAAGGAAAGAGATCTTCACTTGCTTTGGGCCTGATGCAAAGATCATTTAAGAAAGTCTCTTTTACTACTCCCTCAAGACTTGGGCGAAAGCAAGATCAAGAAAAAATTAAACTTACTGGAGATTTATTGGTAGAGTCTGGGGTTGTCAAGACCTTGGATGAGCATTTTCCCCACTCTACTCAATGGTTATTCTCTCATGGAATGTGAGGGGGTTGAATAGAATCCCCAGACAAAAAGCTAGTCATGATCTTGTGGCTGAGCATTCTTCGGATATCCTTTGTATCCAAGAGACCAAGCTTTTAGTGGACTCCATGTTTAGATGTGCTCCTACCATTTGGTTTCTAGGCCAATGTTAGTGTATTGGTGCTTTGGGGAGCTTTGGTGGTCTTGCCATCAACTAGGATCCTAGGAAAGTTATGCCACTTTACTGGGTCTCTTGCCTCTCAGCTCTTTCAATGGTTGCTTCCTCTCTAGAGACTGGGGAGATTATTCTTGTTACTAATGTGTATGCTCCTATTGATCTCCCTGGCAAGTCTATGCTCTGGGATCATATTAAGCATGTAAGAAGCTATCATCCTTTCTTACCTTGGATTGTGGCTAGAGACTTCAACTCTATTCTTAGTTTAGAGGAGAAGAGGGGTGGGCTAGCTCACTTGGGTCCTTCTTCTGAGCTTCTTTGACAAAATATTGATCTTTTACATCTCTCTGATGTCAAACCTCTCAATGGGCTCTTTACTTGGAACAATCAAAGGGTTGGAAATGATGCTATCTCAGAATGCTTGGATAGGTTCCTTGCTTCCTGCTTTTGGAATTCTGGTTCTCTTTCGCTCTCTTCTGAAATTCTTGATTGGAGAGGTTCTGACCACTAGCCTATTAAGCTCACAGCTAGTTATGTTGCTGTCCCCAAGAACCCTCCCTTTAAGTTCTAGCTAATGTGGCTTTGAGAATCTTCTCTTTATGACTTAATGGCTCACTGGTGGAGACAGTGAGGCCCTACCTATGGCATTGCTATGTTCTCCTTCTCTAAAAAGATTCAATTTTTTAAAAGGAAGTTGAAGCATTGGAATAGGAATTGTTTTGGTAATCTCCATATTATGAAGAAGAGGGCTCAAGATCATCTTGATGTTATTACTAGGCAGATTCGGGATCTAGGTTTTTCAGAAGCTCTTGGTATCGCAGAGTCTCGAGCTTCTGCTGATTTAGCTGAGTGGGATCTTAGAGAAGAAATTTATTGGAAATAGAAGGCTTGAGTTGACTAGCTTCAAGAAGGGGAGAAGAACACTGCATTTTTCCAAAAATTTGTGTAGGCTCGACATAATAGGAGTTACATTTCTTCTCTTGTTACTTCAAATGGGATGCATCTGACCTCTTCTCAGGCTTTTTCTAGGGAAGCTATTTAGATTTACTCTGCTCTTTTTTAAGATGATTTACCTCCAACAAAAATTGAGGAGAATACTATCTTGTCTTGTATTCCCTCTGTTGTGACCAGGGAGATGAATGATTCTCTTATGAGGCCAATTAGTATGTTTCAATTGGAGGGGGTGGTCTTTAGCTTGCAGAAGGGCAAAGCTCTAGGGCCAGATGGTCTCCCTATTGAATTCTTTCAAGAATTTTGGGATATTATCAATCCTGACCTTTTGGATGTGGTTTAGGAGTACTTTTCCAACAAAGAAATGCTTCATGCCTTGAATGCTACTTTCTTAGTCCTTATTTTGAAGAAGGAAGAGGCTAATCAACTTGACTTTTTTAGGCCTATTGCTCTTTGTAATATGGTCTATAAAATCATCACTAAGTTCCTAGCAGAGAGGCTTAAATTTTTCCTTCCTATGGTTATCTCTAAGGAACAAGGGGGTTTTGTGGCAAGAAAACAAATTTTGGATGGGATGGTTATTGCTTCTGAAGCTATTCACTCTATGTGTACTTCTAGGGAACATGTTATGTTTATTAAGCTTGATATGGCTAAGGCTTATGACAGAGTCAATTGGGATTTCTTGCGGAAAGTTCTTGTTTTTGGCTTCAGTCAAGATTGGGTTAGCTGGGTTCTTAGCTTTGTTATTACTCCTTCCTTCTTGGTCCTTCTTAATGGTGGACTGATAGAGCTTTTTGGGGCTTCTAGAGGTCTTTGTCAAGGAGATACCATCTCGCCTTATTTGTTTATCATTATGGCTAAGGGACTTGGTAGACTTCTCAAGTTTCATGTTTCCCAATATTTGATTCAAGGATGGCAATGGGGAAATGGTTTGCCTACTCTTTCTCACCTTCAGTTTGTTGATGATATTGCCCTTGCTCGGAGAGCTCAAATTCAAGAAGCTCAAGCCTTTCAGCTCACGTTGGATACTTATTTGGTTGTCTCTAGATAGATAATTAATGACCACAAGTATTTTATTTTTTTCTTCAACACTTTTGAGCCAATTAAGCAGAGGATTGCTAATATCTTGACATTTCAAATTGCGTCTCTCCCTCTAACTTACTTGGAGGTCCCTATTGTGGTGGGTAGATAGCCTAGGCTTTTTTGGGAAAGCTTGCTTGACAAACTTCGACAAAGGATCAATAATTGGACTCACAGGTGGCTCTCCACTACTGGTAGGGTGACACTCCTTTAATCTATAATTTAGGCTCTTTCCATATACAGAAGCACAGTTCAGGCTGCCCTGATTTATTTTCTTAAAGAATTAGATGCCCTCTCTTGTCAATTTCTTTGGAGTAGAAATTCGCAACATACCAAATGGAGCCTCATCAATTGGGATATTGGTTGCAAGCCAAAAAAGGAAGGAGGCCTTGGCCTTCAGTCTACTATCTTGTGCAGTCAAGCTCTTGCTGCCAAGCTCTATTGGCATTGGTGTACTATTCAGTCTTAGCTTTAGGCCTATATCTTGTCACACAAATATTTACTTGGTGTTGAACCTTCAAAAGTTTTTAGGTTTTCTCTTGAAGGAAGAGGCTCTATGGTGTGGAATACCCTCAAGATTGGTGCTCACCTGGTGAAGAGAAGTTTATTTTGGATCTGCAATAGAGGCATTGAGGCTCTATTTTGGAGTGATTCTTGGAATGGGCATCCTCCTCTCCTTTCCTCTCATCCTCATTTGCAGGCTCTTTGTGATTCTTTCCTTTCTGCTGGATGGAATAAGGTGGCTCATTATAAGGAGGCTTTTAACCTGGGCCTTGTTGTGGGTTATAGATGGAAGAATTATTCTGATTGGCCTCTGGGTGGCTCACTGGGAGATCGGCTAGAACTATCTCAGATATTGGCTTCTAGGGAGTGCAGCTCATTGCAGGAACTTGATGTTTTGGCTTGGGGAGGTGCTTCTTCTGTTAAGTATTTTGTTTCTTCTGGGTACCTTGCATTGATGAAGCAACTTTTTGGTGAGGTGGAGGTCTCTTGGTGGAAGAAAGTTTGGAATATTTTTTCATGGCCTAAGTGTAACTTTTTCCTCTAGATTTTGGTTTACAATCATTGTCTCACTTGGGATAATCTCTGCAAGTGAGGCTTCCAGGGGCCTTCCATCTGTGTTCTCTACCGCAATAGTGAAGAGACTATATCTTACCTTTTTTTTCCAGTTCCCCTTTGCCAAATAGATTTGGCACCTCTGGTGGAGTGTGTTGGGATGCACATGCTGGCATGTGTCCTCTTTGTTTGAATTCTAGGACCATTTGCGCCATTCCCCTTCCAAGACTTCTTTTCTTCAAGTTGCATGGACTAACGGCCCTTCCCTTATTTTATGGCATGTTTGGCTTGAGAGGAATAGGAGGATCTTTCATGATTTTTAGTTTGAGCTTAGGCACCTATGGGGGAGAATTGTTAATTCTCTTTAGGAAATACTCCTTGCTAAATGTGACATCGGTGGGGGTTTGGATCCTATTGATGCTGGTATTTACTCTCGCCTCTCCTTTCCTCTTCAGGTTTGCACTCCCTCGATCCCCTACACCCGCTCTAGGAATAGAGCTAAGCAACACTTCCAGCGTATTAATCTTCAGTGATGTTGGTCTCCTCCTAAGGTGGGCACTCTTAAAATCAACATTGATGGTTCTTCTCGAAGAAATCTTGGTCCGGCTAGTACTGGGGTAGTTGGGCATGATAGTTCTGGTGATATCCAGTTTCTGTCTTCTATATACAAGGGTTACCATACTAATAACCTCATGGAAGCCCTGACTATCTTGGTTGCAGTGGAACAATGTTGTCTACGTGGTTGGCAAAGAATCATTTGTGAGACTGACTCATAGGTGGCTATGAACTTATTACATAATAGGAACCTTGTGCATCTGGATTGGCATTTGGCTCTGGTTATTCAACAGATCATTCAGTTATGCAATTCTCTGAATTATGTGTCCTTTATGCATATCCCTCATAAGTGGAACGGTGTGGCTGATTGTCTGGCTAAATGGGCCTCTGAGCAGGGGCCGGCTTGGAACATTCTTGATTTTAGGATGCTTCCCCTTAATTTATCTTAGATGCTAGTTCAACTTGTGGACCAGGATAAAGCTATGTAGTTCTCTTTGTTTCTTGTGTTGTTCAGCTCTCTTTAATATTCAATAAATTTTTTACCCCTCTTTTAGTTTAAAAAAAGTTCAACCTAAGAGAATAAATCCTTATTTGACAATCTCCCATAGATTTGTGAGAACACCATTAGTACTTAACATTAAATAACACATAAATAATTAGAGAAATAAAAATATAGGATTATACATTGTACTAGATCAAATCCGTGAGTTATGGATCACATTCACATATGTAGAAATGACAAAAAGTCAAAAAATAAATTCATCATGTTTATTCAATAATTTTTAATGATTCTAAATTCAGTCCCACTAATAAGTACAAGTAATGGAACAAAACCTTATTTGTATTTAACAACACATAGAAACATACACAAATAAAATTGTACAAGATCATGCATTATATTATATTCAACCCATAAGTTATATATATATACACTAAAAAATTCAACTTATCACATTTATAGATTATTTGATTAATGAATGTATTTAGTTGAAAAATATAAATTTAGAAAAAAAATTGTTATTTAAAAA
This sequence comes from Cupressus sempervirens, assembly GCA_028749045.1. Lineage (NCBI taxonomy): Eukaryota > Viridiplantae > Streptophyta > Pinopsida > Cupressales > Cupressaceae > Cupressus > Cupressus sempervirens. The sequence goes on along the minus strand of CM053787.1, from coordinate 773,874,316 downwards.
AAATTCTCACCTTCATCCAATCATATTTAATATTGTAACACTTAATTGTTCAATTAGCTAAAATCAACGTTAATGTTAAAGAGGTCGTATGATTTTTTCCTAGATTTTTTGAAATTCTAATTAAATTAAATTAACTGATTTCTATTAGATCATAAAATCAAATTTGACATTAAAGAATAAGTATCAAATGTTTTGGATTCAATGGCAAGCCTTTATTTTCCCATTGCACAAGTCAAATACAACATTTTCAGGGGTCATCCAAAACATTTTCTTTTACAGTTGTACATTTTCATCTTGATGATAGACGATCTAAAATGATAATGGAAATTTTTTTACATAACTGATTCCCGAAACATTTTATGCAACAACTTCGTTTCCTTTGTATAATTATGGATTTTCAATAATGACGAGTTTCTTCAATAACTGGAAGATTGATACAAATTCAATGGTCGCCGATGCATCAATACAGGTTCCTGGTTATATGTACTAGGCCACTTCATACGCAACCGACGATTGTTGATGTCACATAAGTTGAGTAGGCACAAAGAATAAAATAAGTGGTGTCTAATCAAATGAATAATGATTGTACTTTAATATCTTCTTTCAAAAATAGATGGAGAGATAATGTAGTATAATTTTGGGTCCTTCTAAAACATCATACATTAGGAAGAAGAAATTCAGGTTGGAAAAATAAGTTAATTTTGACTATTAATACTTTTATTTTAGAAATCAAATAAGTTAATTTTGACTATTAACACTTTTATTTTAGAAATCAAATCTTAGTATGTGATATTTAAGCAGTCCAATAATTTTTGTGGACATGTGCAGGTGGTAGAATACCTTATCTCATTGGAAGGTGTAGACGTGAATGGCGTGAACGGTGATGACATGACTGCACTTGACATTGCATCTGCAGCAGCCAATGACAACCCCAACTCCAATTTTGCCAGGATTGAAGAACTATTGGAGAGTGTAGGAGGTATTCGATTGAGTCACAAGCCAAAATATGATAGAAGTATTTGTGATTCAAAAAAAAGGGAAGACAGAGATATCATAAAATCTAGTACCACCTCTGAATCGCGTCAGCGGGAATATAAAGATATTGTGGATACACACACGGTAGTGGCATCACTGATTGCTGCTGTCACATTTGCGGCTATCCTTACAATTCCCGGTGGAATTGAAGGTGACAAAAACAGTGTACACTATGGAGCTGCCAAAATGGCATTTCATCGTCTTTTCAAATTCTTTCTATTCTCTAACACCACAGCATTCACCACTTCCTTTACACTGGTTGTTGCATGGTTGGTTAGACAGCTTATTCGAGACAGTTACTTTGAAAGAAGATCGATTTTATCCCATATGTCCGTGCGGACCTTGATAGTCTCCATATTGTGGACGACAGCATCATTCGTGAGTGCTACCATTATCATCATACTGCCTCCTAATTATGAGGATTTGAGAAATACTCATAAGCCAGCCTTCTCCATGTATAGATCACTTTGGCAAAAAGAGATCAATCTGGTATTCTTATCGTTTCTTTATCCGGGCGTACCGCTTTTACTTTCGGTGTTGGGCTTTTTTGGTTTTAGGCCAAACTGGGTTTTTTCCGTAGGACATAGAAACAGGATGATCCGCCGGACATATTTAGTATTGCTTCTGGTCACCTACATCACTATTATTTTAACTTTTACCTCAAAAAACATCTTTTAGAAGCCGAGTTTGTGAACGACAACTGCATTCTAAAAGTTTGTGAACGACAACTGTATGTACATCCTGTAAATCATGTGAGCTAATATCTTTTGTATACTTCGCCTGTAGGTTATGAAAATATTTGAATACAATGTTTAAAATAATAATAATTTGATTTTTTGGGTTTTAAGTGATGTTATTTTGGTAAATTATAATTTTATTTATACAAAGAATACAATTGTAAGAGTTTCAAATACATGTTTGTAAAAATTCATGATTAGAGTTTATAGACTGTCAATATTTTAATGCATAGTTCTTTTGAACATTTTTATTTTTACTTTTTCATAATGAATTATAAAACTTAAATATAATAATAATAATAATATATAATTTTTGGAATGTTGCTATTTAGAATTATATTGTTGTTGAGCATAAATTTTAAATGAAATCATCCACCTGTAAAAGACAACATAAAAGTTATATTAGTCATCATTTGGACAGGTACAAGATTCATTGTATTGCAATTATGATTTAAGACTAGAAGAATTCTATCAAACATCTTTCTTTAAACAATTTATTGTGTCGTAACCTTGTGTCTCATACATTTTAGGGCCTTGAATGTTACTTCAACATTTTTCATTATTCATTATGTGTTCCTAGTCAAAGATCTCAATGGATTATGCCTATCTATTTGTTTGGCTACTTGATGATATGTTTGTTTTCTCACTTACTTTTATGAGAGATGCTTAGTCTATGTAATGTTGTTTTGACTTAATTTATAGTGAACATTATACTTTAATGAAAAAGGTTTATTCAAATTGAGAAAAGTTGTTTAAACTACATGTTAAAGAGATTTGGCATATTTGCAATGGACTATGATGCAATTTGGATTTTAGTTATGGTTTTTAGTACAAACTTATGATGCAAAATTCAATAGTTTAGTTGATTTTTAAGTTGATGTGAGGGTCTGCCCCAATTAAAAAGGGTTACCTTCTTAGTGGTCAACCAAGATAGATTTAACACACACCAAGTCATATTGCAGGTTTGATTTATGTGTTTTAGTTTTAAAAATGTCTCAATATGACTAATTTGTGTTTTGATAATATTTATTTCACTTTGGTCACCAAAAATGAATTAGGTAAGCCATAGTTAGATCTCTGAGAAGATCAATGAAACATAAGCATTTATTTATCATATTACAAATGGATTTTCTTTGCTAGATTTTTTTTTTTTAAATAGATTATTTTTATTTCAAGTAACATATATGTAAGAGTGTTCAAGCAATATCCTACATGAAAATAGAAAATTGTGAATCTTTCAATGATTTTAATTTACACTTTAAAAATGGTATTTATTTAATTTTATTCTTTAAGACACTCAAATTTATCTGTATATGCCTGTAACTTTTTTCTTTATGACATCTGAATTTAGACAATAATAAATGGTTATATCAATATTATCTTCGTTTCTTACAATTTACCTTTCAATATGAACAATTCTAAACCTTATGAAGTGTGAAGGTATATGATTCTAGATGTAGTTTTGGTATTAAATTTGAAAGAACATGTGAGGTATAATTAATTCACTAATTCAAGCTTTAGTTTAAATTTTTCTCAAAATATAAATTTAGTTTATTTTGGAAGTTGTAATAATAGTGCACATAAGACAACCATTGTGAAAACTCCTCTTTTCATGTTGATTTATTAGTATGATTCATAACATTTGAGATAAAAAATCATAGGTTACACAATGAGTATCTACACAAGCCTAGTTGTTTTGCAAATTTTTACTAGCAATTTTCCTTTAAGAGTCAAGTACTACAATTTGAGATGTTTGCCTCATTTTTTTATTAAAAGAGAGAGGAAAAGTGTCTTTAACCTAGGGCACAAAAAGAACGAAGAAGCTTGGCAAGTACAATGAAGATATAGAAAAGACCATCACTGACACAAACCATTAGAGAACCACCACCAACCAGAACTTAATTAAACACCAAACTTATAACTACTAAACAGTCAAATTGTTGCTGATAATCACAAAAATAACCGAGTCTTAGAGTATTGTGGATTAATATAATTTAGTTTAAACATAACAATATTAAAAGTGTGAATTTGGCTAGTCAGATGATCTCCCTCCTTAATTTGATCAATAACAATGTTCTCTCCTTAACCGGTGTGCTTAAAGACAGAGGTCTGCTAGATGGTGAGAATGGAAAGGACAGGGGTAGAGCAAGGTCAGATGATGATATGCCCACTGATATCACCTTTACCAATTTTGACCAGGAAATGGAGAAAGTCTAGGAACAGATGGCTGAGAAGCACCAGAAGATTTATGAGGCTTCCTAGGCCATGTAGGATCTTGAGAAGAAGAATGAAGAGTAGCCCTCTTGTTTTGTCCTTTTGTTTTTATGCAATTTCATTTTTGGCTTTTCGTTCTGGCTTTTTCTTAGTTCTATAAAAGATAATTTGTTTTTCTGGCCTTTTTGTTGGCCTCTATTGTTGGCTAGGCCTCGTGCTTATTTTCAGCCATAAGACCTATTTTTTCTAGCTGGGCTTCTCTTGCTTATTTTCAGCCTTGTCTTTGTAATTACTTTTGGGTTTCAGGGTCCCTGTAAAACCTATTTATCTTATAAAAAACAATATTAAAAGTGTGTCCCAAAATTATAGGTAGGAGCACAATAATCCACACCAAAGCTAAAGAGAATAAAGAAAATATAAAAACATAGAGAATAGGAAACCCAAGGCTAGGAAGGCTATGTCAGCTTTATACTCTCCCAGTGCTTGACCAAGTACCTAAGATCTTCAGTCCAATCATGGACATCCTTTATGCTTTTAATTTTCAGTTAAATATTGTTCCTATACATTATAGATTTTTTGAGTTTGTTATGTCCAATATTAGTATCAAAGATCATAGCCCTCTACATCATCTCTTTCTTGACACTTTATAAAGTGGAGATGACCATGCCCATTTTGATGCCAATGATAGCATTATTAAATTTTTTTCTCAAAGACACCACTATTTTTATTATGGGCCTTAATTTGGTCTTCTAGTTCCATTTTCATCTTTTCAACCTTTCCTTCCTCATTAGTGGTAATAATATTTGAAGTTTATATTTGTTCACAAGTAGAGTTGTCATCATGGGGGATCTCAACTTCAAGCCCTAAAAAAAACTCAATACAAGCTTGTTGGGAATCCTACTCAACCTCATATGAGTCTTCCCCATCACCTTTGTCTTCGAATTCTTCCTCAACTAAACTATTCTCAACTTTCTTAGGCATTTCTTCAACCTCACTATCATAGTTGTCCTCCTTATTTTTATCCCAACTTTCCCCTCTACTTTCTTCCTTGTACTTATTTCCCTTTTCAAACCCTATTCTTCTTAACTTTCATTCACAAGATTTGGTCTTAATATGGTTCCCTTGAGATTTAAAATTCTTGTCTCCAACTTCCCTATTAGAAACTTTAGAATCCTATTTATCTACCTTAATAAATTCTCTAAGAATTTTACTTTTTTAAAGGGTACCAAAATGGTTTGATTTAGTGGAATTTTTTTTTTTAGCGAGGGTTTCCAACAAAAAGGATGCTTCAAGGGTTTTGGTTTTACCCTACACATTTATAGATCTTTTCTTGGGATTAATCGACTCTCCAGGCTCAAGATGAGGGCTTCTTATTCATTATCTAGCTTAATTTCTTCAATAACTATAGATGTTTTAGGGGTTTTGGAGAGCTCTCTTTATGAGTAAGATGCCTACCTAAGCTTAAGTGATGGAATAACGCATGGTGGTAGAGCATGAAAATTGAAATCTAGTGAATGGGAGCATTATCCCTAATTTTAATACTATTGGTGAGAGAGGAAAACAAAAGGAAAGGAATGCCAATCCTTTAACCATGTCTTAACATGTTTAGGAGCGAGAAGTGATAGCCATGATAAGTCCAGTAAATTTCCCTTCTAAGGTGAAATAATACATAACACAAAGGAAAACAATTGCAAAGGGGCAAGGGAAAGAAGTGCAATAGTACCCATTACTAGACTAAATATTGACGATCTATTTTGTACCTTAAAAAAACATGTGTTTGAATTTTCTATAATCTCTTGCACCTTTCCTCTCCACCTTCTCCCCTTCATAGCTCAAGCATGTCATCTCACCAATCAATTTGAGAGTCGCCACAAACTTCACACTACCTATGGTGACCTCACCTTTGGACCAAGAATTAGGAAACTTAGCATAAACCATGGAGTGGCGACCTTTCACCACTTCAATGTAACTGCTCAACCACACCCTCACAAAGTAGTTCCATATTTCCTCATTTTGCAACAAATTGTTGCCTACTTATTGAGTTTCATTTAAGGATTTATTGTACCTATTGATTTTTTTAAACGATTTAGTCTACATATTTTGGCATATACAATTAAATTTGACTTGTATACAAATTAGTGTACTCTATTTTTCCCTCTTCTCATTTTTTTAACAATTTTTTCTCTATCGGTAAATAAATTACAAGTAAATTTATTTAATATTGGTAATTTACATTACAAGTAAGGAATATTTCCAAATGTCATTGGTAGATTTGAGTCTACTCAATTGATTTGTTCATGCTCTTCCTTGAGCCAATTTGTAAAATAGATTACATACCCCATTCTTATGTCTATGTAATAATATATAGTTGTAGAATGCCATATAGCTTAAATTAAACATTTTCATGTATTTTTCTCCATGCAACGTGTGAGTGAAATAGGGATAGAGTGGATAAGTTTTTTCATTGTGGTCCTTTGCACATGATTGAGAGTAATTTATTTTGTTTATGAAACATTAAATGATAGTATTATTTGATATAGTTTGATAGGGATGGTTTGACCATGACTTCTTTGTTAAAATATAATATGGGATAGTGAGATGAATATTATACTGTTAATTGAGAAATCATTAAATTCACCCATCAGAGAAATAAGTTTAGTAAAACGGGCACTTACTTTGGGATGAATGATTATTCTTATATATCACAGTTCATGAAAATATTTTTTTTAATATTATTATTGAAACTCATCTTAGGCCTTTATACAATTATAATGATTTCTAATCAAATCAAATTAGTAAGCATCCTTTGACATTACTCCATGTCTATTTTAGCATGTGCAAGCTACAGAAAGGTAGAGAGAAATTTTAGTATCTTCCTCCAATTAATATTTGAATTTTGTGAATCTAATTCTATCCAAGATAGTGTCAAGCATATAAAATCTCCAAATATTAAAGAAACAATAGAGTTTGTAGCTCTATTTTTTCTAACAAAAAGAGTATACTGGAATCAAAAAAAATTGAGAGAATAAAACAATGTCTGGAGGCATGCAAGATTATCTTTATTGGTATTGACTAAATCTGAAAATAAAATATTACAAACATGGAAACCATTTCTACAACTTCATAAAATAATTAACCTGAAAACTACTACTGATGTTCACAAACTAAACTTTTAGCAATCTAAGGTTACATACAATCTACCTAGAGCTGTCCACAACTTAGAAAAAAATGAGTAGAACAATCACTGTTCACCAAGATAAACATCAAATTATTTTTGCAATAAAAATGTTTGTCACACATAGAGAATAAAATCTGAAAGACTCCCTTTTGTAGTTGCTCACAAAATAACTAAATGAGAATAAGAAACATTTCATGATCCTTTTTTTGGTTGCCACTAAAAAAATCTACACACATTTCAAAATTCAAACTCACAAGTACCAAAAATAAATGCATGATTTTTGGGCCACTGTCAGTAGAATTTTTTTGATTACATTCTCTTAAATTTAAACCTTTACTTACTTCCTTTTAGCAATAACTGTCTACACTTCAAAAGTGGAAACAACAGGTAGGGAGGTGTGGCAATAGCCTAGGATGAACAAGAATTATATTTAAAATTTCAACAATCCCCCTTTGTCTTTAGGCAACAAAGGACAAGATCAAGGTTGATCTAAATCAAGTACTTCTAAATTTTTTCTTAGGTGCACAAAATTTTCGATTCCCAATGGCTTTGTGAATATGTCTACTAGTTGTTTCTTATACTTGCAGTACTCCATTTTAATTTCACCATTTTTAAATTTCTCTCTAATCAAATGATACCTTATTTCAATGTTCTTGCTTCTTCCATGAAATCATTTAAATCTCTCCATGATCTCATTTGCTTTTTTTTTTAGGCATAAAAATTCCATCCCACATTTGTTTTACTTCTATTCCTAGAAAATACTTCAAGAGACCTAAATATATAATTTAAAATTCACTTTTCACGACCTCTTTGAAATCAAAACTAAGGAAATCATTTTTCCACATAAATATTAAGTCATCTACATATAAAACAATAATTAATACTTTTTCATTGAAGCTACCTTGATGTAAAAAATGGGCTAACCATCACTTTTTATGAATCTATTGCTAATCAAATATGAGTCAATCCTATTGTGGTTGCTCTACATATAGCTCTTCTATTAGCACTCCAAGAATGAAGACTTCAAATCCATTTGAAATACCTTACATTTCTATTGGGCTTCAATTGCTATGACAACATACATGGTTTCCATTCTTGAGAAAGGAGCATATACCTCATCATAATCTCTACCAAACTACCTTTTATACCCCTTGACTACCAATCGTGTCTTATGACTATCTATTTTTCCTTCAATATTGTACTTGGTCTTATAAACCCATTTTACTCCAATAATTTTTTTCTTTGTAGGTAACTCAATTAGCTCGCATGTTTCATTTATCTTTATTGCACTTTTTCCTCATCCATGGCCTTAAATCATTTTTCTTCTTTCACATCTTCCTCAAAATAAATAGGATCACTATAATAAAATGATGCAAAGTTTACAGTCTCATCAAAATCTTCTTCACACCTTTCATCTTGGTGTATTTCTTATAAACTCTTAGTATTTCTTGGCAATAGGGATGTGAAAGTAGCATCTAAAATCTTACTACTATTGGTATTATTGTATCCAAGCTATACCAAGAGTTTATTCTCTAACTATTTCTAGTTTCTTGTCTTTTGGCCTATTATTTTAGGAGCTACCCAAAGTTGTCTATAGATATGTGTACCTAGCACTCCTTCATCTTATTGATGACAAATCTATTGACTTGGTGGTTAGCACCTCCTTTATGATTCATGACATAGGTTAACAACCTCTTATGGATCTAGGTAAGTCTAGTGTTTTTTATGTTCATTGATAGCTTAAGCTTTTGGCATAGCGACAAACAAACCAATAATTGGTATCATAGCTTTGGGTCACGGATCTGAATCTCGAGAGGTCTACATTTTTTTTGGTGCAAAACCCTCAATCAATGTGGAGAGGGAGATTGTTGACTTGATGGTTAGCACCTCCTTTAGGATTCACAATATGGCTTAACTACCTCTTGTGGATCTAGGTAAGTCTAGTGTTTGTAATGTTCATTGATAGCTCTAGCTTTTGGCACAATATCAAACATACCAAAATATCTCTTCTTCTTACATAATAATAGTTAGTTCACTTAAAGTGCTTAAATTTTTATCCACTGAGCCATCCCATGACTCATTTTCATTGAACTCCACATCTCTTGAAATGATGATCTTAGCAACCCAGTTATATAATCTATACATTTGATTATGAAATATAACTAGTGGAGATTCACTTCATGCCCTTTTCATCAATTTTCTTTTCTTTTCTTTATTGGCATGCATGTATATGCTATAGACCTAAACACCCACAAGTGGTCAACTATCCATCTATATCTTGACCATGCCATAAGAGTAATCTTATCACAAACTTCCTTTGTTGGACACCTATTTACCAAATATACATTTTTTACTACAACCTCTCCTCAATATACAGTTTGGAATCTCTTTTCTTTTATTATGCTCCTTGACATCTCAACAATGCCTCTAATTTTCT